>JAUCMX010000008.1:17750101-18235101 GCA_033459395.1 Hemibagrus guttatus
GTGTGTGTGTGTGTGTGTGTGTGTGTGTGTGTGTGTGTGTGTGTGTGTGGGTGTGGGTGTGTGTGTGAGAGAGAAAGGGAAACCCCCACAGAGCAAGAGATCGTTTAAATCAAACGTACCCAGATGTGTCTTACTGAGCACTACACGCTACCATTCTGTGTATGCAATGTTTACATGAAATTTTTTTTTTTTTTTTTTTTTTAAATTGAGGACTAAATACACAGACCAGGCATAACATTATGACCACCCCCCATTTTTTCCTGCTTCTAACACATCAACTTTGAGGACAAAATGTTCACTTGCTGCCAAATATACCACCCACTAACAGGTGCCATGATGAGGAGATGATCAGTGTTATTCACTTCACCTGTCTGTGGTCATAATGTTATGCCTGATTGGTGTACGTAATCATTGTTAATAATTAGTTGATGTTGGTTTTGGAGGGTCTGCTGGGCAACAGTATAGATGACCTAAATGAAAAAAAAAATCCTTTTACGCATTCCTTACCACACCTGTCTCGGTCGTTGTCCATTACCAATAAATTAATATTGTGGTTTTACTTGTGAATTGTGGAACTACTATTGAGGGTTTTTTTTGTTTGTTTGTTTGTTTTTTTGCTTTGTTTTAACTGACAGTAACCTCATAGTAAATAAGCCTATAACAAGCAATAACATACTCTATATGAATATAGTTGATTTATAAAACTATAAATTTCAGGTGAAGGCATCTCCAAGGGGCTAAATAAAGTATTAAGCTGCATAATATTGTTAACTTAGTAGACCCATCACTACTATGACCACTTACTGATTTTTGGTTTGTTAGTTCTCTCCCACCTTCCTCCTTTCTACCTCCCCTTTCTGTTCAAATGGAGCGGATATCAGACGAGTACTAAAAGCCACAAGCGAAAGCGTTGCCAAGGTACTGTATTTCCTGCATCTTTGACTCCGATACCCTTTGGATTTTATCTTTTGGACTTTCCCCTTTGCCTATTAGGTGAGCTCTGCTTGCTTTAGGACAAGGCCTAGATCAAATGATTTGTACGAATATGAGAGTGCTAGTGCTCAGAACCTCTCATACTCAGTAGGCTGGGCTGTGTTTTGATTTTGACTTCTAAGAAACATTTCTTTTTAATGCGTGCCATTCTAGTAGACTTCTAAATGCACTGCTGACTCTTAAATCTGGCCTTGTTCTCCTTTAATTAGCTTTAGTTTTGCCTACTTGTAGACTTAGACATCCAGTAGGCACTGTGATTAAAGTTGTATTGGTGTGTTTTGGTTGCTCTTGCTGTGGGTGTATGAGGAAGCCCTGATGATCTGTTCATTTCCTATCATTTTTATCTTACTAAACCATAATAATGCCATGGTAAATGGAGTGGTTTGTTTACCAGATGGCATGTTCGGTTTCATGAATGAATTCCAACACCAGCCTTCATTATGGGAGTCGAGAAGCATCAGTGGCCTCCTCAGCCTTCTCTATGAACACTGTACTGTACTCCACTCCTCTGCGCTGTAATGGCCATATGCTGTGTGTACTGGAGTAGGGTGTTCGGTTGCATTTCCATATTCACTGAATGTATTCTGCCCTCCTGCAGTATGACCACATCAAACTCTTATCTCTTATTGGGCTTAAATTTTAATGCCAATATTTTTATAGGCCCCATTAATCTTTTTTTTCCGTTTAACTGTGTGAACACAGAAGGCAACATAACCCAAAGGGTTTTTCACAATAGCCTGTTACATATGCAGCATAATTGGTGCATAACACTTTTCCCTGCTTTAGTACAGTAATACTTTTCAGTCATTCTACTGTCCTTCATTCCCTATTCTGTTCAAAGTGCTGGGACCCCTGCTTAGTCTTACCTCTGTAGTTCCCAGCTCCATTTCTGGTGTGTTTTGATTCTATGCTTGCACTTCAGATTGACCTAACCAGAGTCAAACATATCAAGAATACAGAAAAGTACTACATCTCTTCCGAATCTGTATATCTGATGTACACGTCGATTCCCTTGTTTTCAGAATAAAATCTCAGATTTCTAGCTACATGTTTGACCCTGGTGTGCTCTTTTGTCCTGTAAAATGGGATTTATTTTCCTTCCATATTAACATGTTTTCTTACATCTCTTCATTACTCAGATGGCAGCAGCAAATAAATGCTTGGTTCAATATCATACTTAAGTTGTACTTAGAACATCCTGTTTTACAGTGTGCTTCTGTGTGGGTGATGTGGGGTGTTCTTCTGTTTGCTTTGGACATAAAAATCTTCCTGATTTTGTCCAGAATTAGAGGGCATGCTTTTTTTTCCTCCCATAGAATGTAATGTGATTTACTGGGTATATAATCATTACTGAATGCTTAATCTCTTTATGACCTGATCTTAGGATTTGGAGGAAAAAGTGTGAAATGGGTTAAGTATTAGATGAAGATCAGAACTGAAGAATAAAAAACAATTATAAATGCTAAAATTAAATTAGCATTGCAGAACCAGTGTTCGTTATTCTGTCCCGAGTACCTCTGCACATTTTTCTTTGGTAGCTGTGATTAAATATAGAATTTCTGATTACTTTCTCAGTGTATTATATACATTTTTTAAAATTTATTGCCAAATGCAATCAGGCAGTCAAATATGTCTCAATGTATTTGGCTTGTGCTATAGTGCTCCTGTCTAATCCTAGTTGATGCACAGTACACCTGGTGACTGTGCATTCTTCCTTTTGCAGTAAACTGAGGACCCAGATTTAGGAGTACACATCTCCAAAGCAGCACTCATGTGATTCAGTAGTTTAGCATCATTTATTATTAACACTTTGTTTCCTGAGAGACTGCTTTTCAGCTCTCCCTTGGGTGATATTTCAGTTCTTATTTGTCCCGTTCATGCTACACAAAGGGTAAAGTTGGACTAGGTAGCTTTCTGTTATTATTGAATTTCAGATGTTAACACTTGCCTGCCACTATTAAACTGTTAAAGCTTTTTATTGTGGTGGATGCAAGGTGGGTTTTTTTTACACTCATATTAGGAGTGATTGCATAACAAAAATATAATTTCTGCCTTAAGTATACAAGTAGCTTGTAATACGCATACGTGGGCTTTGCCTAACACACTATACGGTCAAAAGTGAAGTTTATAAAGACTGCCGAGGTTATGACTTTTTGAAACTAGACAATTCAGAGTATGAACTGACATATCAAGTATGAACTGACATATCAGTACATTGAGTTAGGATTTTTCCTTTCTTTAGTTTGACTTCCGTGAACTATTAATCCAGAGCTATGACTCTGTTACAGCATGTATCTAATGTGAATTTTGTTAACCGTTTTTTCCCCCCTCCCTTTTTTCTTTCACTCTGCGTGTGTTATTTTATAGACATCCACAGCCTAAAGCTGAGTCGCAGCCATGTTGACTGGCACAGTGTTGATGAGGTGTATCTGTACAGTGATGCCACCACCTCCAAGATCGCCCGCACTGTCACACAGAAGCTTGGTTTCTCAAAAGGTCAGTGTTTACACTTCTGCCCAGCCTTGCATACAAACATGCAGGCATAAAATGGACTAGTTTCTCCTGCTTTAAACTGTTCTGAAACTGGCATTCTTCAGTGCTGCACCACATTAAACTTCATAATACCTAAGCTAATTTCCAAAAATGGCAGGTGTTTGTTACCTGAGCTGATTTGGATTGTAATAATCTTGCTTCATGTTGTGGATCCCAGCCTCTAGCAGTGGCACCAGGCTTCATCGAGGCTATGTGGAGGAGGCCTCTTTGGAAGATAAACCCCCTCAGACAACCCACATTGTCTTTGTTGTTCATGGGATTGGCCAGAAGATGGACAAAGATCGTATTATTAAGAACACAGGCATGTAAGTATTCAAAAACTGACTAGCAAAATTATGCCAAATATGTTTACATGAGGGGGCACGGTGGCTTAGTGGTTAGCACTTTTGCCTCACACCTCCAGGGTTGGGGGTTCGATTCCCGCCTCCGCCTTGTGTGTGTGTGGAGTTTGCATGTTCTCCCCGTGCCTCGGGGGTTTCCTCCGGGTACTCCGGTTTCCTCCCCCAGTCCAAAGACATGCATGGTAGGTTGATTGGCATCTCTAAATTGTTCGTAGTGTGTGATTGCGTGAGTGAATGAGAGTGTGTGTGTGCCCTGCGATGGGTTGGCACTCCGTCCAGGGTGTATCCTGCCTTGATGCCCTATGACGCCTGAGATAGGCACAGGCTCCCCGTGACCCGAGTGTAGTTCGGATAAGCGGCAGACAATGAATGAATGTTTACATGATTTAGTTGTTGATCCTTTCATCTGTGCTGTGTGTTATCTGTATTAAGTCATAGATAATGAGGGTTCAATTTGGTAAGCTTCAAGAATAACGGTATAAAGTTTGGGGTCTCACTTAATATAAATAAATTATGTTTGAAATATCCCCTTGCTGCTCTGTAGAAAATAACTAATATATAATGAAAACAGTGAGTCCAGCCATTGTATATGCCTGCATATTGAGACCAGGCTCATATTTCCTTTTTGCTGTGTTAAGTGGAATTAAATTTCTTATGCTCAATGCTAGTTTGTCAAGTACAGTTACTATATAAGGTCATGTGTTTCCCAATTCATATACTATCCATCCTAAATAGTATCCCAGATTAGAATTAGTGTGTCCCAAATTGTAATATGATGAAATGAGTACCCCAAGGGTACCCGGGTGGTCTACTAATTCTGTATGGTTTTTGAGGTTTGAACCTGTGGATACTTTTTCAAATAATATTTCCCACAACTCCTTGTGCAAGGAAAGAGGAGTTTTGTGACTGTCTGCTTTGCCAGGTTTTAGATACACTTTAAGAGGGAAATGTTGACAAATAAATCAAGGGAATGCCAAATTAAATTTTAAAGTACAAATTATGTAAATAATAATGAATGAAGAAAATTTGAAATGCAACGAGGAGTTTGTTTACCGTGACAGTTTGCATAACTAGGCAACAAGTTTCTGTTCCATTAAATGATGCATTTGTATGTCCCAGTGCTTGCATACTCTTTTGATACAAACCCATAAATGTAAACTAGTTTAAGCTGGAGAATTGGGACACAGTGACTCTGTAGGTATGTAGGTGCTCACTGTAGCCTATATGTTGCTCTAAATAATTCATTTAGCCACTTCTAACCTTTATAATAATAGACAGAGACCACCGCTGACTAGATATCGGGGTTGTAGAGGCGGTCATGATGGCAAGAAAAAATGAACATATTGTGGTCATGTAAATCAGTCACTAAACAACTCTTAACATGAAGTAAATAATTATTAGTATATAGCCATAAAATATAATTTTAAAAAAGCAAAGGATGAATTCCTTCATGCATCTAAAGATTATTTCAGATGTATAAATTCATTCTTCCCTGTTCATTCTTCCCTTGATCATAGGATGAAAAGCATTATGTGATTATTTTCTAAATATCTTTTTAAGAAGTTAGTCTTTTGTATACTGATCCTGCAAAATTGGTATTCATCAGTCAGTAGTTGTTTATGTACAAAGTGCACCTTTAGATTTACCTAGTAAAATAGATTATGTGAGTGTAATATTACCTGAATGCATTTTTGTCGGTTCAGCACCAAATACATTTCCCCGGCTTTTTCTTGGATTGGGGGACTCCCTCTCAGTTTAAATTTGCATGTGTGGGGCGTTAACAGCTTTTAGTGAGAGGAAATTTGTGTAATGTTATTGTGTGAGTTCTTTTAATTATTAGTCAGATCCAGGGACTGTGAAATTTATTTATTTATTTATTTGTTTGTTTGTTTGTTTGTATTTTTTGGGAAAACATGGTATATACCGATCAGGCATAACATTATGAGCACTGACTGGTGAAGTGAATAACACCGATTATCTCCTCATCATGGCACCTGTTAGTGGGTGGGATATATTAGACAGCAAGTGAAAATTTTGTCCCCAAAGTTGATGTGTTAGAAGCAGGAAAAATGGGCAAGCATAAGGATTTGAGCGAGTTTGACAAAGGGCCAAATTGTAATGGCTAGACAATTGGATCAGAGCATCTCCAAAACTGCAGCTCTTGTGGAGTGTTCCCGGTCTGCAGTGGTCAGTATCTATCAAAAGTAAGTCCTTTAAGTATCCTTTAAGTCCTGCAAGTTGCGAGGTGTGGCCCTTGAAGGCCCCACATTGCAACTTACAGGACCTAATGGATCTGCTGCTAACATCTTGGTGCCAGATACCACAAAACACCTTCAGGGATCTAGTGGAGTACATGCCTCAATGGGTCAGGGCTGTTTTGGCATCAGAAGGGGGACCAACACAACATGAGGCAGGTAATCATTGCAACCTAATGCAAACCCATTTTATTTATATAAATCTGAAACACTTCTAATGACACTTCTCATTGTATAAAAATATGCTTAGTACTTGCAATACCTCTTTATGGCCTTTTCTATTCTAAATAAACCCCCAAAACAAGGGTGCTCTTTACCTGGGTGGGTTGGTTGGTTGGTTGTACCATTCTTAAAATTTTTTCTCTCAGATGGTTCTAACCAGATGTAGTTCTACCTTGTGTTTTAATGTTTGTACATTTTGTTACCTTCTACATAGCTGACTTTTAAATTGAAGCCTTTTCAGTTGAAGATAATGGAATAGGTTACCATAAGGAGTCCAGATATTATATTGTTAGCATATAATAACAGACCTTTTCCTGAGGCATGTGCTGTACCATTGTCTTTGTCAAGTCATGTTATCTTGAATGCATTTAACAAGGCCATTAATGGACATTCTACTGAAAGAAAATGTGGTTAAATCGACGACTAAAGCTCCTAGATTGGAATTCATTGAAGCTACAACCAGTGTGTAGAAAAAGTCCCATTTTCATAACCATTTTTGCCTTCCTGCTGTCAGAAAGCTGGGCAGAGTGTGTGTAATGTTTGCTGTTTGGCAGGGTTTAGTTCCTGCTCTCTTCTTGGAGCTTAGTGGGTTAAGCTTATATAATAGATCAGTCCAGGCTCTAAGTCCACTCCCTGTTGAGGGACTGTGGATTGCTCACTACCTTCCAAGAAAATGCTTGATCATTACTGTCTCAACTTACCTCCTCATCATTTTTTTAATTCCCTTGCTCAGTCGTCTTTTTTGTTCATGTGCACATGACAATGTATTTACACCCAAGTGTACTTCTTCAGCAGTCTTATTCAATCCTCTGTGCCTGTTTGGACTCTGTGGCTATTCAAAAGGCTTTTCTGGAACAACTTGTATTTCACACACATATAATACACAGCAGGGTATTCATAATGTCACTCTAATTTAATTAAATGTGACTAAGGTTACATTTCAGTATATTCAGCTTGGTAAACAAGTGACACAAAACAAGTCATGTTATGAAAATGATCTGCATTCATGACTTTTACAATTATATTCAAACTTGCTATAAAATATGTAGAATGAAGGGTCACTTGCCTTGTTGCAGGTCAGCATGAGGTTTTGGTGCAGTAATGAGATTATCGAAGGCAGTGTTGCTATTGGCCAGGTAATGACATGACTGAGCCCAGTGTGCAACAGCAGAGCAGAGGCCACCTTAAAGCCTTATCAGTCATTCTGAATGGATTTATGCTTTAAAAAATGACCAAAAGGCTGTTGACACATTTACTATTGACCTCCCTACACTTCTTACTTTGCTCACTGTCATTCTCTGTTGATTCTAAGGCATATAAATACATTCGCACCCCAAAACAGGATCTTTGGATCTTTATCAGAAGCTATAAACCTATAATATGTACAAGAAAAACAGTAACATTTTATTATCATCACTGAACAAGTACACTGACTCTCCATGTATACTGTGTGTGTATTTGTGTGTGCTTACATATGTTTAGGCTGCGAGAGGCTGTGCGGAAAATGGAAGAGAAACACTTTGCCGAGCACACTGAGGAGCATGTAGAGTTTTTGCCAGTAGAGTGGCGCTCCAAACTGAGCCTGGATGGAGGTACTGGACTTATTCCTCACAGACAGCCTGTCCCTGCTGCTGTCATACACAACAGCTACACCCACCTGTCTAGCAATAATACCTGAGTACACAAGCCCACATATGTATACATATGACCATCTGTAATGACTTGTCTGTGCTCTACCTTTATTATGCTACATTCTGTTCAGAAAAAGCACAAACAAGAACAATGATGATTTATCATTGAACGCTAAATGTAAACACTGCTGTTTCTGTAGATACAGTCGACTCCATCACGCTAGATAAAGTGCGGGGGCTGAGAGACTTACTGAACAGCAGTGCCATGGACATCATGTATTACACCAGCCCTCTCTACAGAGATGAGGTAAAAATTATACTCCCACTTCCTAAAAATACATCTAATTGTCGGTGTTCGAATACACTGGTTATTCATACTGAAGTGCATTTTAATAGATATTCTTGCAAAATGTGTAGATCACTAAAGGCCTGACCCAGGAACTCAACCGACTGTACTCACTCTTCTGCTCTCGGAACCCAGAGTTTGAGCAGAAGGGGGGCAAAGTATCCATCGTTTCCCACTCTCTAGGCTGCGTGATTGCATACGACATCATGACAGGCTGGGACCCTGTGCGTTTTCGGCTTCAGGAGCTTCAGGAGCCTGATGATGAGGAGTTGCGCTGGATGAGCTACAAAGAGCGGCATCTGTTGGAGCAGGTGCAACATGCCAGACAAAGGTGCTGACTTTACTTTATTACAGGATAGTCCCTGTTTTTTGGATTTTTTTTCTGCACATCATCTGCAGTATTAATTTTAAATGCTTTCTCTTTGTATTAGATTGCGAGAACTGGAGGATCAGCTTCAGGGTCTGGAGGCTACTAAACCTCCTGCTGCTCCTGAATTGAAGTTTAAGGTATATTGTGGAATAAATCTGATTTACCTAGAACAAATATTTGAAGTGTTTTCATGCCTGCAAGTATATTTTTGCAAGAAATGAGCTGACCATGAGCTACTGCATACTCATTTTTCTGAAATGTTACACACTTTGAGATTCTGTGGCTAGGATACAAGGGACTAATTTGACATCACAACAGATAGATCAGACAGTCAGCAACTATTATTAATCTACAAAGTGCATCTGTCTGATACCTCATATAATGGCAAATGATTGTGAATATAAAGAGTCGTAGTAAGACTGAGTACATGTGTGTGAATGAAAGGGAGGGAAGTGGAACAGTAAGGTTACAGGGTGAAGAGGTGAAGAAGGTACAGGAGTTTAAGTACTTGGGGTCAACAGTCCAGAGTAATGGAGAGTGTGGGAAAGAGGTAAAGAAGCGAGTGCAGGCAGGTTGGAATGGGTGGAGAAAGGTGTCGGGAGTTCTGTGTGATCAGAAAATATCAGCGAGAATCAAGGGGAAGGTGTACAGGACAGTGGTGAGACCGGCCATGCTGTATGGTTTAGAGACAGTGTCACTGAGGAAGAGACAGGAGTCAGAGCTAGAGGTAGCAGAGCTGAAGATGTTGAGGTTCTCTTTGGGAGTGACAAGATTAGACAGGATTAGGAATGAGTACATCAGAGGGACAGCTCATGTTGGACGTTTGGGGGACAAAGTTAGGGAGGCCAGATTAAGATGGTTTGGACATGTTCAGAGGAGGGAGAGTGAGTATATTGGTAGGAGAATGTTGGACATGGAGCTGCCAGGCAGGAGGCAAAGAGGAAGGCCAAAGAGGAGGTATATGGATGGAATTAATGAGGATATGAAGCTAGTGGGTGCAAGTGTTGAGGATGCAGAAGATAGGGATAGGTGGAGAGAGATGATTCGCTGTGGTGACCCCTGAAGGGAAAAGCCGAAAGAAGAAGAAGATTGTGAATATAAAGTAGGTGGCTGTAGCTGATGTTCAACCATAAACACTTCTGCCATTCTGATGGCTCATGATGGCCTGACACCTTAATACACTTTACATGTTTTAATTTTTTAAATAGTTTTTACAAATTTCCATCTGTATTTCAGGTTAGAAACCACATTTGAATGAGTTCACTGTATAGCAGACAGAATAACTGAATCTGTGTCTCATAGGTAGAGAACTATTTCTGCATGGGCTCACCCCTAGCTGTGTTCTTGGCATTGCGTGGCATTCGACCAGGGAACAGTGGATACCAGGACCACATCATGCCAAAATCCATCTGCCAGCGCCTTTTCAATATCTTTCACCCCACAGACCCAGTGGTAAGAGAATCTGCATGATTCATGAGTAATTATTGCACTCTTTAGAGTATTTGATCACTTTTTAAAAACATTATCTCCATTTTATATATATATCAGGCGTATCGACTAGAGCCTCTCGTGCTGAAACACTACAGCAATATTGCGCCTGTCCAAATACACTGGTAAGTTTTCAGTCCGCTGAATGTTCTGTCCATAACTTGGGTTTATTTAACATGTATATCAGTTTACTATAAGCAAGACCTAACATATTAAAAGTAATTATGTTATTATGACACATGTTTATACAGGATCATTTATTTTATTGATGATAATTTATTAGTCATTTCAAATGACTCATTATCTAATTATAGCCTAAGTGCAACACACTTAATTCAGCATGCCCAGTGTTTAGAAGTAAACTGAAAAAAATAAAGGTTGCATAATTAACATTATCATTTACCATTATCCACGCCTCACTGGGCCTTTTTTGACCAGTCAGTATTATATTTTTAATGTTCAAAAAAAGCATTAGATAAACCTGCATGACATATGACACATTGACTCTTCATTTTACTATGTCTGTTTTTTAAACAGTCAGCTATTTGTAAACTGTGCCTGCAGGTGCAACACCTCCAATCCAACGCCATATGATGAAATGAAACCCATTTTCCTGAACCCAGTGAAGGATCCCACTTCAGACACTGAGAGCCTCCCCAGCCCCAGTACATCACCCGTAATGTCCCGACGACCCTATGGAGATTCCATCACCACACTGGGCAAGGCCAGCATACTGGGTACCTTATGCCTCAGGGCCATTTAATAGACTATTCTATAAACCTTATTTGTATCTTTTAAAATTAGATATTGCCATGGGGTTTAAAGGTCTCATCATAATGAGCCCAAGCCACAAATATTTGCAAAAGAACCCAGGCATTTTTGGTAACAGAACAAAAGCTGGTTATACAGAGCAAGAACAGTGAAAACTGTTTTAAATAAGTATAAGACAGGTTACTCTCTTACACTGTATAAATGACCTCTATCAATTTTTATATGGCCAGACTGTACAAAGGAACTGATAGTTATTACCAGATACATACAGTGGTGTGTTGGTTCTAACCTTCTTAAGATACTTCACATGCCAATGTGTTTAATAAAGTTCAATGCTCAATGTATTGCAATGAACGTGCATGGCGTCCTTGAAGATTATTTGGAGATCTTACTGCCACCTTGTGGTAAATATTGGCGGTGAAATAAGGTCAGTAGTTGTAAGCAGCGCCATCTAATGGCAAACTTTGGAGATTTAGCCTTTCCAGCTGATTCTTCAACCGTACAGTTGTCCCTGTTCGGGGTCACCACAGCGGACCAACTGGTCCGCACAACAATTTGGCACAGGTTTTACACCAGATGCCCTTCCTGATGCAACCCTCCCATTTTTCCGGGTTGGGTTTGGGCATTGGGAATTGAACACGGGCCTTCTGCATGGTAGGCAAGAAGCCTACCCCTGAGCCACCAATGCCAGCTGATTCTTCAACCATACAGTGGAGTATAGTGAGTTTGCTAACTGAATACAGTTCCAGCCATGCCATGGCCAGGATTCTATAGTGGTTTCTCCTATATGACAGTACCTGTTTCACAATATGTGCTATGCTGTTTCTTATCTACCTCACATGTGAACTAGTGAAGAATGAGAGAAAATGGCCAATAGTTTGCCCACTTGAAATGGCATATTTCTAAGAAGATTGTTAAGCAGTAAATTTTATAACAAACCTGTCATTTTCCCTAATAAACAAGCACCTGATCAATTTCCTGTTCTACCCATAGGTCCCTGTTTACAGTGAGATGTTCAGTGAACTGCTTTTTTCAACTGTCGGTGACATAACAATAGAATAAACAATAGGATTGAAGTAAGCCACAAACGAGAGTAAATGGGTGTTGTGCAGATGAGTCAGACCTCAGCTGATCACACCACCCTCTGGAGAGTCCACCTATCCTGCTTTTGTGCTGTTCCCAAACCAGACTGTTGCTTCCCATTAGGATGCTCTTGAAGGGTGCAGGTGCCTGTTAGGCATCTAAAGTAGTAATGAACCTGACAGGTCTTCTTCACCATGGCATTGATGTGTTCACATACCAGTCATTCAGAAGGTGTCAGAAATTGTTCACACTCTCCAGTGCAAACTCATTGATCCCAAGGAAGTTCATCTCCTGCTCTGTGCTAAAGTCCATTATCAGCTTCTTTGTCTTGCTGACATTCAGGAGGAGGTTGTTCTCCTGACAATTCCTCTTTTAATATTTCTTTTAATACCCATGATGCCTGATAAAATAGGGTAACTAAATTCACAAGGGTACTTGTCTAGTGTACACAGCACTTGGTAGCAATGGTAGCACTGAAATTTGGGAGCATAGATATGTTTTTGTACTGTACTTTACCAAAACATTTGGTGGAAGATGACTGAATATTGAATGTGGGTAATAGAGATGTGTGTAGCTTGTGTACAGACTTCTGCACTCTGATGTGTTCAGGTGCTGCTAGCATTGGCAAAGGCATTGGAGGAATGTTGTTCTCCCGTTTCTCACGCTCCAGCAGTCAACCATCAGGAGTGGATTCTGCAGCAGTGGAGGGTGAAGAGAAGAGCCAGTCGGTATATGGGCTGTCTACCATGTCCCAGTCTACCTCCACCATCGTTGATACTACAGGTGTGCATACTCTGATTATATTTGTAGCTCATTTATAATTATTTTAGGCTGTGTGAGAATATTAAATGTTTTTGTTATTGCAGTGGAGATGGAGCACCGCATTGACTTTGAGCTGCGGGAAGGCTTGGTTGAGAGCCGCTACTGGTCAGCAGTCACCTCTCACACAGCCTACTGGAACTCTCATGATGTGGCCCTGTTCCTGCTGACCTTCATATACAAACCACAGAGCTCATCTGAGACATGCCAAGACAATCCTGACCCTGAGTGACCCAGAGATATGACCACACAAGTCCAGTCCCCACACAGATAGATCTGTCTTTTCCTAAAGAGAATGAAAACACTCGAGCACACTCACTCCCTCCCACACTCCCTCATTTTGCTTTATAAAAATGCTTCTTTGTCATACAAAGACTGATTACCATTTTTCCTGTTGCTTTTGCAGCAACTTTTCCCATTAACCCAGTAACCATCGACTCCTACTGGGCAAACTCTTTGATACATTGAGTATAACTTTAGTCCTAGGAATGTTTTGTAAGGCTTTGTTTTGGGTGCTGTTGAGGCCTTTTCAGCCAGTCCCTTTCCATGCTTGGCATTATGTACACTTGGATGTGCAGGACGTGTGTGTGTGTGTGTGTGTTTTTCACCAACCCTGGACCAGTCCACACGTATTATGGAACTGCATTTTTTTCTAAAGCCTAAACCAGACATTATTTAAGGGCACACAACACACAAGCATGGACCCCTCCATTCTGTTAATGTCCATTTCTTTAGGCTATTTATTCCTCATTTGCATTTGTTAAAAATATCCACATGGAGACACTTACTAAGCAAATACCCAATGCAACACTATCTTTATTTATTGATATAGTAATATATGAGGATTGTGCATAATACTCTAATTTTCTGGGGAAAGTGTTTCAAAATTTAGATGTTTATTTTTACTGTAATATTCCTGTAGAATACTGGACCTCTTTAATAACTAACAGACAATATTTGGATTCTCAAACTGGAGAAGAGTGACCCATTAACAAAAAGGAATGTCCTTTTTATACAGGAGATGTATAATAAGAAGCAATTGTCATATTCAGTTGATTTTACAACCAGATGGTGCTGTAAGGATAAAGTTAACAGTACATTTTCTTAAGCCAGTAATATGGCTGATTCTAATTTGCATGGAGTTTTGAGGATGAAATTGCTGCTGCATTGATTTTGTAGCAAAACTTCAACATTATACAGTCATACTTGCGTCAGGCCATGTGTTGATGCATTAAACTGCTGCATATGTGTGTGCTGGTTTAGCTTCAAAGAGATCTCCTTATTACTTATTATTTCAACCTCATTTCATCCACCAAATACAGTGGAGTGGAATCAAATAAGCTGACTGGGTGTTCTGTTTTATGTAATTACACTAGTAATTAGGCCAAGATGACTGGACTCTGAGATTAGGCATTACTTTCCAGTGGTCTTTTGCCTCATGGTAGTGTGGTATTCAGGCACCTTTTACCTTTATGCCCATAGTAAAATATATATATATATATAAAATTGTTATCAGTTGTGAAATTACAGTAATAGTCCTTGAAAATTGTGATATTCCAATCAAAAGCCAAATGTTTTAGCTATAAAATCCTTACTGATAGAAATAGCTCATGTTGATGCTTTTAGTCTTGTGTCTTTTAAGCACTTTTGAGATATTAGATATGCAATGGGGGAGAGAATGACCGGAGGGGTTATCAATAAAAAATTAAATTGAACCAACTTTTTACAGCCAGCATCTGCTCTGTTTTGTGTCTATATTGTGTTTGAAATCCCCAATGGCCATGCTCTACCCCTCTAAGGCAAGGGCTGCAGTATGCTTATTTATTTTGTTTTTGTCATTGTATGCCCACACAAGTGCAGTTAGCAAGTGTTCATTAGCCTGTGTGGATATTTAAAAATGGCCAGGTTGCCTTTGAGGACCACAGAGCCAATCCTCTGCTGGGAAGCTGACATGGCTTTTCCCCTTGCACTGAAGGATGGAATAGTTAGTTATTTATGACTCACTGTTATTATTGGCAATAGGAAACAGAAATTAATGAAGGACCAGACCTTGCACATTACCGCATGGCTATAAATTGCACAGAACAGAATAAAAGACCCTCTTGATGTGCATTTATGTTTTGGTTCTTCATGTATTGCATTATGGAAGAGAATGCACTTTCCTCAGTTGCTTGCATTGTGATAACATTATCCATTTAAACATTAATCACTGGCAAAACATGTCATGGAGGGTTTGTTTCTTAGGGCATGTTTTTTGTTATTTTCTAGGCTGTGCCTCAATCTCTGCATGCTCCAGTAATACCAATGACTAATGGAATAATTTGAGGCAATTTATAGCCTCATACATGCAGTAGTACATTTTCTGCATTAGTACTGCTTCAAGATCTTTCCCCCCAGTTATTAAGAAATTGGCATATGCATCAGATTCAAATGGTTCACCTAAACACTTGGCATGGGCACAATAAGTGGATGTGTGCTACAATATATGCAGGATGTGGGCATTCCTCAGATGCATGCTCAGGTTTGAGATTTTTTGTGATGTTTGGAGATATAATCTCTGATCTTCTTGAATAACGTTCAATATAAGATACAAATACTATTTTTGTATTTGCTAACTTATCATTGGCCTTTTATCAGGGCATCTCACCAAATTGTCACTGGAGAAATTCATGACTAATCTTCCAGTATACTACAATAAAGGATCCTCTTGTATGTACTTTGTTCTGCAGCTTAAAGGCCAGTTTCCCAAACAAATTATTAGTTAATTCAAAACAGGAAAAATGTCCCAAATGACTGTTATTTAAATGTACTAGCTTGGGAAGACATGCTGTGCAATAACCCATGCCTGTAATGGATTCAAACTGCCATCCGAATAACACTGTATTTGTTTGAGTTTATTAAAGCATTACTGTTTTGTTTTGTTTTTTTGGTACAGTGCTTTCTTTCAGCATACAGATGCAGCATCGTCCTTTTACTTGAACTGTTTTTCATGTTTTGTTTCTATTTCAGTGTTGATCTTAAACAGAATATTGTTGCTTGAACCATGTAAGTGGAGGAGTCTAAAAATGTGTGTGTAGGACGAGCAGAATTCCACAGTGAAGCGTGTTTTCAAAATATTTACAAGACTGCTGTCTACACTGATTCTATGCTCAATGATGCACATTGCCTGCACTAATTTCATCATGATAAAAGGTATTACCTTATTTGTCTTTCTGTATTGTGTTGTTTTTGGATTACGCAGCCAGAGGACACAGATGAATTTCTCTGAATGTTCAGGCTGGGTGTTACAGGACCGAGGGTGTTTTACAGGGTGTTTGCTGGTCCTTAAAGTATTCATTCAGTCATCTTTAGTAACAGAATTTTCCTAGTCTAATAGTGTGACACACCTTTAATGGGATGCCACTCAATCTCAGGTAATCATAGAAAAGCACATTCACACACAATTTAGAATACCAGTCCACTTACCTCCAAGTTTTTGGAAACTGGAAAACCAACATGGACATGAACATGTGAATAGAGCCAGGTTCAGGATCAATCCTAGGGACTGTTGCCCCATTAGAGTCTACAAATTGTGTTAACACATTTATTCATTCATTCATTGTCTACCGCTTATCCGATCTATTCTCGGGTCACGGGGAGCCTGTGCCTATCTCAGGCGTCATTGGGCATCAAGGCAGGATACACCCTGGACGGAGTACCAACCCATCGCAGGGCACACACACACTCTCATTCACTCACACAATCACACACTACGGACAATTTAGAGATGCCAATCGACCTACAATGCATGTCTTTGGACTGGGGGAGGAAACCGGAGTACCCGGAGGAAACCCCCGAGGCACGGGGAGAACATGCAAACTCCACACACATGGTGGAGGCGGGAATCGAAACCCCCAACCCTGGAGGTGTGAGGCAAATGTTCTGGCCACCAAGCCACCGTGGCTCCCGTGTTAACACATTTATTTTAACTTTATATATGAGATTTAATTTTAGGCTTTTAGGTGATTTTTGAATTCTCATCATAACCACATCATATCTCACACGCATTGAAAGAAATGCGTCACTTACATGAGGCAAAGGTATGTATAAAAAAGGGGCTAAATGTCACCAACCTCCTGTTGTGCTAGAATATAGTCAATTTATGTCAATACAGGAAAGTAAAAGTTGGTTAAAACCAGTACCTGTCTTTGCAAGAATCACCACATGCTGGGCTCTGATTTTATTAAACAACTTTGTAAAATATGTTCATTATTTATTTATTTAGTATTCTACAGCAACAAAACAATTATTTGTACATTATTTTATAATTATAAACTTGCTGTGGAACAAATATTGAGTATTCTGTTTCATTTTAGAATATCTGTGGATATTGTAGTCAAGGTTTTAAACAAGCCCTGAAGAGATATTTTTGTTGCATGATGCACCTTTTTGGCAAGATGAACTTTCACATGATGGGCAGTGCTCTGTAGTTTGTCTTGTGAGTAGTATATGTCATCTAAGTAGAGAATGAATCAGATTTATAGCAAGTCTCTCCTTAAAATGACATCAGTGTTGCGCTCAGTGGCTGTCATTACTTTCCGAGACTTAAAACGCTAACTAGTAATGCAATCCATTGTTTATTGTCTGGATTGATTGGACAACCTCGACGCTTTGGCCACCAGAGGGCAAGTCAGTCTATGATTTCTGCTGATTTCTTTGGTTTTGGGTAGTTTAAACATGACCCCATTCCTAAATGTGCAGTGATTGGTTTCAGTCAATCACTCAGATGAAGACTTACAGCTAGATTCAGTGTTCTAGCAGCACTGCCAACATAACTTAATTGGGACTATAACCTCAGCAGCACAGTGAACATATTATTCCTCGATTTAAAATATTTTTCTTCAATCCAAAAATTGTACCAGTCTGTAGTTTTCACGTTCATAGCAAGTTGTATGACTTCAGTAGTCCCGTCTGAGGCAGTCTCGTATTGCCAGTGTGAATCAGAGAACATCAGGACTCCTCCTCCTGGCCTCTTCCCAGCCACCCATTCCACTTTCCTGCACACTATCTCACTCACTGTTTACACCGTAATTAAAACATAGCCTATAAAAGGCAATAGCTGTGTTGCCAGACGCTCTGTCATGGAGGAGGTCAGAGCAGCAAGGAGAGAAGGGTTATAAATCGCTTTGATGCTGTCCAAGGCTGCAGCTCACATTCTTGAACCGAAGTGGCCCTGCAGTGGAGCAGCCAGCACTCCTTAACTCACCCTTCTACCATCCTGTGAGGGAAGAACTCTCCAGTACAGCATAAATAATTGGGAGAAAATTGGGTTTTAAGACCTCAAGGGAGAAAATACCTGTTTTGTTTCTGATTCAGTAAT
Organism: Hemibagrus guttatus; assembly: GCA_033459395.1. Taxonomy (NCBI): domain Eukaryota; kingdom Metazoa; phylum Chordata; class Actinopteri; order Siluriformes; family Bagridae; genus Hemibagrus; species Hemibagrus guttatus. The sequence continues at coordinate 17,768,333 of JAUCMX010000008.1, forward strand.
ATTCTCAGCTCATAAACTATGTGGGATTTTACACTGCATTTACTTTAAGGCGTCTTCATTTGTGCTGGAGAATTAAATAATATACTTCTATTGTGATTACTAACATGGTTATTTTTGCTTTTTGAATTACAAAATTGCTAAATAGATATTGAAATAAGGTACCAACTGTTTCGATTTCCATTATACCATAAATTGAATGCATTGTTATTTAATAAAGAAAAAGAGTATAATATTTTATGTTTGTTGATGTGGTGACCCTCTCTAAAGGAAGATGATTGTTTAATATTTATGGAAGGAATCTGGTGATTTCTTAATAGTAAGTTTTCCTACACAGGATGCCCCCACCGCCACCCCCCCCCCCCCCCCCCCCCCCCACACACACACCTCACCCTTTCTTATTAATTTCAAGACAGAAAAAAAAGGCTGCTACGGGTAAGACCTTGAATGACTGTCTTCAGTATGTTTTTGCATCAGACATTAAAATTAAGATCTTGTTTTGTATGATTCGGTTTATCCTGTTTTAGATTTCTCAATTTAAATCATCTTTGTTGGATTTGTGTCTTCCTAATTCACTATTTAATTGTATTGCTTTGACTTGCTGAGTCCTGAGAATCCTGGGTATCCTGGGTTATTGGGTAAGCAATACAGTATTGTGATGTTCATTCAGAGAAATAGTCAGTCTGTTTTCCTTTAAAGGTGGACTAAAAGAATTCTCACCCTAGTGTTAGTGTTGGACTTCTATAGCAAAGCAGTGATATACTTGTTCTTTCATATCTGGCACATGTCGAGAGAAACTAACAGAAATGGAAAAGGAGATAACAGGAACAGGCCATATATCCATATAAGGCTTTTATTACTGAAGGAGCATAATATTCACTGAGCTAGTTTCATAAGAATCATATTTTCTAGTCCCTGTTTCTGTGTAATGATGTAAATCAGTTGGGTTTGATAATACATGTATAGCACATCTACACTATATTGCCAAAAGTTTTGGGACACCCCTCCAAATCATTGAATTCAGGGGTTGTGCTTGCCCCTTAGTTCCAGTGAAAGAAACTCTTAATAACACTTTGGACAATTTCAGGTTTGGGGATGGTCTCTTCCTGTTCCAACATGACTGTGTACCAGTGCACAAAGCAAGCTCCATAAAGACATGGATGAGCGAATTTGGTGTGGAGGAACTTCACAGAGTCCTGACCTCAACCCGTTAGAACAAATTTGAGATGAATTAGAGCGGAGACTGCGAGCCAGGCCTTCTCATCCAAAATCAGTGCCTGACCTCATAAATGCGCTTCTAGAGGAACGGTTAAAAATTCCCCAAAACACACTCCTAAACCTTGTGGAAAGCCTTCCCAGAAGAGCTGTCATAGCTGCAAAGGGCGGGCCAACTCCATATTAAATCCATGTGCATGTAAAGGCAGATGTCCAGTTTTGGCCTGGCTCAGAGTCTCTGCTTTAATTAATCCCAAAGGTGTTCTATTGGGTTGAGGTCAGGACTCTGTGCAGGCCAGTCAAGTTCCTCCACACCAAACTCATCCATGTCTTTATGGACCTTGCTTTGTGCACTGGTGCACAGTCATGTTGGAACAGGAAGGGGACATCCCCAAACTGTTCCCACAAAGTTGGGAGAATGAAATTGTCCACAATGTCTTGGTATGCTGAAGCATTAAGAGTTCCTTTCAGTGGAAAATAACACCTGAATGATTTGGAGGAGTGTCACAAAACTTTAGGCAATATAGTGTACTTAAGTATAAACTTTCACTTTTTCTTAAATTTCCTTCAACATAATGTTTTTAATCACTGCAGTGCTGTGTTATCATATTTAAAAATCATAAGGTCATGCATCTGACCGCTTTATGGAGTTGAACCTAAATTCCTGACCAGTTTAAATGTTAATAAACGTGATGAGAAGAATGAGACCTGACAGCTAGCTATTAGCATTCAGTTAGTTTGCATTACGCTAGCTAGCATTTGAGATTAGAAATACGACTGTTACACATTAGCCTTATCTATTGCTTTCCCTTCACATTACTTGGTGAAATAGCACCTAATTTATCATCAGTAACTAAAATGGCTAAATAAAGTGATTTGAAGCAGATTTCTTGTTATCTTCGTTCGTTATTTTTTAATGAATTTAATGTAAATTTCTACAGAGAATCTGAACCCGGGTTATTTATTAGAATAAGCACTTTTACCACGACTTTAGCTGCTCTAAGAGTAAAAACCTCAACTCGACAAACATCAGATTTTTAATAGCTTTAGATGATTAATAATCCTTAAACCCTAAAGATTAGCCAACCCCTGGTATTATCTCTATAATGGTCAAGAAACGGACCTCCTTATTGGAAAAACTCATTATTTTTCAACCTTAAGCTTTTATTATAAAGCTACACGACACAAAATGATGACAAAACAAACAATAAATCCTTCATTATGATTTTTGAGACTTTTGAGGAAATTAATAAATGTAGCTAATTGATAGCTGTGTGGCAGCTACAGTTTTGTTCCACAGTTAATTTGAGAAAAGGCGGCGTCCAAATCCTTAGACAATTAGACTAAATAGTCTAAAACTATTGTGTGTTGGAGAAATCACACGCTAGCCCAGATGAAGGCGCTGGACCGAGGCGGGGGTTTAGGGGAAGTGCCCAAGCTGAGATAATGAAGCAGTCCCTATGGAAAGGAAAAAGCGGGATTGGAGCTCTGAGTGACGTTCACTGGCAGAGGGAGGGAGAGAGGGAGTAAGAGAGAAACTGAGAGAGAGAGAGAGAGAGAGAGAGAGAGCGTGAGACAGCCGCTGGACTCCATTAGCTCCAACCCTGAGGACGCACTTCGCGGGACTTTAGTCGGACCAATTTTCTTTGGAAAAAAAATTCTCCATGCTAGACTTAAACACACGTTTGGAAAAAGAAAGGTGTTCAAACAGACCTCTGGCGACGTCAGAAGTTTAAGGCTTCACTTTGGGTTTTGACTTTATCGTTAGCGTACTCTTGAAGGTGAGTGAACGTTATTGTATAAAGACTCGCGTTGCTTTTTCTGCGCAACGCTCCCGCTGCTTGCTTTAAAACGATCCGTCCATTAAAAGTGTTTAGAATGTAACTTTGTAACCTAGGCATGCTTTATTCATTGACTTAGGAGTTTTTATAGTGTCTCTCTCTCTCTCTCTCTCTCTCTCTCTCTCTCTCTCTGTCTCTGTCTCTGTCTCTCTCTCTCTGTGTGTGAGGAGTGCTTACGTAATCAGCCATATTCCCGAGTTTAGCTTTTACCGTTAAACGGCCTACAGGTGAACACGCTCTTGCACATTAAAATGAAATATAGTATTAAACCGGGTTATCCCCCCCCCCACATCATCGTCAAACGGTTAAAGCTTGTCTTTTGTTCTGTATTATAAAACTAAAACAGTCTTTTTACGTGTGCGTTGTTAAATTCGAGTAATGTCTGGCGCACGTCTGAAACAGTGTAGCCTATTCATTTTGGACACACCGGCTCATTTTCCACAGCCTACACAGTCACCTGGGTGAAAGCCTTCCTCTTGTTTGGCTGAATCCCAAATCGCATACTAGCGTCCTGACCAGTGTGTCCTACGTCACCGTTGACTGTCAAACGGGATGAATACGAAATGTTTTAGTCACTTTTAATCAGCAGATTGAATCATTAGCTATATTCATAGCCTGAATGAATGGCATTGGAACTGATATTTAATGAGTGTGTGTTTTTCTTGTAATCAGGATATGGCTCTGGATGGTATACGGATGCCTGATGGCTGCTATGCCGATGGCACTTGGGAACTGAAGATGCATGTGACTGACCTGAACAAAGACGTCTCTCTGAGAGTCACAGGAGAAATCCACATTGGTGGAGTCATGCTGAAGCTCGTAGAGAAACTCGGTAAGCTCTGCTCAAGTTCATGTCCACTATGGGCCACTCATTCTTCTGAAACTCTGGATGAGTATTTGGACAGGATTTCCAGACATTGTCCTTTTAGTGGTGCCAATGTCTGTCATGATGATGCTGAGCTCACACAGGATAAGAATTCACTGTATAAATCATGGATATGGGAGTGTCCTCTTGATCTGTGCATCTTTATCACACTGAAAATTTCATTTGTACTGCATTTAATACAAATTAGTTGTTTTAACCTTCATTATAAGTGCTTGTTCTAGGTCTTGTCACTGCCAAATTACACTTGACCATGACCTGTACGTAGGTGATACCCGTATAGTCAATCATCTCCCTAAAACCCCTCCTGGAAGTGTCTTTTTAAATGTTGTCTACATTTTCCTGATCTGTGTTTCAAATTTTGGTGAGAGATAAAAAAAGGTTGATTCCTGAAGAAAAATTTCCTACAGGATGTAATGGGATTTCAGACACATACATAAGCAGTCCCAGAAATGACTGATACGATGGATTAGAATAGGACTCGAATCCAAGAGATACTGTGGTAATAGTCACATTATCCCCTCTCCGTATTTAAAACTAGTCCAATCTGCTCAAGCCTTATGACTCACTTCACTAACTCTCGAAAAGTTCATAAGTCATTCAACATGAACTTAGTACTCCACATCACAGTGATGACTCCCAGACACGTGAGCAGAGGCATGAAGCTTGATTAGCAATATTCCACATGACCAACTAGTAATCAATGTGTTACTTTTTTGTGTCCATTTGTGGGTGATGGAAAGTATAGTATGGAAAAGCTCTTTTTAGATACCCCCCATTCCTAGTGATTCATGGTTGTAAGTTGTCAGCCTTATTTTGTGGTAAATACTGTGCTCCATATGGTTTTGTACTGACACACACACATATATATGAAACGGAAAAGTTGCAATTACCATTAACCACAAAAGTTTCTTTTCTCCAGTTTGTATAATTAAGTTTAGTTTATTTACTTCTTTTAACTCCAAAGACATCCTTATGCTACAAATATTACCCATTATTTCTCAGTGCTGATATTGCTCACTGTCCTGAACTGTACTAAAACTGTACACTGTGCACCTTAACACTCCAGTTTGCACAAGACTCTTTAAAACACTCAGTTTTTGCATAGACTCTTAAACCTTATTACCTTTTAAATTTTTAGTATTTATTATGTAGTATTTATTGCATGCCTTATTGCCTATGTTTGTGGATACTGCTGGAAGTTGTAAATGTCCCACTGGGATGAATAAAGTCTCTATCTATCTGTCTCTATCTCTGACTATCTATCTGTCTATCTATCTATCACAATGGTTCACTGCTGACCTTGTGTTTTATGTGTGATGGCGACGTAGACGTAAATATAAACAGAGGTAAACATGCTTAATGTTATCACTAAGTTGATGTTATATTTGGTCTTATCATGTAACTAGCTCACAGGAGCTAGAACAAAAATCCGGCCCATCCATGTGTGTGTTTTTACTGAAGATGTTATTTGGTAGTGTTGGTTTTGTTTTAAAATAAAAAAACAAAAAAACCCCACCTAAAACGATTTAAGATTGAACGAGGTGGCATGAATAGCAACGTTGATCCATATTTTTATTTATTCTTTTTTATATCCTGAAGAAGAGCAAGGGCTGAGCCCATTTGTACCAGCCTGCTCTGGTTCAGCAGAATAGTAACCTAACCAGTTCAAAGAATAGTAAAAGCTAGACAGAAAAAGAAAGAAGTTAAGCTATTCTCATACATGTTGAAGTAAGAAGAGCCTAGCATTTTTATATAGGGGAGATTACTTCCGTATTGAATGTTTATTTGTCCCGCTTTGATGCTTACATAATACAAAAGTATTGTTGTGAAGACAGTTTTGTCTGTGTCCTCTGTTGGGGAAATGAAATATGACCTTGTTGCTGTGATTAACTCTTGTTTTTATTTACAGGATAACTGTATATGTATAGTGCTTCTATACTGTATCCTCAGAGATGTGGCCTGTACTAGTCTTATCAGATGTTAGTTATTCCCTTGAATTTGCCAACCAGCCCCCAGTAAACATGAGGACCTGACATTGTTTGTACAAGAGAGGTCAGAGTAGATTCAATGGCAATTATTAACCCTTAAATAGAAGGACCTTGGTGGGGAGCATGTCTGTGTGAGAATTAGTTTTAGTCTGCATGCTTCACTACTCCTAAGTTAAACTAGTTTTGTATTTTTACACAGATGCAGAGATAGACTGTGAAATTGCTCTTTTTCGAGACATATTGTTGCGGGAAATCTTTTTGCCCTAATTTGCTCAAGTTGAAATCAATGTAATAGGGAGGATGCTTGGGATAACGGGTGACAAATTGAAATAGAAAGCATACCCGTTATCAAATTCCTGCAGAAGAATCTCTCTGTAAGGACAGCATTGTCATGTGTAAGAGGGTTCATTGACCTAATATAGCTCATAAGATGTAGAAGAGCCATTTACTAATGGGAAGCTCTTGTTCTGTTCTTTCCTTTCTATTACTGGCCCTGTTTTAATCTTGCTCCTCCTTCCCCCATACCATGACATTGTTGCAATCTTGAGTCCTTATGAGATTATTTTAAAAGCTTTGTCCAGCTTGTCAGGTTTCCTTGAGACACACGACACACATTTCTAGCATGCTCGTGTCCCACTGACATGCTCAACTTGACATTGCATAGGCTGCAGTGTTTGCTGAACCCTTTTTATTTACAGGAGTGGGTATTTCACTAGCCTGGGCACCTGAGACAAGCAGATTTAGTTTTCAGGATATTCGTTTTTATTTGTAGTTACCCAGTGGACAAATCAGTTCACCAGCTATAAAGGTTTTCCATGTATATTGGGCAAGTTAATGAATTTGTTTTGTCCACTGCTGTTTTATGACTTGCAGCGTGTGTAGTTTGAGGGAGACATGTATGTTGCCACATGTGAAATCAATTACTGTAACATCTTTGATCTGTTCTCTCGCATGCTATACCAGTTCACTCAGCAAATCTTCCGACAGACTTAATGGATTAAAAGTTAATGCCAGGAAAGTACTTCATCGATTTTAGCAGCCATTTCCACCAGATCTTTTTAGAAGAGCATTATTTAAGATTTGATGACCAGGATCACACGTGACCTGCAGTGTTGTTTGAGCATCTTTGTCTTGTGTCTTATCTTTAACATGCCTGGTATGGCTCTTCCTTTGAAGCCGAATCTTTTTTGCCTCATATAACACGGTAGAAATGAAATCTCAGGAATCCTAATGACTGAAGTGAGATATCATTAAATGGCGGTTGAAAAAGTGATTATTTGAATCTGCAGTATGTCATCAAAGCACGAGGCTGTCACTGAAGAGATGCTGCCTGCCCCTTATGAAAGCGAAATAACATGTAGTGTGAGATTGTATAATAAATGAAGGAGATGAGAAAAGCAAGCTTTTGGAATTTGAAAGAGAAATCTGAGCCCCCCCCCCCCCCCCTTTTTTTTAAAAGTTATTTGCCATTAAGTCAGCAGTCATTTGTTCTAAGTATTTGCCAAGCTTTCGTCAGTAATGCATTACAGCACACAATGTTGGGCTAAATTAATGTGTTGGCCCTCTGTTTCTGTTTCCAGCAAGGGGAAAGGGGATTGAGAGGAGTGGATTATGTGTGTTGGGCCCCCAGCATGTGACGTGAGATGCTTTACTAGAATTCCATAAAAGTCTTCTGTTGAACAGGAAATGACTTCCAGGGTTTGGCATTTTCCCTGGACACTGCCGTCATCACAGTATTTTCTGCTGCCTGCTTCTTCTCCTAGCTTCTCTTCAGTTTCTGGCATGCGGCATATTACTCCATTTTTAGGCCTGAGTGATACTTTTTCCAGATGCTGTGCAATTATTACCCTTACAAACAGACTAGAAATATAACCCAGTGTTATGAGTAAACATAATCTAGCCAAGGACAATAGTTGAGCATGAAGTAAAAGAATTAACTGCTGAAAATCTTGAAATAGTGACTAGCTGAGATTCCATGTAGGTTTTTCTGGTAACTATAGTGTTGAAGCAAGAGGAAGATCACCCATTGTTGATAAGAGTGGGGGGTTTCAAGGAAGCGGACGCTGTTTTACACAGGAAGCAGCAGTTCCTGTATAGTGTTTTTTTTTTTTAAACTTGACCTCCATGTATTGGGGTTTTTGGAATCTGCAAGCCTTCCCAGAATTCTTTCAGTTTTGGAATTAAGTTACAGGTTCATGCATGGATAAACAGATCATGGGGAAAACCTGGGATATGACACATTTTCTCTGCACAGCTTTGGGAAATTTATTTTATCCGAATCGAATCATTTTCATGTTTTGCATTATCTGTGTTTAGGTTTTTGAGCCTATGAAGTTCAAATAGGTTATCAGTATTCTACACAGATCTCCAGAAATAGAGAAGACTGGATATTACATGCTTTATTAATGGGAGAAGTTAGGCCAGGCATGATGCGTTCATTATCAAAATCACAAATCATGTCTTGCTTTATTCTGTAATGATTTGCGATTGTAATTTGGACTATGATGGTGCACATCTATTGTTATTACTGAACAGTTGTGGCTTTGGTTCTGTAAGGTAATTTATATGGCAGCATCTTTAGGACACTCTAATCTGGTGTACAGGAAGTATTTAGGGTAAATAGGGGCGCTTCCCAGTGCAGAGCTTTCCTGTTGCTCTGATCAGATCCTACTATGATGTTAGTGTTGTGTGTGGGGTGTTTTTTATTTTATTTTATTTTTTTTTTGGCAAAGCTCAGAGGCTGAACCCATTCACTTTCTTGAAACATTTTGGTGTATGTAATGTTAAGTTGTATATTAGAAGTTGCTGATAATTATCAGCACTCTGCAACAGTTGAGCTTTGTGTATGAGTAAACATATGGGAGGAAAGCTTGCATATGGAGAGGATGAAACAAGATTAAGTCGTGTCCTGGAGAGTCTTTATCACCGATACATTGAACAGCAATACATTTCTAAAATGTTTTTGATTCAGTATCTTCATCCCAAATGTGCTTCTCTTCCGCCGAGCAGCTGTAAAAATCTATTATTTATCATGCCATTCTCTGAAGTATGAAGCGCAGGTGTGGCACAGTTCACCAATCAAAACTTTTAAATAACACACAGCCCATCAGAGCATCCATCTGGGCAAACATAACATTTGGCTGGACTTCCTCTTGGACATCTCCACCCCCACCCCCACCCATCCCTGAGTAAGTGGCTCTGTTTTGGAGCTCTTGATGTAGAAGCTGGCTGATGATGTCAGGCAAATCACTGGCTGGTTGGATGATGTTTCCCAGCTGTTCTGTTTTTGAGATCTGTGAGGCCTTGAGGCTTCCTTGGGCATTGATTTATGTCCATGACGTCCCATGTAATGCGATTAAAAGACTTTAGCTGTAACATATAATTGTGTAAAGCTGCAGTAGTGCTGCCGCATGGTGAGACTGTAATACAAATGTGTATGACTGTCCATTTTTAAGGTCAGTGTAGTATCTATTGCACACTAAGCTACTTGAAGCTTTGGCTGCGTCTGAGTGATGATTGGATCCTGATTCTACATAGGTGTGTATATATTTGTAACAGGATACCGTGGTGTGTGTTTTGTTCTGGGGTTTTTTTTGGCAGCTTTGGGTTGGCCAGTCGTCCTAGGTCTTTCTGCATCTACCTGGCTCCAATACTAATCTCCAGGCTAGAGCATGTCCTTGTCGGGCATGCGGTAAATCTCGTGGGGAACTTTTGGCTTGCTTAACCGGAGGCTGTGTTTTTCTCACCACTTTGTGTTCAGTCATTATTCCCCCTGATCAGGTTAAGGGGATCATTGCATGTGTCCTCAGGGAGTTTTGAGTGTCTCAAAACAAGATCAGAGAGGCCATTATTGATTAAGGTTGCCCTCTAGATGACCATGACCCCCCACTGGTCCTTGACATGTCCTTGAGAAAGAGTGTAATGAATTTGCAGGCTGAGTTTCATTTGTCATAGCGTTAAGATTTGTAGTCCAACGTTTTTTCAAAAAGCTTTTGTGTATTCTCAAGATCAAAATCGCTTTTGTTGGATCGTTAATGTTAAGATGTATTATATATTGCCAACTGGTGGTGCACTGACAACACAGGACAGAATTTATTGTTGACATTTTATAGTGCTTTTGTTTTCTTTGATTATAAGCACCCGACAACAGTTGAGCTTTGTTTATAGGAGTAAACTTATGGAAAGGAAGCTTGCGTATGGAGAAGATGAAACTTTAGCTGTGGAGTGTCTGTTGATGTTTTGGCCAGGGGAGTCCATAATGAGAGCTCCTTTCTTCTGTAGTTTCATGTAGCCATGAGCCAGAAATCTGACTTGTCTGGAATGCAGCAGTGACTCCGGTCCATTGTTTTTGCAGACACTTAAAATGTCATTAGTTAGATTTGGATGTTTGTGTTCAGATCACTGTGGTTCATCCATAGTGGCATAGTTTTGTTTTTTCTTTTTCTCCCCAAAGGTCAGTTAGTGGTTTGCTGGCTTTGTATAACTGCTATGAAACTGGAATAGACACTCTATGGGCAAAAGTGTGTGAACACCTGACTATCACACCCATAGTAGTTTCTAATCCCTACATATTTTACAGTAATTACAAAATAATAGAAACAGAAAGTTTTAAAGTAAATAACACAGAACATTTGGATACCTATCCTTTGCTTGCAATGACTGCATCAAGCCAGCAACCTACTGACATCACCAAACTGTTGGATACTTCTTTTGTGATGCTTTTCTAGTCTTTTAATGCAGCTTCTTTTAGTTGTTTGTTTTTGTCCCTTCAGTTTTCTCTTCAGCAAATGAAATGCATGCTCAATTAGGTTAAGGTCTGTTGATTGACTTGACCAGTCTAAAACCTTCCACTTTTTTTCCCTTGATGAAGTTCTTGGCAGTTGGCAGTGTGTTTTGCGTTATTCTTTTGCTGCATGATCAAGTTCGGCCACTTAGATTGGACGTATTTCACAGTAAATTGGCAGACATATTGTTTTTATAGATTTCTGAACTCATTCTTCTGCAATATCATCAATAAAGATTAGTGAGCTTGTTACAGAAGCAGCCATTCAAACCCAAGCCATGGCACTACCACCACTGTGCTTGATCAATAATTATATGTTTTGGAATTGTGCACTACACTGTGTTGCCAGTTTATTAAGAACAGCATGAACCTTTTTTGGACGTTCCACAAGAGGCTTCGATGCATTTTGTAGGAATGTTGTACCATATGGAAATTATTGCCGCCTTACCCGTAAACAGCTCTTTCCACTTTATCCTGAAGATGCTCAGTAGAGTTGAGAGCCACTGAAACTATGAAAACTTGATTTTATGCTCTTGGAATCATTCATGAACAGGACTTTCTTTGTGGTACAGTGTATCGTGTAGGCACTGGCCATCTGAATATGCATAAACGTAGCTACAAAGCAATAAAGTTGTTCAGCTGTTCTTGTTTTTCTCTGACATAAAATGTTCAGCTGTAGCTTTTCGGAACATTATTGCATTCTGGGATCAGGTTAGAAAAATGTACTAAGCTTTGTTTTCATCAAAACATAAAATGTGAGTATTCAGCAAGGAAACACAGCTACTCAGTGTGACGAGCATCAGCAGATTGTCCCAACCTTTAACCTCCCCCTGAGGTTTGTGTATGTGTATGTGTATATGTATGTGTCAGACTGATGCACTTGAATGCATTAGGCTTAAATCTGTAAGAGAAGATTAATGATTGCTAGAAAGGCACAACAACACATGATCTAATCATTAAGGTTTGCAATGTCAGTACAGCTTGCTCGTCTGTGTACTTCATCCTGATATCTGTCCCTGCTTGTCACGTTCATTATTGATCTGGTTATATAAGTAGTTCAATATCATACCTGTTCCAGGCAACCCAGCATGCATTTGGGAAGTCATCAGAGCCTAAGTGCATCAACTGTGCTTCCAGTCGATTCCTCAGTCGATAATTGCAGGTGCTTTTTGAGAAATTTTTCTTTTTTTGGAGTTGGACCTATACAAACATTGAATGAACATCTCTTTTGAGATGCCATTAGCATTAGTGATTCTCAGCTCAGTGGCTTTTGTTTTGATTTATACTCTTCCTCAAAGCACAACCTTTAGAAACACATTGCATTGAAGAGACACTGGTATACAGGAGGCATGTAGGCAGCCTAGCGTTTTCTCATGCATTCTATAAATGACACTTGTCCATTTCTCTCTCCAAGTTTTCTGGGAAAATGTCACTCTGTTTATTGTGTTAGTGTGAAGACGAGCAATATTTTAACACACTTGGCACACTTTATTTACTTTGCATTTTTAATCAAACATTTTGAGAGCAATTTTTAAAAGGTTTGCATGATTACTTGTATATACAAAATAAAGTGCGACATAAATTCAAACCATTGCTTATTATGTCAATAATTGTGCAGCTCGAGACAGCCCGCATGACTTTAACATGAATTATTAGGCATCCAAATAAGGATGCAAATGAAAAGTGTAAATGTTTCTGGTCATGCTTATGGATTGACTCATTAATACTTATGCGGAAAATGAGATCGACGTTGTTCTTCCTTTAGATCACTCTACCCGCATGCTTACCGAAATCATAAAAGCTCATTCACTCTGCAGCTCCAGAGAGTCCTGCTCTGCATTCAGTGCACCCAATTACTTAGCCCTGCTTTCGTTTAGCTACAACATTACATCATCCCTTGGCAGCCTATATTTTTAGCCAGGAGAAAACCATTGGCCAGCAGCAGATTGAATTACCAGCCTTTATACAGGCTGTGTGATAGATGACCGTTAGGCCACCACCCTCCATGCTGTTAAGATACAGATAGAAAGTGGAAATAGCACAGAGGCTGAATGTATAGAAAAGGATGTTTTGTGTGTTCGTGTCACAACTAATGCAACTCTTGCTCTGTCACAATTTTATAATGGGTTTAGCTTTGCCATCTGCTCAGTTTAAGGTTAGGCAAGAAAATATTAGGGATCTTTTTTGTGTGTGGAGATGAGACAGCTCCCAGACTGTTTGCTAATGCAGTCTTGAAGATGCTCAGAATGAAAATGGGAACTGATGACCATCACGGCTGTTCCCCTTTTTAAAAAACTCCATTACCAGCATATAACGTGAATTTGTAGTTATTACATCATTTAAATATTCTGATTCATTGCCTGTGCAGTCATGCTGGCGTAATGTATCAATAAATAAGGTTTCTCTAGTCGAGTTTTTGTGTCTTTTAAGTAGAACCCATCATTTTGTATAAATGTAGTGTTGTCTAGAGCAGTTTTAGCTCTGTATAAGTAAGCATTCTCCGATTATAAAGTAAAACCCTGTGACCCCCTGCAGGCTTTTACACAGTAGGGAAATCACACACTGCTTAGCTACCACACGGCACGCCCTCTCTCCATTTTCAAACTGACAAAAATCTAAACCAGATTTTTTTCCACTATGTTGAGGGCGCTAGATTGTTGATGGGTCAAGTTAGTGGAAAAGTCCTACTGAACAGTTGCTGTTATGCAGAATAGAGGTTTTCTCAAAACACTGTTGCTTGGCATCAGACCGTTGACCGATGTAACTGACACTACAGAGGATGATGATTGTAAACTGAGATGATGGATAGTGTGTAACGCTTTACTACTTGGTCTAGATTGTCTATTTCCATTGCGCTTATCTGAACTGGCCAATGAAGACTGGAGACATGTATTTAAAGCATTTAAGAACTGGTGGTTGGGAATTATGAAGATCATGAAGAGAGCATCCGAACACACACACACACTGCCCAGTCATTATATAATGTTCTCTCTACCACTGTCTCGTGATTTTTTTTTTTTCTTTTTTCTTTTTTTTTTTTTTTTTTTTTTACCCCCCAGTTTGCTGCATAGGTTATTTTTGATTGGCCATCACTTTTTTTTGTTGTTTTTTTGTTTGTTTTTTTCAGAACTGTGGGTTAAGGTATAAATGGCATGAGCTTTAAAACGATGCGAGCAGTTTCTGCCACAGACTGCCTAGAGAATAAGAGGCTGTAGTTTAAATTGAAACACTGTGGTTTAGGGAGCCCCAATTTGGAAGGATGGAAAGCCAACATCTCGAAGAAGAAACTCTGAGTCAGTGCATTTGGAGTCACTAGTGTGGTGGAGCGGAGGATTGGGAAGTGGGAGAGAAGAGGCAAGCTTGGAGAGACAGTGAGGAAACTAGACACTGCTGAGGGAAGTGCTAGTCCCTGTGCTCGCCTGGAAGCATGCCTGAGTTCTGACATCACCGTTGGAGCAGGAACATCCGCTTTTCCGGATGTCTACTGCATTGTCTGGCTAGAATTGCTCTGTACATTTTTATTAATGTGAGTGAATCTGTGATAGTTATTAACAATGGTTTTCTATTCATTATACAACCACTGTGTACCTGTGACTCACTACTTTAGTAGTGTGGAGGAAGGGGATCAGTTTTTAAAGGAACTGTCACAGTCTAGAAGAACTGCAGAACACATAACCTTTGCCTCCAAAGATCTTTTTATACATGTCGTTTCCGTCTTTCTCTTCCTACTAGGTTTACCCTTATGTTCAGAGGGTCATTGCTATGATATATGCTATATACATTCACATATGCACCCCTGTTTCTCTATTGTTAGCCTACAGCTGTGGGAGAAAATCAGGTTTGAGATGCTTACAGGCCGTGGAACAAAGAGAGCTTTAACCTGATCTCCTCGTTCTGTCACGCGACCAGCAGTTCTTTCCCATTTAAATATTTACCTCATCCCAGCCCCTTTTATTCCCCTCCCCCCTGTGGATCGTACATGATTGGTGCTCTGTCTAAGCTTCAACTTTGTCCCATAAATACTGTCCCCTGTTTAGGCACCTATGGTTATGTCATGTTCGGTGAGAGTTCCCTGGAGGCACAAAGTAATCCCTACCAAATGCAGTGTCACACCCCTGTCATTAAAACCAGGGATCTTTGTGCTATCCTAATGGCCTGGTGGTTGGCTCATATATCACTGCCACTTACCCGCTGACCTTTTCTCACCACACTAGCTGTATTTACATACAAAGAGTTTCACCAGCCTGGATAAATTCAGTGCTGTTTAACCTAAACTCAGAACTAAATCTCTCTGCATGTTGTATGTAGCCTGAGCAAAATGTTAGACATGCAAGGAGCATAATTTTGTTAACATGACGGCAAGAGGCTCATGCGTACTCCTTATCGGGCATAACAACTAACTGATGTCGGTCCAGCATGTTAACTGAGTGGTCAACAGATCAGAACACTCATATTCGTCCGTGTTCGTGCTTTAACATGTTCTGTGGTGTCAGCCTCAAAAGAAATATCCTTAACGTGTACTTTTAGAACAGACAGCAATAGTTTATCTATTTAGCACTTATTTTAATTAATTTTAAATCTGTTCAAAAACATTCACTACAGAACCCATTATTTGCACCCAATGTGTCATAAACAAGCATATGTATAATTTCACAAACAATTCAGCTCAGATTCTGTGGTTTATTCTTCTATTTGCTTGATTATTAAATAAATTGGCTGTCTCATTGATATGATGGAAAATTTATTTAGTGTGCATTAAGTAACAAAATTGTTTTGCAAATGTTCAATAAAAATAACTATAAAAGGATAAGTGATATTCTTTCTTCTTTAAACTCCAGCTGAGCTATTGATCCGATTAATCATGGCTGATCTTTCTCATAGTATTGAGATGCTGAATATTTATATACATCTTTTTTTTTTTTTTTTTTTTTTTTTTTTACTCAAATTTCAGTGAATTCCTCTCATTATCAGTACTTGTATTTTGTGTGAATTTATGTGCAGATGTCAAGAAGGACTGGTCAGACCATGCACTGTGGTGGGAAAAGAAGAAGACATGGCTGCTGAAGACGCACTGGACACTGGATAAGTATGGCATCCAGGCTGACGCCAGGCTACTCTTCACTCCACAGCACAAGCTCTTGCGCCTGCAGCTGCCCAACATGAAGCACATGAAGGTCAAAGTGAACTTCTCAGACCGTGTCTTCAAGGCAGTTTCGGACATCTGCAAAACTTTCAGTACGTGGATCTTAATGTTTTTTTTTATATATATATATATATATATATATATATAAAATATATATATATATATATATATATATATATATATATATATATATATAAATATAAAAAGGCAGAAACTGTTATGTGGATTATGTGTCCTACCTTTCCTCTTTTATTTTTTGACCTATCCCATCTGCTTTAGAATCTTGTTCTTTTTTCAGGCCGTCATGGGGCTGCATTATTGTTATAGTGTTCCATTAGTTTTGAAGGATTGGTCTACATCAGTAATACAGCTGTTTAAAACTGCCCCAAATTCTGTTTTGCAAAGAATGTCTGCTTGTCAGTGCAACAGGCTATTGGTCTATTTTACACTGTCCATATTTAGCCCATTTGGGCATCCCTAAAGGTCAGAGGTTAAATGTCGTCTCTATCAATATCCATCTAAGTCAGTGCTCTAGACCTGCTGAACTTGTGGTAGAAGGTCAAATACTAAATGCTGTCGATTGGTAAGTTCCAGCTGCCATTAGTGTATTCATTAAGGTTCCCATGAATAAACATGAATGTCCCTTAATTAACCGCTCTTCACAAAGCTTATGATTAAATGTTAAAGAACACTTAAATTTTAATTATATATATTTGCTTTGACTAATGTTTATTCAGTCCATTACTAAATACAAGTCCATAAATGAACGGGAATGAAATTACAATGTTAATTGTTAAATATTCATGACCTGTTCAAATACATTGCTGTATGTGAACCCCAGGTCTCCTAGGACATATCTTCTCATCTAATAACTAAGTGAACTCTGGTGTAAATATTCACTCACTTATTCACTCACTCATTAAATGCCAGTTACAGCTTTTTCCTGCTCAGAATCATGGTGTATCTGAACTTCGGAGCAGGTGTAAATATGAACGGTTGCCCCTACTTAATAACTGCAAACATGTTATACTTTTTTTTTTTATTAAAAATAAATTAATTGACTGTTACTTACGCTGTATCAGTACTGGTTTGTTGTCAATTAATGCATTGAATAATATCAGTTAAGTTGCTGTTACTCTAAAGCTGTGTGTCTTTTGGTTGTTCAGAGTAGTGTTAGGATTTTATTTTATTTTTTAACTGACTCAATCATGCAGTTATATACACCTCATGGTAGATAATATTGGGTTATCTATGTACTTTTCCAAGTTTGGCATGCCTCTGCCATAACACATCTTATTTTAGCCTCAGTGTGATTCAGGGCAAATTGCTCTTGGCTGACTTTACACGAGTGGCATGTAACTTAGAATGGCTGGTGAGGATGTACATCTTTGCGCTTCAGTTATGTGTTTTGTACTCTTGCCTCGTGTCTTTTTCAGAATCATCTGCCTAAGTGGCAGCGATTTTCATCATTCTTTACCTAATTCTGTGCAGCATAGACTGGAAATTGTGCTCTGTATTCCTAAAAGTAAGTCTTTTGACTGAGTCTGACAGTTTCCTGTTCTTGTGCCTTTTGCTCGCTGTGTTGCCCAGATTTACAAATGGGATAGGGACAGGAAGTTTACAGCCTCCAACTGGCTGCAGCTCCAGACAGACGGACAAAGTGCTGGATTCTTCTTGCAGCTGTGCTTTAGACAGTAACCATTCAATCTTGGATTCTCATATGCTTCTCTGGCTCCCTGTTCCCCACACCTAGTGATGGATTTTCCAGAGAAATGTCTAGTCCTTTAATCAGTTGGTCATGCAGTAGCAGATTCCCAGAGTTCAATCCCATGCTGTTGTTAATGGACCATTTGAGAATGAGTTTTGGAACGTAGCCAAACTCCATTTGATTATATATGTGTCACTAGTCTACCATGTCCTCAGCACAGATGTTTTTAAATGTCCATCTCAAATGAGCATCATTCCAGAGCTCTGCACGGTTACTGTAACACGGGCTGATTTGGGACATTTAATTGTGGGTCTGCTTCAGGATAAGTGGAACTAAAAATGTCTCATTACAGAATCGGTCACATTTACAGCTGTCAGGAATCCTCTTTAAGCGAATTATCAGGCTTCCAAGTGGCGCAAGAATTTATCGTGTTCTTGGGTCATGAGCTGAAATCGCTACAATGCCACAGCAGTCAGGAGTCCAAGAGAGAGTAATTCAGTCTGCTCTCTTGGTGAGAAGGACTACATTTCTCCCTCACATCAATCAGTATCATGTGTGCTAGTGTCTATACAAAACTGACAGAAGAATTTCATTTTATAGGGTGTAAGATAGCAAGGAGTCCACATATTTGGATATTCCAAAGTGTATTTGGAAGGGAAGTAAAAATAAATAAATAAATTTAATTAAAACATGAACCAAAAATGAAATTAGATTTTGATGCTGAATTATTTGAGGAAGGCCCAAGTGTTGTAAATGTGTGGGCTAATTAGTAGAAAATGCCTAGCTAGATAGCTTGCAGGATGTTTGTCTTTAATGTCGATCATGCTGGTTCACTTAGTGGCTCCAGCAGGTCCTGCTGTCTAGTGGCCATTACTGTTCCTATTTATACATGCTGTTTTCAAGAAAACCTTGTTTTGAGCCGATCTAGCTGATCTGTTAGCAGTAACAATCAGATATTTAGGGACTTCCCCTGACTTCTAGCTGTACACTCAGGTCTACAGCATAGTGTTTGTTTTGGTCAGTGATTTCAAAGGTGAGCTGTAGCTCAGGCCAGCGTTGTCTTAAAAGTACACTATTCACCAACTTGGCAATATGCTAAATTATAATCAATACAAATGAGTCTTGGATTAGAGCCTCCTGGTGGTACAGTGGCAGGATCCCGTGCTCTCTATGCTGTGGCCCGGGTTTGATTCCCGGGCAGGGCGCTAACCCAGCCACTGAAGAGTTAACTCTCAGTGCCGGTCCCAAGCCCGGATTAAATGGGAGGGTTGTGTCAGGAAGGGCAAAACCTGTGCCAAATCTAAACATCCGGACCAAATGATCTGCTGTGGCGACCCCAAACGGAGCAGCCGAAAGAATAACAACAAATGAGTCTTGGATTAGTCGGGGAAACCTTATTGACACTGATGAAGATAATTTTGTAACACACTCTGGCTAATTTAGTGATATTGTTTTAAACAACATGAAGTGAAATAAACCAATAAACTCAAATTATGATGCTACATCTATGGTTTACAGAGCAACTGATGCTATTTGTAGCTTCACAAGACTCTGCACACATTCATGAATATGCACTCCTGTGCACCAGTTTCCAACAGGAAAACAAACCAACTTTCGAAGGTTGTGACACAATGAGCTTTTTGGAGCAAGAATGTTGGAGCACTTCTTTTGGTGGTGAACAAATATGGTCAGTCATTTACAACACCAGTCAAGACAGTTTCTTCCAATAAAAGCAGGTGGTTCATGGCCATGTTTAGTAACAATGCACCAAAACTAGAAGCCTGTCTTGCAGTACGATATAAAAGAGGACATTGAAATAGTCATTGATTCGTTACAATGAGCCTTCAGATAGAATAGATTGTCTACTTTCTATACTCTCTAATCCGGTGATTATACCCGGCTTTGGAGCTCTTGTGTATCCAAAGTCTGTTAGTTAACAGGTGCTCTGGGCTGTGCTTTTGGGCAGACTCTATTACACTCTGCATTCTCCTCATTACTGTTGCTGTCTTTTTTTTTTTTTTTTTTTTTTTTTTTTTTTCTCCTCCCCTTTCATGTGATACAAAAAAGAAAATTTCTTTGTCTGTGAATTATTTACCCCTCTTATGGCCTTCTAGAAGAGTGTGGAGAAAACTACTCCCATCAAACTGGCTGCTGTTCAAACAGGTGCTTCTGCTTTGTATGCAGCTGAGTAGCTAGGTAGGTTATTTTATACTGCTGCAGGAGTGTTTAGGTGTAACAAAACTTTTTTGTTTTGTTTTTATAAAGTGTCCAAGCCACACAATTTAAGAATGAACTTGCTGCTTTTGCATGTGCTTTAATATCAAGATGCCAGCTTTAGCTATGACCAAATCTCTTACTCCCTTCTTCAGTCAGTCAGCCTTCTTGTCACAGCCTTGCCTGCTCACATGGCTGTATAAGGCCAGAGTGAGTACAGCGTGAGAGAGCGAATACTACCATCTGGTAGTTCTTAAAACCTCTGGAATGCTTTTGCTTTAGTAACACAAACTAAACAAGCATTTCGCGCCAAGCCAAGAAGTCTCTCCTCCCCCTGACACACACTCGTTCCCCTCCCTGGATGTCTGGCTGTGGAAAAGTGAGGGGGAGTTCAGGCTGTCTTGCAACAGTGCTTTTAATGCAAAATAATAAAGAACAAGAATTCGTAGAAGAGGACGGTGAACTACCAGTCAATAAAACTGTACTAGAAATACTACAAATATTTCCAGACAATCTCTTAGCTGGACCTGTAGACAGAAGATATTTTTTTAAAAATATCTATGTTCTGCCCAACTTGAAAAGCATTCTTGTATGTCAGAAAACACACTAGTTTCTCAGCTCAGCCAGCAGGAGAGAAACAGAGGATCAGATGTGTTGTAACCATCACACCGGCGGAGGAATTTTCTTCTTCTGTATTGCCTCTCTGATCCTTCAGACAACTGCAGAGCTGAAAGAGGACTTTGAAGACTGATACCTGGTAAACTATGTCTAAGAACATTGTGCGCAACTGTGCTGTATGAGCAGAAATGTCTGATTTGTTTCTGTTGAGATTGTCTTGTAATCACTAACAGAGGCAGAGTATTCTAATAGGGTGGGTCCTGTGGGCCTTTAATTTTTATATGGCCCAAATATACAGATTTCTGATGTAACAAGAGAACAGATGGCTTGTAGATTGCTTTCTTGCAGAAAGTGAATTAATAAGAATATTTAAAAAAAAAAAAAAATAAATAAAAAATTTAAAATTGATGTCATGCAATAGTTTTATGCTGTTCCTTATGTACAATATATAGCTGATTAGTGAACAAAGATTAAAATCAAAGCCATTTACAGGTCTGGGAAAATGAATGTAGGTCTCGAGCAGTGATATTTAGTGCTGTGTTTTTAGATCCTGTTCTCCTGTAGCACGTGTGTAATAAATTCATTAGCTAGCCTGCAAAGCATGCAAAAGCTTTAATCTGGTGCTTCATCCTTTCTTTTTGTCACCAAGAAACCTGTTAGACTAGGCCACAAATGGCTAACATCATGTATTAAAGTGTAGTTAGATAGTTAACTGCATGTATACAGAAACACAAAATTCCCAGGTAGGGGACAACTCAGCTGCAGTCTTTATCCGTTAATGAGAAAGTGTCTGAGGTAGCAATTTGTGTTTCCACTCATTTGTTTAACAAAAGGTCAGCAAGTTGTTGCTAATTTGGCTATGAGCTGTGATGTGTTCTCATCACATTAACTGAGTCTGGTTAGTGTCTATTTTATCTCAACATGCTTAACTGTAAGGTGATGTATAGCAGGAGCGTTACATGAGACTTTATGCTGTTCTTTAATTTGCTGATTTATTTTGTTTTTCTGAAAACCGATTTGCTGAAAACATATTTCAGCCATGAACACAGAATCCAACTAGTAAAATTGGATGTGTGCACAGTGTGAATCAGAACATGTAATATGCATCCTCACCAAGATGCATTGCACCGCTAAGGATGTTTTGTTGAAATATACCATACATAAATTCATTTCTTTTGTTTTGCTAGCAGGTCAGAAATTAGTAGGATTATTCATTCTCTGGTTGCTGGACAAGAGAAGAAACACTGGTGACCATTAGCTTACTAAACTTACTTGTCCATTTAGTAATTTTGAATAAAAAAAAGAAATGCACTGTATTGCCAAAGGTCTGCCTTTAAATGCACATGAGTGTAATATGGAGTTGGCCCGCCCATTGCAGCTATAACAGCTTCAACGCTTCTGGGAAGGGTTTTCACAAGGTTTAGGAGTGTGTTTATGTGAATATTTGTCCATTCCTCTAGAAGCGCATTTGTGATTTTAGGCACTGATGTTGGACGAGAAGGTCTGGATCGCAGTCTCCGCACAAATTATGTACAAATTATACATCCGCTGTATGTTCTGGAAAAGTGACGTTTGAGTGTTGTGTTGAGATTTCAATAATTCTAATGATTTTTCTATATTTAATGATTCTAATTTGTCTTGCAGATATCCGCCATCCTGAGGAGCTGTCCCTGCTGCGCAAGCCCCGTGACCCCAAAAAGAAGAAGAAAAAGCTGGAGGAGTATGAAGAGGAGACCCTGGAGCTGGAAGGCCCTCTGCTTACTCCGGGATCAGGTACGTCTGCCTGTGCTCCCTCTCCATTTCTCTCACTCAAGTCATATAGTTACAGGTTTCCATAGAGATTATTGTATGCATAGCAGTTCATCACATTATAGATGACCTGTGTGCTAATTCAAAGCACATTAGCATACAACACCTCAGCCTGTAGCTGTCATTCTACTCTGTAAGCCAGAGTATGCTTTCAAAGGACAGTGTGTATCTTTTAGTTAAGTCTTTAACTTAATCAGTCAGTTTTCTTGAGCAGGTATACGTCCCACTGTTGAAAGTTACAAAAGTGCAAGGAATCTTGTACCGTGTTGATATTTTAGAAACTGGATTTTTAATAGTGTGTCATTGTCCTCTCTCATTTTTTGTCAAGGGCAAAAGGGCTGGATCACCTCCACCATCTCATAGCAAACCATTTCTTAAACAGCCTCAAACAGACCCCTTAATTTACATATTTAGCAGCTGCAACTAGATGTCGTTGGTGAAAGTGGAATTAAGTCAGCTGTCATTGGACTTGTAACCTTGATTATGGAAATTCAACACTGCTAAGATTGAACTTTGCATAAAGCTTACTTATATATTTGTTGTTTGTGCTATGGAAAAGTGTTTAGATTTAGTCATAATCACTCCTGCTCCTTCCTATTCGGAGAACATTTTTACTTCCAGCTTTTAACCAAGAACATTTTTTCTGTTAAATAGACTTTAAGGATCCTGTTGGTGGTAGCTCTCGAGAGCTTTATACATTTTGCTCCAGGTCAGCAGACTCTCAGGCTGCATTTATGGTCTGGCCAAACTAGATTTGTTTTGGCATAGTGGTATAATGTATAATATATTACATGTATAGGAAACGATGTTTTTAGAGTGTGTGTGCTTAAACTGCAATGAAACAAAGATTATTTTCAGTGTGTGCTAGAATAAGAACATGTGGGTATGGAACAAGCATTCATTTGATTTGCAATCATAATGCATGGTCTTTGGCCGTTGTGACCAAATGCTTTAGATTCCACACATATTTGGTCACACTGCCACTTTGAAACAGACTGGGCAGCCATCAAGCAACACCCCACGATCACGCGATGAAGTAAACCCACTTTAAGAGGCACCATGGCAAGCCACTATCTCTAGACAGAGTTGCTGCCAAGAATTCATGAATGGAGCTCATTGTCCCACCCATGCTCCACCCAGGGCCCCAGAACAGCAATCACCCACACAGATACAGCCTGCAGGCCTAGGATGCAAAGCTGAGGGGTCGCAGAGGCCCAGTGTGCAGGGTTACTGTTTCTGAGCTCTGGCCTTCACTGTCAATTCTGCCCTTGTTCTTTCATTATTAGCATTTAACCCTGGGCTGACCCTTATTCGAATAGAGCAGGGGTCCTGCATGGTGTGTATGAGATCTCCATGTTTCACTCTACAAAAGCTCTTTCTGAGAACTGAGTGGATGTAATTCCAGCTTTTCATGAACAAGCTGCTGAGGGTTAATGGTCCACAACAGGAAACGAGTTCACTACTGTTTACCACCAATCAGGAAGGGCTTTAGCGGATAAGAATAACTGCGATGCAATCAAGCTGGTGTGGGCTCTCTTCATCTATCAGAAGCAAGATTTGCTTATACCCCTTTTCTAATACACTGATGTCCAACAGATAATGAGGTATAAATATTGGGGTTTTCTTTTGGATTGTGTGCTGAAAATAAAGGGTAATCTCTGGAAATTAAAGGTATGTGTGTAATTCTACAGTGGTTCACTTAGCTTGGTTGCACAGAGGAATCTAGGGGTGGAGCACAACCCCAGTGCTGAGTGTATTGGTAAAAATGACGAAGCTTTACCAAAGACCTAGTCCTCCTCAGACTGAATCATTAACCATAGAAGATGACTAGCACTGGGTAAAATATATTCATTCCACATCCTCGTCCTGTCTGGCGACCCAGTCGAGGCCAAAATGAGTCACATTCTGACATTTGAGACTGGTTTCCATCAGTGGGCTGCTCTCTTTCTCCATGTTCTTTAACTTTTTCCTTTCCTCCTGTCTGTTAATCTCTTTAATCTGTCCAACCTTTTTTTATTTCCTTTCTTCTGCTATTCCTCATCCCTCTCCTTTAGCCTCTGAGGTAATATACATCGGACCTGTGAAAGGTAAGGCTGTTTCTCTCTGCACTGCTTCTTCCACATCTCCCTTATCAAAGCACTGGAGCCTATGCCTGTCAGCTAGCGAGCAGAGGAAGTCTTAGCTTAGTTTTCAAGGATCTTTGATTATGGAAAGATTAATAATGTCCATGAAAAAATGCAATTCTCACAGTGCTCTTTGTTTTGCTTCACCATTTTCCACCATAAATGCCTTAATATTCCCGGAGAGTTCATTTCCCTGACTGACAACTGTGAGGTCAGGATAAGGAGTGAATGTGAAGGATCATGGGAGGTCCAACTAGTCATTTCACTAGTTTGTTTAAAAAGGGCTTTTTATACTTCCAGGTCAGGACCATTAACACAGTATTTATTAACTTGAACATAAAAAGCTCTGAAAAAAGTGCTGGTATGCAGAGGAGTATCAGGAATACCTATATATTGAGTACATCTATTAATTTCCAAACAAATCCCATCCTTTTCTCTGTCTCGTTGTGTGTGGTGAGGATTTAGGATCTAAACATTCTTAGAGACAGGCTGTATTGACTATCTTTAAACCGTAAACTGGGTAAAATAAACACACTGACCTGTGACTCCCCCAAGCAGAGCTGCTGTCCTTATCAGCTTTCTTTGCAAGTTTAACATTCCTTTAGGGAGCAGAAAACCCTTTGGTGACCTCCTTCTGAGTTTGAGAACCTCCACAAGCTCTCCCCAAAGGCCTGTGGATGCACCGCTCCTTTGGGTCTCCCTCTTTTCCCAGGACCTTTCCCCCTTCCACAAGCCATTTCCTGTGCTGGTGGATCGCTGTGGCTTCACACTGCTATGCTGGCAGCTTGGTGTGCTTGCTTCTCAGTCAAGGGCTACGATATGCCTGCTCCTTTAAGCTGTAATAAAAATAAAAAAGTGTTTAAAATGAGCTACAAAATTTGTAGTTTCTAATGATATTCTTAGCGAATGAAAGACTTCACATGGGAATGTAATGGGTGGCCCTGACCACATTTACATGCATGCCTTTTTGGTAGGTTGACTCATTTAGGTTAGTTATTTTCCAGGTATAGCAGATGTACCACATTAGGAATAAATTCAGGAATTAAATGATTTTTTCCTCCATATTAAATGTCAGTTGAAATCTCTGTGCCAGTTTTCAGAGAATAAGCCAACATTATGCAGCAATAATGGCTGATTAATTTAGCGCTTTTTCATTCACCTGAATAACCACATTATGTATCACAAGTGGAATTCTCTTGATTTTCCAATCATATTTCTTGTGCATTTATTCCTAGTTCATCTGCACAAATAATTAGAATCTAAAATGCTTCTCTGGATAAAATATAAACAATTTTTCATTGCTGATTCTCACATAGAATGTAATATTTGTGTGTAAATGTGGTCACTTTGCAGTTTTTTTTAGTCCTGCATATGGTTTTTATATCCAGAAGTAGGAAGGTCATAAAACTGCAAATTGGTCATTCATTTTCTGTTCAATTTCGGAGTTTTCTGAGCTCTCATTGATGTGGTTGAGGAGAATTCCGACTGAAACCCCAGGGTACCAAGAACATTTTGTTGTAAAATTGTAATGATATGCTAGAAATGTATCAGTGTGTGTATATAAGGTTTGGGATAATGCTTTTACAACTTCACAACCCATTAGCACAATTGATTTTTAGCACATTTTTCTCCCACTCTGTTGTAAGCCATGCTGGCTGTCACAGCCTGAGCTCCAGAACCCCTCATGCTTTTGGTTGTGCTGTTTGCTGTGTTTTGTACACCATGTGTTGAAGAGTGTGGAATGTGCATCAGCATGTATGCCTTATTGCTTAAGGTTGCCATGCATTTAATGTGGTCACATCAGTGATTGTGTTTTAACAGTGTTAATAAATGTTATTTTGTTGTTGTTGTTGTTTTGTGTTAGACCACATAAGGGAATTAATTTAAGCTTCCTGAATGCAGATTAAGACTAGTCTTTTGCTAAAAAACTTATCATTTATGGAGTTTCTATCTTGGTAAACATCTTTAGCCCTGGACTAAGCTTAAAGTGCATAATTATCAGATGTATTATATAGCATACACCAAGAGTTAAATAGACCATTGAAATTAAAAGCAGAATGCTGATGTACATTTCTTTATTTCAGGGAGCATCTATTCAAGTCCAGGCCTCTACAGCAAGACAATGACTCCCACCTATGACTCTCGAGATGGCAGTCCACTTTCCCCCACCTCAGCCTGGTTTGGAGACAGCCCTTTGTCTGAGGGCAATCCCAGCATCCTCGCCGTGAGTCAACCCATCTCCTCACCTGACATACTGGTTAAGCTCTACAAACCACCCTCCCTCCTCGATAAGGCCAAAATAAATCAAGGGTAAGTCCAGAAACATGTTTCTAATAATTAGGGATTTTAATTTGTGATGGATTGAGTTGTAATTAGCTTTCTTATATGTATCTTCTGAAGGTGGCTGGACTCCTCAAGGTCTCTAATGGAGCAGGATGTTAAAGAGAATGATGTTCTTCTTTTGCGGTTCAAATATCATAGCTTTTTTGATCTCAACCCCAAGGTTAGAGTTTGTTATTTAATCTTATAGTGCAGTACAGTATTGCATAGTATAATATAAGCCTGTTAGCTAGATTCTTTACTAGAGTACATTTTGTAATTTTTTGGATTGTTAAGTGTATCCCGTTAATAATACAGTCTTGACACCTTGATGTTCTGTAGTCCACTGTGCTGAATTCTTAGCACTCAGGTAGTTGTTGCAGCTGGCACAGTGGGTGTGAGATTGAGGAACTGGCTCTCAGACATGTCCTGTTTGCTCAGCTGGGATGAACAAGCTGTGCTGTCTCTTGCACCCCACAGTATGATGCCATCCGGGTTAACCAGCTATACGAGCAGGCCAAATGGGCCATCCTGCTGGAGGAAATTGAGTGCACTGAAGAAGAGATGATGATGTTTGCGGCCCTCCAGGTAAATAAGAGTGAAAGCTTATGCATGTGTGTATGTGTGTGAGGATTCTAAAGGGTGGAGGTGCATCTCCAAGGCCATATTAGGCAGTGGGATTGCTTAGTAAGCCAGTGATGAGAGAGTACATACAGTGTTTATGTTGGGCTCCCTGCCCTTCTGCACTGTTAATGGATTGACTACGCTGTGTGCCTGTAGTTGGCCAGGATTAACTGATGTCCATAGATGTGCGCTTCCAGAGCTTTTCTTTGCTGTATAACTATGTTTAAGCTTGGCTTTCAAATCTTCCTTGTAGTTAGAGTTTATATACACTGTGTCACATGATATTTGCTTGTCTAAGGTTAAGGACACGAAAAGGTTTGACATGTTTTTACATCTAGATGTACAATTTACAGTTCTGTACAAAGAAAGATTGAATTAGTCGGTGCTCAAAGTGACAGTTTCTGTATTTGTTTCATCCTGTACATTTTTACATATCAGTTGGTTGAACCAGACAAGATGTTGTAAAATGTTCATTTAGCTTGCAAATGAATGTGCAAGCCTGTAAGCCTGTACGCAAGGCTCAGATCCTGGCTCAGGATCTAACAAGGAGTCTTAAGGAGGAATTTAAGATTCTAGGTGTGATATGAGCCCCAGTGCTCCCTTTGGAAGCCTCCTTGGCCTTGGGGGGCACTGCTATTTCAGACCATCGTTAAAGCTGTGTGACAAGACCCGAGGACGCCAAACTGTCTTCACGCCATGCGTATATATAGAGTGGATGCCCGCTGAATGGGTTGTAGGACCACCCAGCCTAACATTCATCCATCTCCAGCAGTTGTGCTTAAGAGGTGTTAGTTTTTCAGCACGGGGTTTATTGAGTTGTATCCGGGGTCTAGTGTTTCCTGCCCTGCAGATGCTGGCTGTGGAGAGTTTAAATTGGTCCAGACTGCCTCTACGTCAGAGCTGCATTTGGTTGGCTGGTTAATGTTGGGATTGTGTTTCAGGCTGGCTGGAAAAGATCTGAGTAGTTTCAGTGTGAGCTTCTAACTGACTTTATCTTGAATTATCACAGTGTCTGAGTATAAGGGGATCTACTCATCTCAAGGTCTTTTAATTGAACTGAGATAGTCGAATCTAAAAATGTGTCCCCTCTCAGACCATCTGCTTATTTGCATGCAAGCGTGAGTGAGGGCAGCTGTTTGATTGTACAAATACCATTTGTCAGCAAGTTGTATTAGGGCTGTCTCCTTTGTCATTTTCCACATAGCCTTATGACTCAAAAAGAGTGAAGAGTTCATGCACAGTAATCAGGAAAATGGGGGAAGTGTGGAAAATAATTCCTATGGGATATTAGATTATCAAGCCAGATACTATTATTAAATAAGAAATTACTGATTTCCCATTCAGTACTGTTGAACACACTAATTTTGAATTGCTCATTTTGTTTTCAGTATCATATCAACAAGCTGTCCATCATGTCTTCAGACAATCACATGAACAACAGCGAGAAGGAGGTCGATGAAGTGGACGCTGCACTGTCAGACCTCGAGATCACTCTGGAGGGAGGAAAGACCTCTAACACACTGGTAACACCCCCCCCCCCCCCTTTCTCGCTAGCGCTCTTTCTCTCTTGCTAGTGCTTGCTCTCTCTCTTTCTTTAGACTGCAGTGTTCTGCTTTTCAATTTGAATACATGTTTGTTTTTTTTTGTTTTTCTGATAAACAATTTGAATGTGAACCCTTAAACTAAGTCTCCAGATGCCTCTGTGTACCATCTTCATTCCCAGGGTGACATTACATCCATCCCTGAACTGGCTGATTATGTGAAAGTGTTCAAGTGAGTTAAACACAGCACAGTGTCTGTTAACTACTGCATGTTTTTTTAAAACATTGTATAAGCTTAAATATATACAAATATTATGTTTGACATTAAAGGCTTTCAAAGGCAGAGAGTTTGTTTTAAATAGGCTTGGGAACTGATATATACGGCACAAATTCTTACAGAAACATTTTGGGATCAAGGACAAAACAAGCAAACATGGAAAATGTATTCAAAAATTTATTTAGACAAGACTTTTAAAAAACAATAAAATCAGTATTGTTTACATTTAGGCATACTATTAAATGCATGAATTTTTGGTCATTTTTGCTTATTAATATATGATGTATAAATAATTATAATATATATGATGTATAAATAAAATATCTAAATAATTATTCATACATTGTTTCTGATATTTGCTTCCCTTCTCAGGCCAAAGAAACTGACACTGAAAGGACCCAAGCAGTACTGGTGCACATTCAAAGACATCACAATTTCCTGCTACAAGAGCCGTGAGGAAGCCCACGGCATACCTGCTCATCAAATGAACCTGAGAGGTGAGGACCACTTTGGGTTTAGTTTTCTAGAATTCATCTTTGACATATTAGGAGAGATGGTGCACCTTTGTGCTTTTTTATTTTATTTTTTTACTACAGGTTGTGAGGTTACACCAGATGTAAATATTTCTGGTCAGAAATTCAACATCAAGTTGTTAATCCCAGTAGCGGATGGCATGAATGAGATCTGGCTGCGATGTGACACTGTGAGCAGATATCCACACATCCCATTAATAGCTGAATGAACATTCTGTAACTCACACTTTTGTTGATGTTTGTTGTTTTTTATTCGCTCTTGTTTAGGAGAAGCAGTATGCACAGTGGATGGCTGCCTGTCGTCTGGCCTCCAAAGGGAAGACTATGGCAGATAGCTCCTATAACCTGGAAGTCCAGAACATTCTGTCCTTCTTAAAGATGCAGCACATGAACCCAGATCCTCAGATTATTGAACCAATCACTACGGATATCAACCCTGAGTGTCTCGTCTCACCACGATATTTGAAGAAATACAAGAACAAGCAGGTAACTGAAGAGAAGTTAGTTAAATGCTGTAGCTGGCCTGAAAACAGTTTACAAAATGCACATTGTTTTCCAGCTGAGCAAAAGGAGATTGGTGTTCAGGTCCAATAATTAAGAATAATGAACTTCAGTTTGGGCCTTGATGCCCTATGACGCCTGAGATAGGCACAGGCTCCCCGTGACCCGAGTGTAGTTCGGATAAGCGGCAGACAATGAATGAATGAACGAACTTCAGTTTGGACGAAACTAATGAAGATTACACACCTTCAAATCTAATTTTGTAGTTCATTGTAATCTAGCTTGTGTGTGTTGGGAAATGTATTAGAAAATCTAACCACAGTGTGAAAGGGCCTGAAAAGAGGAGGGTTCTGTAATGCTTACCAGTGAACAGGGGTCTGAGGCCTCCCAAATGGCCTCCTGGCATCAGATTGTCTTCCAGAGGAATGTATGAATCCACTCCATTTATCTACATCACACCTCTTTCCTCAGTGTCTACTGCAGTGCTGTGAAACCCTGGACATCACACACACCCATGAAAACGAACAGTTTCTTTTTCCGTTTGTTGTGCTGCTAAATCAGGACGAGGACATGCCTAATAAAATGATAGGAAGTGAGTCAACAATGGCTTTGCATTGATGTAATAAATGCAGTAGTTATGGTTCCTCTTCACTTGTTGCCTGGAAATATGGAAGATTTGGAGAAGTGTTTGCTATTCTGTCCATGACGCTGACTGGCTGGTGGTGAGATGTGATGACAACCAGTGCTGAACGAGGGAGCAATGTGTGATGTAGATGTGAAACCTCAGCCTAGATCACCAGTGAACAGCAGTCAGTCAGATGTGTTACACTGCCTTTATGTATGTATGTATGTATACATTCACATGTGTTGGGGTAGGTCTTTCTCTGCAGTAACCTCTGGCACAATATTCATTTCCAAGAGGGTGGAACAAGTTCAAGTAAAAAGGCACTTTTTCAGAGGAATGTTTCACTGGAATTGTCTTGCAACCTCGGACTGATCAATAATTCAATTCTGTCATTTTACATAGACAGGGTTTGTTTTTCAGTAATGGTAAGCAATACACTATATGGCCAAACCTGTGTGGACATTTGACTATCACACACACGCTGATATTTCCGTAAACCGTTGCCACAAGTTTGGAAGCACAGAACTGCATAGGAGCTCTTTGTATGCTTTAGCATTAATATTTCCTTTCAGTGGAACAAAAGGACTCAAACCTGTTCCAGCATGACAATGCCCCTGTGCACAGTGAGGTCCAGGAAGACATATTGTGCCAATGTTGGGGTGGAGGAACAAAAAAAGAAAGAACCCCAATGAACACCTTTGGAATAAACAGGAATGCGGACTGCACCCTAGGCCTTCTTGCCTATCAGCAGTGCCAGACCTCACTAATGTCTAATCGATGTGTAAATCAGGCAAGCTCCTTGTTCTCAGAACTTTTGTACCCTTCAGTGGAAGAGGGGCAGTTTGCCTATTTAATGTAGAGTATGTAGCACACGTCTGATCAGCATGGAGGTCAGATGGGATATTTATGTAGAGATAAATGGTTAAGGAAGAGCCTATAGCACTCTACACCAATAGAAGTGAACTGTGAAAAATTAAATTCAAGGGAATAAGAATTTAGAATCCATACAAGAGTTTTGCGCTTCATTATATAGTGGAGAGGCCTGCATGGTACATGTGTAAGTGATTAAACTGTAGCATAGCACATGTTGGTATGTTTTGGCTGATACTATGGGACTGCTGGAATGTGCTCAGTGTGTAAGTGATTAGATGGTGGGAGGGGGTGTTTGAATGAGGAGGTGTAGCTGCTTTAAATGATGAGTCAGAAGTGTGCAGGGTATGGGAGTAAGCCAGACATGGTGTGGTGTCTACTCTGAGTGGCCAGCTTCTCTGCAGCCTGCTGAGAAGGCTGTAAATTAGCAGCTCAGGAAATGGCAGGAAATGCCATATTAAAAGGGAGGACGTTCATTGTTGCCGTTTGATACAAGTGTAGAAACTACACAACCCTGCACCAGAGCTTAGCACATATTTTGAATGAAATAACTTTGAGTGCACAGGGTTATTGTTTAAAGAAACCACAGTTTTTTAAAAGAATCCCCCCCCACCCCCTAAAATTCGGAAGCTGGTTAGAGCACGTAGATGGGAGCGAGCGAGGCCACTAGGGCCTGCTGAGTGTGCGTAGTGTTCGTGAGAGGCAGTGGTTCTGGCTGAAGTCCAGAGATTGCAATGTTTGGAGGGGTAGTGGCTTGTAATATGACCAACCCTCCCCAGCTGCTCTCCACCCTGTCGTCACTACATCAAAGCTCCAAGCCATCTGATCCCCTGAGTCTGTGTTTGGAATTGAAGGGGGGTGGGGACGGGCAAAACCGGCGGGAAAGCAGCAGGAAATGAGAGCTGCCTGTGAATGTAGCTTAGGACAAACATGACCAGTGCTCTGGAGGTGCTAGAATTTGTGTGGCTTTTTTCTGTCTACTCCAACATTTTTTTTCACCATCAAGCCAGACATTTCCTCCCATTTAACTTGGAGGGCAAGATGCTGTGATTAGTAGGACTTCATGCACTGTGATGCCTTTTATTCATGTAGTGTTTGACAGGTGTTCAACAAAACACATATCAGTTAAATGCATATTGAAGTGCATTTTGAGATGGTTTGGTTTTTGGAGGGGTACCGCCACCTTGTGGAAGAGTACAGCATCTATCAGTAATCAGTAATATACAAGTGTGTGGAAATGTTGGCTACAGTATTAAATTTTGTCTGAAAGTATGCTACACCATGTAAAGTGTTTGGTCAACTTAATACAACTGATCAATATTTTTAAGTAATTATGAATTCATTCTTGTGTATGTTTCTCAATATGCTGTGCACTGCTTCCCTTTTTTCTCATGTATTCAGCTGGATACTACTGCATGAGCTTCGTCTGCCATGTGATGACCCTTTTTGTTTTGCATTTTTGACCAGCTGATAAAGTCTGTTTTGTTTTAAACTTGTCTGCTTCTTTGCTACTTTTTTCACTTAC
This sequence comes from Hemibagrus guttatus, assembly GCA_033459395.1. Lineage (NCBI taxonomy): Eukaryota > Metazoa > Chordata > Actinopteri > Siluriformes > Bagridae > Hemibagrus > Hemibagrus guttatus. Next base: position 17,801,473 of record JAUCMX010000008.1, read on the forward strand.
TTTATTTTTTATACATTTTTATCTTTTTTCCCCTTCTTTTGCTCTTCTTCTGCCCCTGACCACCTCAGCCAGGCTATATCAGGGACCTGGTAAGTCAGCTGCTTGCAGTGATGTGTGTCTTCACTCGGTCATTCTGGTTTTCTTACTAACATGGTTGTGAAGTAGTGAGTGTACTTGTGTGGTTTAAAGTAGGGCCTGACTGATTGAAAGAAAAAAAAAAATTATAGCCAGTAACATGCTGGTATAAACAAAGCAGAATAAATAATATATGAAATTAAATGTTCCTTTTCATTATATTTTGTATAGTACAGTTTATACGGTGGTGGTGTGTGTTGGTGCACAGTACCTTCTGAGATAATACAGCTGTGGCCTCACACATTAGTAGCTAAGTAACTAAACCCTTAACAAACATACAAACACAATGAATGATTTAGTCTGTAGGTAAAAGCCAAGGAAAATTGCATTTAGCATTAAATTACTTGTTGATAATTTGGCACATAATCATAATGTGTGTTCTCTTATAACTGTGTTCATTTTGTAATGCTGCAGGTTGAAATAAAGTAACCGGGTTGCACAGTGTCACCAGATCACATTTCATAGGGTTTAAATATTTATCGAGGTATTATCTCTGAAGTTCATTAGAATTTTGTAATTTAAGGATGCTGGTGCATAAACACTTAAAATGGCTGTGATGTTTTTAAATGCAAATGTGAAACTATTCCTGCACCTAAAGGCAGGTTTAAGAAATGGAGGAGCTGTTGTTTTTCATGTTTGCCATCAGAGTACAGTAACATAATGTATTATTTGAAACCATCTACGTGAATATCATGCAAATATGCCTATAAAGTTCTCAAAAGAATCTCATTACATTAAGTGAGCGATTAATATCTTGCGATGTGTTTGGGTGTTATTTGAGCAATATCTGTTAATATATGACAATTTTATTGTTGTATTTATTTATTTGGGCCCTAGTTTAAATCTGTCTGGTTGCTTGATTTGCTGTCTTCTTGGATTTCTTTTCATTTTCATACTAACCCATGTGATCATGGTTGGAGACTAAAATGGTGGTGGTGTCAGTAGTATAAGGTGAAAATCTGAAATGGAAAACAATGGTACTTCAAAGCAGGTAGGTCTGTTTTCCTGCAGTGACTTAGGGAAGCAGCACTTTAGTATAGTTAGGAGTGAATGAACCCCACCACTGAGCTCTCACTAGAGAGCCAAGCCTCTCTGCTTCATCACCCCTCTCTCTTTCTCTCTGCTCCACTCACATCCTGTTCAGAGCCAGTTTGTTAATAGCATGAAGATTTGTGACATCATCTGGGGTGTTTGTGTGTGTGTGCGTGTGCTGGGGAGGGTGAAACGAGATGTGAGTGGTGAAAGTTTTTTGTGCATTTGTTTTCAGATTTCTGCTCGTATCCTAGAGGCCCATCAAAATGTGGCCCAGATGAGTCTCATTGAAGCCAAGATGCGCTTCATCCAGGCCTGGCAGTCACTGCCAGAGTTTGGGATCACTCACTTCTTGGCCAAGTAAGTGTTGTGCATTGTCTTGTTAATCATTTTTAAAAGTCTCAGAACTCCCTGATTCCTGAAAATATGTATGCGTCAGGCAATACAGGCACACCCAATAACTATTCATTATTTTCCATTCTACTTAAAATGTAGATTTAGTAATGGGATTTGAAGGACTCAAATAAAATAAACTCATACAGTTTGCTCATATGTTGTGCGTTAAGTTCAGTAAATGAGTCTTATTTATCTTTTGTACTTATCTAAGGTTCCAAGGCAGTAAGAGAGAGGAGCTGATTGGCATCACCTACAACAGATTGATCCGCATAGATGCCAGCACCAGAGATGCCATTAAGACCTGGCGCTTCAGTAACATGAAACAGTGGAATGTTAACTGGGAGATCAAGATGGTAAGGTGTTTTTTCTTATATAAGATACCTAAAAAAAAATGGGCAGGTGTATTGTAAATGAGTGATATATATATATATAAAAAAAAAGAGACCTTAGAATGAGTTGAACTTGAGTAGTGATGTAGCAAAGCTGTTATCAGGCGAGAATCTCTTTTTGTGTGTGTATGTGCAGCTGCCTAGAGCACCATTCATGCGGTGGAGCCAATTTAAGTATTATCTTCAAAACTAGACGTGCAGCTGAGCACTTAATTCAAAATGCACCAGTGCTGCCCTCCTTCATGGCTTCCACAGCACTGACCATTGATGATACAAGCTCTGTTTTGCTGCACATATTCTTAAATGGAAGAATTATACAGCTTTATACAGAGCTTCATTTATAAATACGGTTGAATGAAAGCCATGTTATAAAAGCATTCTACATGAATCTCAAATGCAGTAAGATTCTTGTTCCTTTATGTAGCTCTGTTCCATACACAGTCACATTCTGAAAACCAGGTATTTTCCGTTCTAGGTTACAGTGGAGTTTGCTGATGAGCCCAGTCTGTCATTCACCTGCACCGAGGTGGACTGTAAGGTGGTGCACGAGTTCATTGGTGGCTACATTTTCCTGTCCACCAGGGCCAAGGACCAGAATGAGTCTCTTGATGAGGAAATGTTCTACAAGCTCACCAGTGGCTGGGTCTGAGATGGAGATCCTCTGAGCCCAGCGAGTGGGGTGGCATGGGGTGCCTTGGATTTCTGTTCATTTACTCTATTGCGTTTTTATTTTTTAACCATGCCACACGTCAGGCCGCAGTGATTGTTTAAAAGCTGCCTTTTTTTTTTTTTTTTTTTTTTTACATTTTTAATCTGTTCCTGCCTTAATGCTTACAAACACCACTGTAGCACCAGTGAGCTAACTTTGAGGAGCGAGGAGAATGTTCTCTCTCTGCCCAGGGCTTCACCTTCTGCTGAGAAATATTTGTTTCCTGCAGCGAGCAGGTACTTTCACAGCGACAGCTGCTTCTTGTTCCTTTCCCAGAATGCTTGGTGTGTGTAGTCAGTGAAGTGTTAGATGGTTGTCTCCACCTCTATGCACCATGCACACTAGAGGGCCAGGTGTGATCCATGACCTTTCACCTTGCATGCTAATACTCAAGCTTGTCTCAAATGTCACTGCTCGTGTTACGATCCGATTGTTTTGAGATGTTAAGTTTTGTGATTGATTGTCTTGGTGCTCATTTGCCTTTATTCTGATGCAGTCACTGTGCTGCTTCGTTTATTTTGAATGTCATAATTTCCATTTATATTTTATTAATTGTCCCCATGTTGTTAACACTACTTTCGGCAACAGCAGCCATTTTTATGAAGGAAAAATCCAGCACTAAAGAGTTGCTCTGCATGAGCTAAGTGGATCAGTGCTGACCGGAATACTGAACACTACAAGCAGTTTTGCAGCGAAGAAGATGCTTTTGTTTTAGTGTGATGCCTTGACAAGATAGCAAGCACTTCTACACTGAAGGAGAGGTCCCCACCTAAATAAGCTGTAGTTTACTTTTTTTTTTGTCTGATGTCCTGAGTCAGCAGGAGATAATGTAACACTCACCATTAGTGGATGGCCTTTCGGGGATTTTTTTTTCACTAAACACAGCGGTTTTGGGTTTTTTTTTCTCACAACGAGCAGTTTGCAATGCATGTAAAACACAATGTAAAACACAAAGGCCACATGATGAAGGAATGATTCCAGGGTTCTTAACCTCCTAGCTAAAGAGTCTCTAAAATAATTACACGTCTTGTAGAAAATGGTAATGAAAAGCAGACCATTTTGCAGTTTAGGACCTGTGTCATGAGTACAGCCTTTACCCACTTATTCAGTGTGAAGTCAGTGAGGATGAACTCAGTTGTGCTCTGGAGCCTGCTGGCTCTTGGCTACAAGAAGCACCATGACGTGTTTGTTTCCTATTTTTTCTGTACAGCTTTCTCTTCTGTCACTCAAACCTTATCCTAAACCATATAGTATTATTCAAAGCCGGTATATTGTTATGCACCAGCAATAGGTCACTGTGTTTTAAAGGCAGTACATGCAATGTTCATCTTTCTTTTTCCATGAATATGAAGGAATGCTAAATGAAGTATTAGTTTTTGTAACTAATGTAAAAACAATTTTATAGAATTGTACAGGTTTCGTTTTGTTGCTGCTTTTTTCTTTTTTTTTTTTTTTTTTTTTTTTTTTTTTTTTTTTTGGGAAAAGCATTTTTTTTTTCCAGAAGAAAAGGAAAAAAGCCATCTTTTTGAGCATTGCTTGGTATGATGTGTACTTGCCTATGTTAAGGTCTTATTGAGTTTTTAAGAGTAAGAATATATATAAGTATATATATAATGTGATGAAGCATGTCTCAAGCTCCAGGTTTAGCTGCTGCACATTTCAACACACTCACATTGAAGGGCTTGTTTCATTTCCTGTTTTTTTTTATTTTTTTTTTTTATCTAGCCTTAAATTAAACACAAGTATGTAAATGTTTTGTTTGATGCTGAGTATTTGACTATCAAGTTTTGTTTATTTTATGTTATCACACAGGAATGAATTATCTTTTAGCAGCGCATTTTTTCCCTGTCATTTATAATACACTAATAAAATCTTAGAGCCTGTTTTTAATTGTCCTACAAGGACGTGAATTTTAAGCTTGATTATGAAGGAGAACCTTGGCCCCCTGGAGTTTGAGACAAAGTGTCATACAATGAAGTACAATAAAAGCTACTTTAGCATATATTTTCCCTTCTTTGTATTGTTTATTTTTGTTTGTTTGCCTCGGCTTCTGAATAGCAGTGCATGGCCTGCTGGTTTTAGACTGTAAAAATGCATTTATTTTGAAAAAAATAAAAATTATTTCTATTTAAAGCCAATGAGAATAACGTTACTGTATGTTTATGATAATGATGCAATCATGTGCTTTCTCCAGCAGAGGTCGCTGTCTGTCTGTACTGCAAATGTACCACTTTAACTGCTGTGTTCAGGATGCTTTTTTCCCGAAGAGAGAGTAGTTCATCTCTAACTCTGCAGTGAGATCACTAAAAATGTACTCCCCTTGCATCTGCTCGTGTCTCCTGCAGAGCAGAGAGGAATCATGCTGGATATGGAACCTGTTTTTGGCCACCTGGCACACACACACACACACACACACACACACACACACACACACACACACACACACACACACATATATATATATATACATATATATATATACATCCATCCCCTCTCTTCCCTCTTTGTTTCAGTGCCACAATACCTAGTGAGTGTGTAAGGCTTGTGTGCCTCTCGTTTCTGACTGGTTGGGACTTCTGTATCCTTTAACGTATAGACACACTTCTTTTCTATTCTGTATCACATATAAAGATTAATTACTTTGCTAGTCCTTGTCTTAATCCCATAAACCTACCAATTATTTTTAATGTTGTTAGTAAAACGACGATTCCATGAACCCACACAGGTTTGCAGCTCCAGTCTGCTGTGTAGGAGGGTTATTTGAATAATTAGTAGGAGGGATGTTAGTGAATGTGTATTTGCCATATTTTTTCATAAAATGGATGCATATTCAACTACTTTGTAAATGGAAAATATGTTTGAATAGATTTTAATTGGGGTGTGAAGCAGAGTGGACCGTCCATTAACTACATACTGATGGGCCAAAGATTGGAGGAGTCAGTCCAACAGCTGTGCTGTCAATAATGTGGAAAAAGACGGGTCTCTGTAGAACCTCATGCTCTGTAAAACGGAGGAAAAAAACAAATGTGGACTACCAGAATTCAATCAATAAGGACAAAGAGGGGTCTCGGTATCATGTAAGCAATAAAAAAAAAAAACTTCTTGCAATAGCATTTATCTTTAATAGCGTAGGCCAAGTGTATTCCTTGGGATCCTTGGGAACTTACCAAATTGTATATACATTGCATACGGAAAGTATTCACAGCGCTTCACTTTTTCCCCATTTTATGTTACAGCTTTATTAAATTCATTATTTTCCTCAACATTCTACAAACAATACCCTATAATGACAATGTGAAAGATGTTTGTTTGAAATCTTTATAAATTTATTAAAAATAAAAAACGAAAAAATCACATGTACATAAGTATTCACAGCCTTTGCCATGACTCTCAAAATTGAGCTCAGGTGCATCCTGTTTCCACTGATCATCCTTGAGGATGTTTCTACAACTTGACTGGAGTCCACCTGTGGCCAATTCAGTTGATTGGACATGATTTGGACACGTGTCTATATAAGGTCCCACAGTTAACAGTGCATGTCAGAGCACAAAGCAAGCCAAGAAGTCCAAGGAACTGTATATAGACCTCTGAGACAGGATTGTATCGAGGCACAGATCTGGGGAAGGGTACAGAAAAATTTCTGCAGCATTGAAGGTCCCAATGAGCACAGTGGCCTTCATCATCCATAAATGGAAGAAGTTTGGAACAACAAGGACTCTTCCTAGAGCGGGCCATCTGGCTAAACCGAGCAATCAGGGGAGGAGGGCTTTAGTCATGAACCCGATGGTCACTCTGAAAGAGCTCCAGCGTGGCTCTGTGGAGAGAGGAGAACTTTCCAGAAGAACAACCATCTCTGCAGCACTCCACCCATCAGGCCTGTATGGTAGAGTGGCCAGATGGAAGCCAGTCCTCAGGTGGCAAACTCCAGGCGGGCTATCATGTGTCTTTACGCATGATAGCTCGCCTGGAGTTTGCCAAAAGGCACTTGAAGGACTCTCAGACCATGAGAAACAAAATTGGGCATGTCTGGAGGAAACCAGGCACTGCTCATCACCTGGCCAATACCATCCCTACAGTAAAGCATGGTGGTGGCAGCATCATGCTGTGGGGATGTTTTTCAGCAGCAGGAACTGGGAGACTAGGATCGAGGGAAAGATGAATGTAGCAATGTACAGAGACATCCTTGATGAAAACCTGCTCCAGACCTCTCTGGACCTCAGACTGGGGCGACGGTCCATCTTCCAACAGGACAACGACCCTAAGCACACAGCCAAGATAACAAAGGAGTGGCTACGGGACAACTCTGTGAATGTCCTTAAATGACCTAGCCAGAGCTCAGACCTGAACCCGACTGAACATCTCTGGAGAGATCTGAAAATGGTTGTGCCCTGACGCTCCCCATCCATCCTGATGGAGCTTGAGAGGTCCTGCAAAGAAGAATGGTAAAAACTGCCCAAAAATAGGTGTCAAGCATGTAGCATCATACCCAAAAAGACTTGAGGCTGTAATTGGTGCCAAAGGCGCTTCATCAAAGTGTTGAGCAAAGGGGGTGAATACTTATGTACATGTAATTTTTTTGTTTATTTTTAATAAATTTGTAAAGATTTCAAACAAACTTCTTTCATGTTGTCATTATAGGGTATTATTTGTAGAATTTTGAGGAAAATAATGAAATAATCCATTTTGGAATAAGGCTGTGACATAGCAAAATGTGGAATGCACTGTATTAATTAGCCATTAAAATATACTCAGTGATTTTGGGTGGATTTATGAGGCTATATGTTATTGGAATTGGATGCTATGTTGGGTCAGAGACACCCCAAAACTGCCTTGAACTGTACAGCCTCAGATTCTTGTTCTTAGTTAACAAGTGTGGGTTCCTGCTAAACATTTGTCATATTGCATGTTCTGATGTTTTTGTGCTCACCATGGTTGTTGGAAGACTGATTTAGTTTCCATAGCCTTCTAGTCACCTTCAACCATTATCCTCTGACCTCTCTCATCAGCAAGACATTTTTCCACCTGCAGAACTGATGCTCCCTGGATGTTTTTTTTTTTGGCAACAACTTAAGAGATTGTTATGCATGAAAACCCCAGGACATCAGCAGTTTCTGATATATTCAACCAAACCTGTCTGACACCAACAATCATGCCACAAAGTCAATGAGATCAATTTTTCCCCCAGACATGCTTTAGACAAGACTCATTCTTAGTGAAAACATTAGGTTCTGTCCATGTTCAGATGCCTGTTATGTACACCGATCAGGCATAACATTATGACCACCTGCCTAATATTGTGTTGGTCCCACCTTTCTATCAGAACCAGCATTAACTTCTTCAGCAATTTGAGTAACAGTAGCTCATCTGTTGGATCGGCCCACACGGGCCTGCCTTCACTCCCCATGTGCATCAATGAGCCTTGGCCTCCCATGACACTGTCACCGGTTCACCACTGTTCCTTCCTTGGTTCACTTTTGATAGATACTGACCACTGCAGACCGGGAACACCCCACAAGAGCTGCAGTTTTGGAGATGCTCTGATCCAGTCGTCTAGCCATCACAATTTGGTCCTTGTCAAACTCGCTCAAATCCTTACGCTTGTCCATTTTTCCTGCTTCTAACACATCAACTTTGAGGACAAAATGTTCACTTGCTGCCTAATATATAACAGGTGCCATGATGAGATAATCAGTGTTATTCACTTCACCTGTAAGTGCTCATAATGTTATGCCTGATCAGTGCAAATACCCTATGGATAACTAATCCCAGTGACATGAGCAATAAAAAATTGCTAACGACCTGAGGCCTGCAGTCCCACAGCTTGTTGTTATAAACAGTTGTGTGGTCCTTACGAAGAACTTGCAGTCCTTATTAGCGCTGAACCTTTCACCACCTCATGGCTTTTGTGAGTCATTGAAAAGGTCTAAGGTTTGTTTCCATTTCGTGCCTCTGCAGTAATGACCACTTGCTCTGTGGGGATATTCATGCCTTCGCTGTTGCAATCACCTCAAAACGAATCTTTACAGCTCTCTTTGTGCTCTTGTGCAAAACCGGCTGCGTATAATGTCTTTTCAATATGTGCGGCTCACATCTTTGGGCCAGCTGTATTTGGACAGGAAACAGAGACGCCTCAAGTCTTAACCGTGTTGGAATACTGGAGTGTACTGCCTGTAAAATTTCCTAAATATATATTCATCATGTATCATGGTAATGTATGAAATAGCTATAAGTTCATTTTTGTACAAAGGCAATATTTCAGTTTAAAGGAAACTTGTCTGATGCACCACATGAATGTGTTTTGTGTCTCAGTTTGGGTCTTGCTTGGCTGTTATCACCACGTTCATGAACTGGCATAAAAGAGTCTCGTGCTCTTTGCTCTGTGTCTGATTGTTGCACCTCTGCTAACACTCTAGCTTCCACTGATGATAAAGTCTCTGTCTGCTGACCTTGAACTGTTCTCAGATAGTGAGTGTGTAATACAAATGGGAAGCAGGTGCTGTGTTGATAAGGTCATAACATGTGGTTTAAAAAGATGGTCTGTACCTCATTCATGAACATCATCTGTAAGAAACACAACAAATATCAAATATCTGGTCTGGCTGGCAAAAAAAAACCTGCACAGCAAAAAAAATAAATAAATCTGCAATTCAGATGAGTTCTTATTTAATTTCAACTTCATAGCTGTTAACCTTGATTTAATCCAACCATGATTATCTTTGCATTTATATTCCAGCCCTATTTTGTCCTTCAAAGCTACAGAGAATAAAGTAGTACAAAACTGCACAGAGGTTAGAATTTGTAGCCTTGTTGGTGTCAGGAGAACTGGATCTGGATTTGCTGAAGGCTCTTATGAATAAAAAATTCAGAAACTTTCAGCACATACACTAGCAAGAACTCCTAATGAGATTTGTGAGGGTGATGTGATTCAGCTGACATTTCAATTCATATCAAGTGAAGTTACCTGCCAAAACATCATGTCTGTCTCAGTGATGCTCAAATGTATAGAATAAGAGACACACACAGTCTGGCATTCAAAGATGAACATTTTTTCATTCACTGATGAAAAGTAAAATTTCGAAATAGTTTAATTCGTGCACCCATCTCTGCATTATTTCCTGTGTCTGTGTGTAAGAAACGCTGTGTCAGAGCTTCCTTGATATAACCTTTCAATTTAACTTCGGAAAACTGAATTGGAGCCTGTGCTCCTGCTGAAGACCACAGGCGACAGACCATTGATCGGATAAATTAGAAAGATTTGAAGGTTATCTGCCAAAAACACAATAAAACAACGAGACTGAGAGGTTACTGGCCATAAGGGACACTTGTATGAATGTATACACCTCTATAAAATGGAAGATCGGGACATTTTTAAGAGCTGATTTAAAAGGTGGGTTACTTATTATTTTATTTTCTGATTAAGATGGTTTGGACATGTTCAGAGGAGGGAGAGTGAGTATATTGGTAGGAGAATGTTGGACATGGAGCTGCCAGGCAGGAGGCAAAGAGGAAGGCCAAAGAGGAGGTATATGGATGGAATAAATGAGGATATGAAGCTAGTGGGTGCAAGTGTTGAGGATGCAGAAGATAGGGATAGGTGGAGAGAGATGATTCACTGTGGCGATCCCTGAAGGGAAAAGCCGAAAGAAGAAGAAGACTTATTTTATTTTATGGCTGACAGAATGAATGAGCCTGAAAAATTCTTGGGAAGGGAAGTAATGAAAGTTGATATTGGGTTGTCGAAACTAACTTGTTATTATTTCAGTTCGGATGAGTGAAAATTCTTCTTATATAATTCTCATCTGATCGTGACTCAGGAGACAGGAGATCAAGAACTTTACCATTGTCCTTTCCAGTTCAGAATTTCAATGAAATCTGAAAGCATACTCCACAGATCTCTTACTGACATGAATAGGTGGCTTTGAATCAATCGTACAGGGCTGGTGGTGCTAAAACAATTTTATTGGTACTTCTTCCAAGAAGAAAACTCAATGATTGAGATGTACACGCCGGAAAGCCACCACTTTATCGCTTACTAGGTAAACTTTCACTAGTTTAATTTTGGGCATCATTCCAGCGTGTAAAAGAGAAAGGTCTGGTCCGGCTTCTTTGCAGATGGTTTCAGTCTGGTTTAATACTAAACACTAAGCCAGGGTTTGTTTGCTCTTGTTTAACATGACCGGTGGGTGTTTTGAGTTTAGCCACTGGGAAAAGAGGAGGAGCAAAGCTGTGTATGTGTGTGTGTGTGTGTGTACAGATGGATGCTGTTTATCTTGCTCTCCACACAGACTGAGGCTTGTTCCCCCTCTCTGTGTTGATGTCATGGTGAGAGAGCATATTTTTATATTTCATTTCCATTTTATGTGTGCTGTTAGAAAGTACTAGCAAGACATACTCCATTCCCCCCTGAGCTTAAATTTCTGTTCATTAAACTATCATTTTGCTCTTGCTTGACCTTTTCTGTAAATCTCAGTTTTGTTTCTCAGAACCTTTTGAACAAATTCCCAGATGGATGGAGCATGTAATTACTCCCTCTCCTTCCAAGCCTGCAATGTTCATACCACATAACTCACATAACCTGTTCACTGACATTTGTGTTCAGGCTCCAGGTGGAACCGCAATAGTCTTCATCATCACATACGCTCACAGATGTATGCTTTTTGGTGATATGTGTGATATGTGATTTGGTGCTGAAATAACTTTTGTATGCATTCAGTCAGCATCCTGCTAAATAAAGTGTTCTTTAAAAAAAAAAAAAATACAATTCTAACATTTGGAAATCCTGGGCCAAACTAAAACACAGTGGGTTTCATCCATCTGCAAATACTTACATTAGAGCTTCAGGAAAAGGTTTTAACTTAGCAGCTCTCTCATAACAGACATGCAAAAAAAGACATGGTTAAACTCACTTTTAGAAAAGTTTAAAAGCATTAGCAATACATACTGTCGGATTATAAAATTAGTTATGACCTCTGTCTATCAAGATTTTATTGACCATGATGTGGTTTTTAACACACATACCTGACACCACTGCTAGGTGTTATCAGCTGTTTATGAAAAAGGCAGGAGCATGTAAAAGCTACAGAGAAAAAAAGATTTTAAAATGTAACTGGATGGAGTGCACGCCAATAGCATTGTGTATATGTAATAAAAAGTTCCATCTTTTAGCCTAAAAGCTTCCTCAGTTTGTTGCTTTTGAAGAAACCCTAAAGTCCCCATGAAATTACTTGAGATCCATGAATCAATTCCATGTGTTGACATTTTTCTTTTGAAACAAGAAGTCAGTGTGATGGCGCATTGAAGTGCTGGACTAATTCAGGCAATAGTGTTCAGGATATCCCACCCTGCTATAGCTTAACACATGGATGGAAAAATGGAAAAATCTATTTGTGGAGTATTTCTCTTCACCACCTTCACCTGGTGACTTTAACGAGGATGATATTGATGACAAGACACGATGAGCTTTTATAGTTATGTTATATGCATTTGAGCTGAGGTTGACTATTAGCAGAGCCACTAGGTCATCAGCATGAGGTATCTGATGTTCCTGAATGGCAGACTAATAATTAATTTTGAACATTAAGCTACTTCATGAATTGATATTATGTACTCTTAATGATGGAGAAGCCCTGATGGTGTATAAAGACAGATTTTTCCCACAGATCAGTCTGTGCTAGCAAGACATTTTGTCATTTAACAGCTTGAAGATCATAAAAGACTCCTCTGAAAAAGTGCTCGTCACAGAAACCCAAATTCCACCCCCTTCAAAATAACTAAACTCCGAATCACGCCAAACATGTTGGAAACGGGAATAGCTTTTGAGATGTACAGACAAAAACTCACTGAAAACTCCTTTGCTTTGCTGTAAACAAGCTGCTCCTGGAGGCGGGACCTCCACATTGTAACAAGCAATTGGATGAACATTCATTCATTGTCTACCGCTTATCCGATCTATTCTCGGGTTACGGGGAGCCTGTGCCCATTTGAGGCATCATCAGGCATCAAGGCAGGATACACCCTGGGCGGAGTGCCAACCCATCACAGGGTGCGCGCACACACACACACACACACAATGGACAATTTAGAGATGCCAATCAACCTACAATGCACGTCTTTGGACCGGGGGAGGAAACCGGAGTACCCAGAGGAAACCCCGAGGCACGGGGAGAACATGCAAACTCCACACACACGGCAGAGGCAGGACTCGAACCCCCAACCCTGGAGGTGTGAGGCAAACATGCTAACCACCAAGCCTCCAAGCCACCGTGCCCCCCTCTTGGATGAACATAAGATTACAAAATGAAATAAAAATGAACAATTGTTTTTCTGGAAGTGACTAACTAAATATCAATGTATTTTTTTGTACATAACAATTAAATATAAAGCTCTCAAACACTCATTTTAACTTTAAATGCACTTTAACGGTTCTCCACAACACATTTTTAAGCTAGTTTCCCTAACAAACAATGCTCCAAATAGATATTCCATGCATTTTAAACTGGTTGATATTAAAGCTGAGAAAGAAAAGAAAATTAATTTACCCAGGGTCAATATTTGTTTTAGTGAAATGTGAACCGTCCTGGGTCAGGGTACATCTACATCCCTCTATCTCCCCTGCCGTGCACCGGAGCTCGGTGTACTTTCGGTAACACTCTACAAACAGTGGTCGCCAGCGTGTCACGTGACCACGGTTTCCGCGGAGCCCGCTTTTTCTCCAGCGGGACGGTGGCAGCGGCACAGCGCGCGCGTTCACACACACACACACACACACACACACACACACACCCCAGAGTCAGCGGCGAGCTCTGAAGCACACGAGCAGCGAGTCGGCAGCAGAAAAGTCACGTCAAAAGCCACCGGAACCGACATGCGAGTCTGTAACTCGGCGAGATAACAGCGTCCTGACTTTTTGGAAGTCGCTGGACTCATCCTGAGCGAGAACCTGTGAGAAAAGCCGGAAAACTACACGCTACGGTGAGTATGTCCACCTTATTTTCTTTACTGAGCAACTCGTCGGACGTGTCCCAAACACACACCACCGTAGAGTGGGCTACTTTTGAGTACTGATTATTAGACTCCATGATTAGAAAGGTACTGTGCTGTCCTTCTTCCAGGACAGCTGCTGTAAGTAATTATGAGCTTGCTTTGAGTGCTGCTTTGCTTTATAAGCGTGGATGGACTGAAGGAACCTCGGTGTTGTTTATGAAGGGATGTAAAGGTTTTCCAGCACTGACGCACAAATGATGCAGACCTGAGCCCTTTATTAATCTCCTCTCTTCCACAAACACCACGCACAAACCCTCAATAGCCTTATTGTTGTTTAAGCTTAACATTTTTCCAAGCACAGGCGTCTCAGACATTTTGCAGCCAGCTGTAAAAACCCCTCAGTGCAGATTTATTCCTAATTGTTTTCAGTATTCAAATAATCAGGTACATTATTCAAACAGCAATGACTATTTATTTATTTATTCCTGATATTATCCCCTGACAGAAGGTACAAACTGACCAGAACACAATACATGTGATAGTATTATGTATTGAGTGACCAGAACACAATACATATGATATCAGTAATAATGATGGATTGTGAGTTCCACTAATGTAAGAACCACAACAAAAAAATCCCCGCTTTTGGACCCACGGCTTTATCAGACCACGGGGAACTGCAGGCTGTGGTCATGTTATGATGTTGTCAGTAATATGTTTCTCTCTTTCCAAAAAACATTTAATAAGCTTCAGGCCAAGGTTCATTGGAACTACAAGTAGCCGAGACATGGAAAATATTTCCTTCTTGTCTCACAAAGTGAGACTTGAAGAGCGATGGGAAATATTCTGTTCTCATTTTTGCCCGTCTTTGTAACTAGTGCCTTTCCCGTCAGCCTGCACTCTTCACCATTTCTGAATTTGCACAAATGAAATCCAGAAAGCTCTTCCATTATTCAGGACTTCTATTTTGAATTTCCCATTCCTGAAACCCATAATTAAAATGGCGCCTAACATCATAAATCATTACCTGGTATGAAAGCTGTTATTAATGGTGTTGTCATCTATCAGACTGAGGTCTACACCTCAGCTTAAGCTTAAACTAAAACTTTTATTATTTGCTGGATTCATTGCCACACTGTTGGGTTTGTTTGCCGAAGGTGGACCAAAGGGATTCGGAGGACTTGTTTTATTGTGAGGTTGAATTGTATAATCTGTTTGGACACATCTGTGACTACACAATAGTTTCATCCAAACTGAACATTTCTGCTCAGATTACTATGGATTGTGTACATTTTTTAGCAGAAGTGAATTCAGACTACATCTACCTCAAATGGCAATGAACACCATGTCTACAGTGTCTCAATATAACTTTTTAAAAACTTACTTTGTTCAGTCACTGATGCTTATTCACATTTCACAGAATTTCAGTGTGCTTAGATTATTACAGCCACTATAATCAGGTATAATTATGAATTGGTCGTTTAATTTGGTGAACAAGCTGACTAATATAAATTTTGTGTAAATAAAAGCATGCCCTTGAACAAACAGGGCATTTTGTCTGGTGCGCTGTATCATATCTCACAGAATCTTTTTCCATTTGTGGGACTTGGCTCCTTAATTTTTATATTGAGAAAACAATTATGCAAGGTTCATGCCTCAAACTCTGAAGTTCTGACCTGAATAGTGTACACCGATCAGCCATAACATTATGAGCACTGAGAGGTGAGGTGAAGAACACTGATTATCTCTTCATCATGGCACCTGTTAGCGGGTGGGATATATTAGGCAGCCAGTGAACATTTTGTCCTCAAAGTTGATGTGTTAGAAGCAGGAAAAATGGGCACGTGCAAGGATTTGAGCGAGTTTGACGAAGGGCCAAATTGTGATGGCTAGAAGACTGGATCAGAGCATCTCCAAAACTGCAGCTCTTGTGGAGTGTTCCCGGTCTGCAGTGGTCAGTATCTATCAAAACTGGTTCAAGGAAGGAACAGTGGTGAACCGGTGAGAGGGTCATGGGTGGGCAAGGCTCATTGACGCACGTGGGGAGTGAAGGCAGGCCCGTGTGATCCGATCCAACAGACGAGCTACTGTTGCTCAAACTGCTGAAGAAGTTAATGCTGGTTCTGATAGAAAGGTGTCAGAATACACAGTGCATGACGGGTCAGGGCTGTTTTGGCAGCAAAAGGGGTACCAACACAATATTACGTCATAATGTTATGCCTGGTCAGTGTATATCATTTTATTGAGTCAGACAGCTACTCGTATTGTCTGCTGTTACACAACATTGGTATGATGTCAGTTTTCCACTTTGAGGCACAAAACACAAATGTTTTAACATTGTGAGTTTTGGCTCATATAGCAGCCATTTAGATGTCAGTTTTCCTTCCCAAAGGAAGGAGCAGTTAGCTTTAGTGCATTTGTATTTGGAACACCCTGTTTGTTTTACTGGCCTTTTACTGCATAATAGACATCTTTATTACTGCACACCTATAAAAACAATACACACTGCAATTAAAACCTGAAACTTTTCATTTCATCACAGATTCTGCATATCTGCAGTGTTTCCTGTGGTTTTGTCATTTTATGTTTTGTCAATCTTTTCACCACTTTGAATTTCAGAAATTTTCCGGAAGCTCCGCTCCAAAAAAAAAAAAAAAAAAAAAAAAAAATTGGCTGTATCTAGCTTGTTGATTCATGCCTGGTGGATTTTTGGCATAAACTCTTAACTACTGCTGACTCACCCAGTCCAGCAAATGGCTTCTTGTGCTGCATGCACAACTGTTATGACAATTAGATGTTTGCCACCAAGTGCATCAATGTTTTTTGCTACTCATTTATTCCTGTCTTTACACAGTTTGAGGTATCCATGTGTACTTTCTCTGAGACACATGATGCGAGGAACAAGGACAATGGACAGCTGTGGCATCATTAGTATTCAAACGTACAGTCTCCTGCCGATAGGGCAGACGAGTTTCTGTTGCCCCACTAGGGAGCTCAAATGTTGGTATTTTAAAGGTGAAACTTCCCTTAGATGACTTTATTTATATAGATTGGTATTTGGGTACATTTTCTTCACTGTGCTAACATTTAACATTTATCCTTGCCTTAAATAAACTGATTTATAAAATTGTTAAGAATGAGCTTAAATCGATTATATTTGATAAACAGATCAACGAATGATGTGTGTGGCAATGGTGACACAGCGGGAGCTTTTGCACCTCACAGATCCAGTGTACCAGATGGCTTTTTGCATTCATCCAAGATGCAATGATCATGAATATCTCCATGTTCAAATGTTTTTTTCCCCCAGGTTTTGCAGTTGGTGAATTGTCTAAACTAAATTGCCCATAGACATGAGCTTGTGTGTGCTTTGTGAGGAACTGGCGTCACATTTGGGGTGAATTCTCTCATCTTGTGTTGGAACTTGTCGAGGATTAATTTTTCAATTCAATTTATTTGTATAGTGCCTTTTACAATGGACATTGTCTCAAAGCAGCTTTACAAAAATAGAGAAACAGAAAGGAGAGGGAAAAAAAGAATCATTAAATTATTAAACTATTTTATCCCTTTTTATTCCTAATAAGCAAGCCTGCGGCGACGGTGGCAAGGAAAAACTCCCTGTGATGATATGAGGAAGAAACCTTGAGAGGAACCAGACTCAGAAGGGAACCCATCCTCATTTGGGTGACACTGGACAGTAAATAATGTAAATGCAAATAGTGTCCTTTCTACAACAGAAACCATGGGCCCATGAGGAACTATTAGGTCAATGTAGTTTCTGAGTTCATTATAGACACTAATTCCTTGCTGTCAAAAGCTGACAGATGTAACAGCAGATCGGTGATGGTGTTATAGTCCCCAAGTGGCTCGTCCACGGCTGTCTCCTGGACACAGGCTGTCCACACAGATCCATCCACCGCATCAGTGAGCACCACCAAGCGACGAGACTCCAACCAGGGGTAGAGCCAGTGGTCACACTGGAAACTCTGGGATCTGGGAATACTGGGAGTGGGACGTATAGCTCGACAGAGAAAGACAGAGAGAGAGAGAAAGATATTAAGTATGCTTGTGATCATGTGATGTTTAAAGACAATGTAGATTATGTGTAAAGTGCAGGCAGGGACTCTGGCAGAACTACCTATGACAGCATAACTGAAAGGGAGAGCCAGAAGGTCACAGAAATGAAGGCTTCCCGCGACATAAAGCTTCCAACCACTTCACAGTCAGCAAACCTGAGCGACTTGCGAGAGTGGTAAGGCGATAGCATCCAAACATCCCAGTACACCAAACACTCTATGCCCATGAACATTCCAGATCTGCTCCTTTACCTAAGAAAAACTATACATTGAAGGCTTGACTAAACAAATGTGTCTTCAGCCTAGACTTAAACATTGAGACTGTGTCTGAATCCCAAACACTAATTGGAAGGCTATTCCATAACTGTGGGGCTTTGTAAGAAAAAGCTCTGCCCCCTGCTGTAGCCTTTGCTAATTGAGGTACTACCAAATAACCTGCACCCTTTGAATAAATAACCAAAAGGTCGCTCAGGTACTGTGGCGCGAGACCATTTAGTGCTTTATAGGTTAGCAACAGTATTTTGTAATCAATGCGGAATTTGACTGGGAGCCAATGTAGTGTGGCTAAGATAGGAGTGATGTGTTCATATCTTCTGGTTCTAGTTAGGACTCTAGCTGCTGTGTTCTGGACTAACTGGAGCTTGTTTATGCTCCAACTGGAACATCCAGACAGTTAGAGTAGAGGTAACAAAAGCATGAAAAAATTTTTCTGCATCATGAAGTGACATCATATTTCTTATCTTAACAATATTTCTAAGATGGAAGAAGGCTACCCTAGTGATATTGTCTACATGACCTTCAAATGAAAGACAAGAGTCAATAATCACACCGAGATCTTTTACTGCTGGACATGATGAAACAGAAAGACCATCCACAGTTATTCTGTAATCAGAAAGCTTACTTCTAACTGCATGTGGTCCTGTCTAATGTCCTTTGCACATTCTTCAATCTTAGTAAGCTGGTGTATCTCATTTGACTTAGCTGAAACATATTATAGCTGTGTGTCATCCACATAACAGTGGAGGCTAATCCCATGTTTACGAATAATTGCACCAAGGGGTAGCATATATAAGGAGAAAAGCAGTGGGCCTAAGACAGAACCTTGTGGAACACCGAACATACAAACTGATAACGATCCATCAAATAAGGCCTGAGCCATGAGAGGGCTGTTCCTTTAACACCAACAACATGTTCTAGCATCAAGTAGAATAGTGTGGTCAGTGGTGTCAAAAGCTGCACTTAAATTGAGTAACACCAGTATGGAGACACAACCCTGATCAGAAGCCAGTAACAGGTCATTTACCACTATCTATCAAAGCTGGTTCAAGGAAGGAACAGTGGTGAACTGGTGACAGGGTCATGGGCAGCCAAGGCTCATTGATGCATGTGGGGCGCGAAGGCTGGCCCGTGTGGTCCAATCCAATAGACGAGCTACTGTTGCTCAAATTGCTGAAGAAGTTAATGCTGGTTCTGATAGAAAGGTGTCAGAATACACAGTGCATGACGGGTCAGGGCTGTTTTGGCAGCAAAAGGGGGACCAACACAATATTAGGCAGGTGGTCATAATGTTATGCCTGATCGGTGTATATATGGCCTTGTGCTTGTTCAACATTCTGTTTCAGATTTAGTCCCCCTTTGCTGCTTCCACACTTCTGGGAAGGTTTTATGCTAAATTTGTGCCCATTTAACCACAAGAGCTTTGGTGACGTCAGGCACTGATGATGGCTAAGTAGTCCTAGCTTGCACTCGGCGTTTCAGTTTGTCCCAAGTGATCCATGGGGTTAAGGTCAGGGTCACTCTACAACAAACTTGGCAAACTATGTCTTTATGGACCTTGCTTTGTGTATAGGGGCAATGTCATTTTGGAATAGGTTTGGGCCTTTTAGTTCTAGTGAAGAGAAAAACTTAAACCTGCAGCATACAATCACATTCTACAGTATTTCTTTTTACATCTTAGAGGAGGTAGCTTCATAAACAGAATGCTGTATTTCCCCAGTATTATTTCTTGCTTTGTAACAGCCTAGGATGACTGGCAATTGTCAAATCAAATATATACATACATGATAGCATATGGGATTATTTTATTAGTTTTAAGGTGTAGAGATGCACTTGGTAGATATTTAGGCATTAAGACGTAATGCAATTTATTATTCAGTGTTTTTAAATTGTGTATTGTTGTTAAATGAACTGAGGAATGATGTCAGAGAGCTGTTGGAATGAGTGATTCCTGCATTATCTTTAACTATTTCTATTCTTGTACAGTCAAGTTGAAGGAGCTCTTCATACTGTTGCCTTGTATGTCTGGCTCATTAGCAGCACAGCGATTTGGGCGCGTGTAACCACAGACTGTTCTGTAGAGTTCCACAGTAATGATGATTCATCAATTGCCATTGACAGCAGGCAGCTAGAAGGATGGACATGGCGCTTCATTTATCATTTATAAGGGACAAGAAAACCATCTGTGTTGGTGTATGTTTAGTATTCATCAGTGCTACCATGTTTTTTTAATGTAGCCTGTATTCTGTCATCACCAAACAATGCCAAATGTTCTTTGTAATCGAGTACATTTGACATTTCTGTGAGAGAAATGAACCAAAGAAGAAAACAACTCAGAAGCTTGTATTAGAGTCAGACAGGAAGGAAGGGTTCAGGAGACGAAGAGAAAAGAGGATTAAATGGAGTCCCAAGTGAGCAGAAAAGACACAGCTTTGGCAGCAGCAGCATCTAGCTGGGTTAAAAGCTCTAGAAGCCTGTTCAGCGTTGTCCTTTCTTTACTTTGTCCATTTTGCCTAAGTTTGTGAGTCATTAAAAGCTTCTATTAATTTCAGAGTTGCCATTTGCAAGAAGTTTTAATTGGATTTTTTTTTTAGATGTCTGTGAGAAACGTAATCCTCAGTGCCTTCACCTGTTTAATGAGCACATTTGTTATACTATGATGAGACCATGTTCAGTAATAAGTAGTAAATCTAAACATCCAAAACCTCTTATGCACTGAAAAATGTGGATGCTTTTGTTTCTTACAACCGTTTCCTCCCTTCGCTTTCAGAAGTGACGCACTTGCTCTGCTTATGAAGAGTGAGAAAAGAGTTCTTGTGGGAAAAGGAGTGGCAGGTGACCTTCAGGAATGTGAGATTTGGGCTTTTTGCTTATTTCCTAGCCTGTCATTTTTTCTCCCTTGTCTGTACATAGCAATCGATCTGCTACACATCACAAGAGAGTTCTACTACCGTTCTGTTAAGCTGCACAAAATGATATGACTTAAAGATCCAGTTTTTAGATTTCTGCGTCAGGCTTTGATACGTTCTTTGTTTGTAAGGTGGAAACGTGCATTCAACACCACTGAAGC
This sequence comes from Hemibagrus guttatus, assembly GCA_033459395.1. Taxonomy (NCBI): domain Eukaryota; kingdom Metazoa; phylum Chordata; class Actinopteri; order Siluriformes; family Bagridae; genus Hemibagrus; species Hemibagrus guttatus. The sequence continues at coordinate 17,822,539 of JAUCMX010000008.1, forward strand.
ACTTGATTCAGTTGCCAAGTGCTCTTTTGTCCTTGGCTCTAAGAGCCTGAAATTATTCCTGGCTTTAAAAGCATATGCTGTAGAGCAAGGTGGCAAGGCGCTGCTGGGAAAAAAAGAGCCGTCTCTACTTCTGACAGCCTTTTCTCTTTCTTGTTTTCTAGTTGTTGTTTTTCATGTGTCTGCTGTCTCCCAGATGAGTTTGCAGGCTGAAAACACTTCATATTAACATAGTGGGCTATGGGAGCTGCTGGTCCCCAACCCTCTCCTTCCCACTCTGCTTTGTTACATGTCAGTGGACGAGGCCTTTGCTGTCTCTGAGCCACTATGTAGAGTAATACTCATAAAGTCCTCAGAGACGAGGGGTCACGCTTCAGTCATACACCTAAGGAGGCTCAGCTCCCTGATGTCTGCTAACAGCTTGGAGAGAGACAGGGGAGCCTTCCATCACAGTCAGAGAGCAGGGAAGAGTCCAGCTTAACACAGTCTGAGCATAACAATGCTGGGGAAACCCTGATGTTCAGCTCCATATCTTGGCAAGCTCCCATAGAGACCACCCTGTGTGTGACCTTTCATGGCATTAGAAAAGTTCCTCTTGGAGTGTGGTACTGCAGCTTGGAGTTCAGTCTTTTTTTTGTGCTGGGAATTTGTCCTGCCCATAATTGAGCAGATGCCACTGTAGCAGGCAACAGCTTGCTTGTGACTGTGTGGAGCTAATCAGGATGTCAGTGGTTTTGACATTCCTTCAGTATTACAGGCAAGCATTACAACCTGATTTTAATCAAGTGTAAACAGTTAGGAAGAAGTTCATTTCCTTGGCTTTTACTGTAATGAGTGCTGTCACAATGTGGGATGTGAATCTCAAGCCTTATCATCCTGAATTTGCATGTTTATTGGAGATGTACTGAACAGTCTGTTATATTTTTAAGATTTGAAGATTCAAGATACCAGTACAAATGAATATTTATTAATTCTGAAAGAAATTGTATGGTGTTGCACTACTTGCGTGGTAACTCATTTCTTTTGGCTTGTATACATGATGTACCCCTTTCACAGTATCTAATGATGTTGCCTTTTTTCACTAATTAATACTAATTACATAAAACACTGCCATACATCAGAATATGACATGTGTGTTTTATGTGTGTGTGTCTAGGATCAGCTGTGTTGTTTCTTGCTGTGTGAATATATGATGGAGATTAATGGATCGGTATCTGCTCTCATTACTGAGCAATGAGCGCATAACCAGTGAAATTATTTTGGGCTGACCAGCTTCACATTATAAGGTGGGATCTGGTCTACATCAGGATACACTAGTCTTTAATTTCAGTGTCGGTCATAGCGATTGCTATAGTTGGAGCCAATTAGTAATAGGACATCTAAAAGTTAAACAGAGCAATAAAACATGAGTCACAGCGATGCACCTTCATGTCGCTTTTCTCAGCTTGCCCGGTAGCAGAGCGTGTCTTCTATCTCTGTGTGATAGATCACTGCATGACATCCAGAAAGGCTCACTCCCTCCTGATGCCAGGAATGCCTGCTGTGTGGAGGGATATGATGTGAGCCATACCTAATCACTTTTAAACTTAGTGGTTGATAAAAAGCTTTGGTGAATGCTTAACTCATTTGTCTTGATCACGCAAACATGATGGGAACATCATTTGACTAATAATTTGAGGGAGCGTCAATTGTCCAGCTCCTTATATAAATCCTTATATAAATATATAAACTGTAATAGTTAATCATTTGTGCTATTTTGATCAGTTCTCTAAAAGAATATTCTCTAAACTGTTGTCCTCTACATTTAGGAATGTGCTTAACTGGAGAATTGTTGAATGAGGATACTGTTCTAAAGATTTCTTTTCTGATATTTAAATATATAATCTCCATTTAGTAAAAACCGGTCATGTGGGTTCATGAAAAACGAAACCTGTAATCTCTTTAACATGAGCCGTTAGCTGCTTGGTATTGTAGGCTGAGTGACAATTTGTACACTTCCCTTAGTCTTTAACAAATGCCACATAGCAGTTATTGAGACTGTCTTACGTTTATTTTCAGGGTGAAGAGCTCGGAACCATCTTTCTTAGTTTGTAGATTATTTCGACAACAATGAGTGTCAGGTCAGCCATCAACAAAGAGATCTTTATCCCACACAATGAGAGGATGTTGGCAGCCGTGCAGGTGAAGAGGAGGACTAAGAAGAAGATTCCCTTCCTGGCTACAGGTGGCCAGGGCGACTACATGACTTTCATCTGTCTATCAGGTAACTCGTTTCAATGCTGCTCACATTTTTTCATTTGGCAAGCCAGGACTGTGAGCCACCAAGACCATGTATGTTGCAAAACACATCCTGTAGTTTGAGAGATGATGTTTGTGGGAAAAAAAAACAAGTTCTGTCTGAAACTTGCAAATTGTTACATCATGCTTAATGTGGCTCAGTAGTTTTCATCTATAAATAATCATACAATATACAGAAGGAGCTTACACTTTTGCTTGTGTGCACTATTCTGTTCTACATCTTGTTTTTTTTTGTATGTTTCAAGTATTCTGACAGTTCCTTGTAAACTAACCTTGCCACTCCTACTCCCTACCAAGCCTGAACATTATCAGTGCTACTCTTCCTCTGGAGAGTGTGTATACTGAGCTCAGTGTTCATAATAATTAAAGCATTCAGTCTTATCAATCTTATCAGGCTGCCATTGAATAATGGGTGGAGGCCTGCTCACTGTTCAGTGTCACCTTCAGTTTTTCAGTCAATTCTGTGCCCCATTAGTGTGCTTCAGTGCCAGTGATGCTTTAAATAGATTAACTTTACTTGGGAGTAGTGTTGCTATAAAACAGTGTCTAGTTTGAACACCACATCCAAAACTAATATCAAAATGCACATCATTAATAAATGCCTACCTTGGAGTGAGAAGTGCGGTATTTTAAAGTAAAGCTTGCCATAACGTTAATAGAAAGCTATACATTGAGGGTTGACTGGTACCTAAAATGATGGATCAAACCTGAGATGTTCTTTTGACCATTTCATCTTCCACCTCTTTATAAAGAGATTTTATGTAAGGTCTAAAAGTTTCAACTGACTTTTGTGGACTGATTGCCTGCCTACAAATATAGTGTGGATGACTCAGTTGGGTATCTTTAGACCACACAGAGAAAAGTTGTTTGCATTGGATAGAAGAAGCATTCTGTGAGTTGCGTCCTCACAGTTATTTATTTAGTGGGGTGAGGTTTTGAAAGGCATATATTTTCTTTCACCTCTAAAGGATATATATATATATATATATATATATATATATATATATATATATATAATATAATATAATATAATATAATATAATATATAATATGTATATAGATGGTCACGAAGCCCATCTGTTCATGCACTGCTTCCATGGAAGGGCTGTTACAGTAACCAGTGTCTATTGTTTTCATTGTATTCACATTTATTGCAGAATGAGTCATATCACTTCAAATGGACAAGTATAGAAGTTACAACTTCCAAATTAATGGTTTGCTATATTCCTGTCAATGTATGTGTTTATGAGGTGTTATGGTACTCAGTTCACAGAATTACTGTGAGGGCAAATAATCGGCCAATAACCTATAATCTGAGACATTCAAGTTATCACATGTGTCATGTGGAAAGGCATGTGGGAGCTATGTCCCACACTTGGAACAGCTTGTTGAGGTGGATAGCACCCAAAGAGCATGTCTGGAATCAGTCATCCTGTTTAAGACAACAGTGAGAGCCCCGAGCAAATTGGCAGCCTTGTGCAACAAGCAAGCAGCAGCTTGGGTGCAACATTTGTACCCCAGTTTGCCCTGCTATGCCTTCTAGCCTGAGATGATTAGCTTGGCCATCACCACTGAATGAAAGCTAATGGGAGATGTGTACTGTACTACTCATCTTTACAGCACCAGCACTCTGTGTGAGGAGCAGTTCTGCTCTATGAGCACAGCAGCACTGTACATAGCAATGCTTGGCTGTTCCCATCTGGTCTAAAATTTTGGATTTTTCCAACTCCTGTTCCAGTACATCTGTAGTAAACCTAGAAACTAGGGGAGAGTGGGGTTAGTTGTAACACTATCAGTTGCTAGAGTCAACAACGAGCTACCGTGGTGATACTCACTCCACAAAAGAACAACAAATAGAAATAAAACCCTAAAAACAGGCTCAATAATCCTATAGTTGTTTAAATAGTCTAACAAAGAGAATCATATTCAAATATTTTAATAAGTTATGATGCAACTAACCCCACTCCCCTTCATTATGTCTCTGCATTTCGCTATTTTTGTACTTCTGCTCAGAGACCAAGTCAAAATGAACCTAATCTAAGACATACTGCAATGTCAGAATCTGATTTTAGTGTAGTGCCTGGCCGCACTTATTTATGGCAAAGGTTTTGTTTACAATGAACTTGGTTAATCTATCATTTACATTAATAGAGCTGGACAGGTGTAGGTTGGTGTCATTTGCTTTGTGTGTAACTTGGGATCCAGTACTGGGAAATGAGTCTCGTCAAATGCTTTTTTGCCTTAAAATCATGCAGTGTGATGCCTGAAAGAGAAGGTCATCTTGCAGCAGCAGATGGAAGTATAGTAGAAGTAGTAGTGATGGTACTCTTAAGAGTCAGCCAGCCTCTTGATCTTCAAGTACACTCCTGATATTCACTGCCTAACAGCTTGTCTAACAGGGGGGGGGGGTGTATTTAAGAGAAAATTCTGAGTTCCTTAGGAATTGATGGATAAAATTAATATTAGTAACATGCCCTGCAAAGGACCGAGCTGTTTTAAAATTGTATTGCACGTTTTAGATTTTAATTTAGAATGCAAAATTTGATTTTGGTGTAATGAGTTGTCTAGAATTGTTTGAATAGCTCAGTCTGCTTTCCTTTCCTGTGCAGTGCAGATTATTTGCTTTACTCTTGACATACACAGAAGCAGGTCAGCCTTCATGAATAAAAGGGTGTGTTGGATCATTTCCAGAATCTTCAACATCAAAGCTCCATGGTGTACTTTCACTTTGATCACAGTGTTAACACAGTGACCGAGGGCTCAGAGTGAGTTGCTGCACTGTTGTAGGAGTGCATACTGAGGTGGGTGGAAAAATCTCATCTTAGTCTGAGCAGCTACAAGCTGAGCTTGTCAAGCTGGTAGACAGGCTGGCAAAGATACTACAACATAGGCACATATGTTTTTTTTTGTTTTTTTTTGTAATACAACAGTAAAGTAATTAGAATATCTGAAACATTTAGTGATCAGTTTGGTCAAGATGGGTGGAAAATGGAAAAAAAAAAAGAAAAAGATGATCTACTAGTTTGAGTAGCTCGATCTGTGTTTTGGCAGCTGGTAGTTGTTCAGACTACGATGGATTTTCTCCCGTATCAGTATGAGCACAGATCAGCAGCTCATTTGTGGCCACTGTGTTAACAATATGATCAAAGTGAAAGTACACTGTGAATAGAAGATTTTGGAAATGACCCAACACATGCTAGTAGCAGGTCAGTCTGGATGTTTCAGCTAGATAGTATTCACATTATTTTTACCCATTCATTCAATTTAAGCACAGGCATAACTGTATTCAGCTGTACCTCTTCTCCAGCTGAAACTGTAACTAAATGATGTCAAGGGAATTTTACGAATTTTTATTAGGCTAACATTTTGGCACACATTCCTATCAGATAGCTTTTTACATTGGTTTGATTATTTAACACATTTTACAAATACATTATGGTCTTGTGTATTTTATAGCGACATGCTCTTTATTGTAAAAAGCCCATTTTTCTGACCAGTCTTCAAAACAAAGACTGGATCCAGGGTAGCCTGGCTTAGGTGAGATAACCTAGTGGAAATTAGGAGCAGATTGCCTGGCAGTGTTCGTCACTCTACTGTTTGCTAGCAGCCTGAAGTGCAGCCAAATCAATGAGGAGCAGTCCAGTGCACCTTCAACCCCTCTGTCTACAGCAGTACCTTTAGTCTTATCAGGAAACTGCATTAATGTACTCTGAGACATTGAGCGAGACACTCTATGGGTCATGCCAGCTGTGGGTCATGCATGTGCATCGTTGTCGCTACTTTTAATGAAAGTGCAATGAAAATTTTGCTCCCCAGTAGCCCAGACTCGACTAATTAACATTCATGACAGAATTAGCCAGACTATTTTACAAGCAAATATTTAACCGGCGTAATATCACCGAACATCACCGAAATACTAATATGATCTGCTGAAACTGAATATTGACCTGTTTAAAATATTGATCTCTTTGACATCACAAAGCTTCAGCTATACATGATCATGGATATGAACAACTATGCACTGCAAGTGGTTACACACTATTGATTGATGTGGCAGCACAGAGATGGACTGTTGTGTGATGTCAAGTGTGCTGTTGAATTAATCTGCTTAGCATTACAGAAAGTAAGAGGAGTGATGACCTTGAGGGTCTGTGCAGATAAATGCTTTTTATTATACACATTCTCTCACTTTCAAAGGTCGCCCCTGGCCCACACACCACAGATGGATTGGCAATACGTGGATATTTCTGTAGATTATAATATATTCACTGGGGAAGTCAGATCACATAAATAAAGTACTGTAGAATCAAGCTGAAAAGTCTGTCAGCCTGTTCAGTCTTTGTATTAACATCCATCTGGTTGAGCCAATCAGAAGTGGACAACCAAGTCCAATCTCACACCTGGTATTCTAATGTGTCTTGAATGCATTTGTATTGTGATTGAATTTTGTACGTAGCACGAGTTCCAGATATGCCCAAAGCAACCATTTCAATATCCGACCCCACAAAAATACTATTCAATTCAATTCCATTAAAAAAAATTTATTCATCCACAAGGGACAATTTAAGGCAAGCAGAGTAGTTAAATGATGATAAATGGAATAATCCATTAGTGCAAAAAGCTTGAGTACACATCTGTATAAAATTTCTGTACATAAATATATATAAGTTGTCTAAACTGTGAGAAGGTATTGCTTAAAAGCTGAAACAAAAGAAGAGGAAGAAGAAGAAAGTAGAAAAAGGTGAAATAGATTGATGTGTGTATATATTAATAAATAAATGAAACTTAGTGAGAATATTGTTGTGCATTGATGTGTAGCAGCAACATTAGAGATATTGTCACAGCAACGTATTACGAAAAGAAAACTCAAACTAAGTGTTTGAATTTTTTCCAAATTCATACCATAATCAAGATTAAACAGTGTATAGAAAATACCATTGTCTGATTTCAGTAGATTCCTGTGGATGTCAGTGAAAGAAAAATTAGAGGAAACAACGGCAGCACAATACACAGGCTCAAATTTGATTTGAACTGTTCATGCACACTGAAATGAATAATTATAGAATTTTTATTTTGTTGTTAACAAAATGTGTTGTCCATGATTAATTCTGTTTTGAGAACAAAGAGCTTGTCATTTAAGTCCTCTTATGAAACACATGGCTTTATAATTCCGCTTTAAAGCAGGTACCAAATGCTCACTCTCCAGCCTCTTCAGTGGTGGTCTGGGCAGAGGGTTTTACTGCGTCTGGCGGATAGAGAGGGATTTGTATGCATCAGACAATCTGCCTCGGCGTGATCCACCTGGCTGTGCTCATGCTGTTCCTCTGAGGCCTTTCAGTGATGTCTGTGCTATCTGCACTCACAATCTCCCCCTCAAACCCGCTTGCAGCCAAAAAAAAAAAAACTTTAACTGATCTAAAGAAATGGGCAGACTGGCCTGAAAATAAGCTCAGACTGAGACTCTGGGTAGGATTTTGTATTTGACATGATAATCTCCCCAACCATAAGAAACAAGTGTGATCCCACAAGTGTCACTTCTCATTTTTTTTACAGCTTCAGCCAGCACACATTTATTTCTCTCCCATCAGGCAGGTGTGTGCTAATATTACAGGTGGAGAACTGTAGTGGTTACTGATACTTTAGGAGGGTATGGTTGTGCACAGTGCTTAAACCCACCCTTATACTCCTGGGTTTTTTGTAGACAGAACCAAAAGGATGTTTTGACTCTTACTGTTTGAAAACATTTATGTACTGTTTTAAAATGTAAAGATGTAGAAATGAAGGAAAAATGCTTTGAAAAGGATTTCATTTTTGGTCAAGTTCTGTTCTCCATTATTCATGTACTTCACCTGACTAAATGTCACACTTTTAAAGCCTTACTATCTATCTCTATGCATTATAGTTTCAGTATTTTCAGTATTGGCTTATACGTCACTTGTGCTGAAAGTGCGCTTGCCTACTTGAAGTTAATTTAGAGCTATTTTTGCTTAAACAGACTGTACTCTCTCTCTCTCTGTGTTTTTTTTTTTTTTTTTTTTTTTTTTCCTTGTGTACTTTCAGTCCTGCCAAACATTTAGGGATTTTGCACCAAAGTATGCTGCTACGAAACAGCCAGTTTACATATGAATCTGGAATGGTCATACACGATGATTGTATACAATGACTTTGTTTTGAAATCTTTGATATTAATGGAAACCCCCTGCAAACCCTGCCCCTTATCTCACACTGGTGATCTCCTGCTGGACAGATGTGTAGTTGTGGTGTCCTAGCTTTCAGTCAAGGTAATAAGAATGTTTGAAGTTCATTAATCTGACATAATGTCCATCAAAATATACTTGACTTAACTAATGTTAGACATTATCAGTCTAGAGTGATTAAACGCAAATACTATATTTATTTGACCAGCTAAAAAATAGTAGGTGTATCAAATGTAACAAATAATTTAATTATTCGGTAATTAAAAAGTAGTTAATAATGCTGCATGCGTTACTGCATTGTTCAGAATGTACACACTCAAACTGTGTGGTGGAATCTGGGGTGTGTGTGTGTGTATAGTAACAGCATCTAAGTTTCATATTAAGTACAGCAGGTTTGGCTGCTGTGCCTCGCCGTCCTTCAAACTAACCTCACGCTCAAATCATTTTCACTCCCCGCTGCTCAGTTTTTCTTCTGCCTCCGTGTGTCTGAACATAGCTCATTTCTCTGTTACCACCTCAACGAGCTGCATGGAGATTTTGGCATGCTGAGAGCTGTACATTCTGCTATTTCTGGGAACTGACATTCACCTGGAAGATTGATGATATAAATGGTTGTAGGTGCAAGCATAATTAAGGTGCCTTTCCTGGCTTAACATTTGTCATAATCACTCGCTAGTTGGGCTGCTGGATATGACCATAGTAAAGTTTGTTTTGGTGTTGAGTCCTCTCCTTGAGTGCCTCTAATGATACCCACAATGAATATATAACAATAGTTAATGTAAGAGCATGGCTAGAGCCTCAATAATGATATAATCCCTATTTTTCAGTACTAATATTCTGTGTCTAGACCATGAAGTGTCTGTTATAAGTGCATGTCTCAGGCCACTACATAGATTTGTTTTAAGCCTGGTCTTTGTTACTGGAGTAGTGATGATACATCTGCTGTGTATGATATCTGATTAAATGCACTTTCTAGCCTGTCTCTCAAATGAACCGTGTACAACTCCACAGCAATAAAAAAGGTCTACTTTGCTTTGAGCAGCCCATAATCACACTCCCTTATGTTGTAGAAAAAAGGAAAAGTGCCGAATAGATCAAGCCAACAATGTAGGGTGAGAAGGTGAGTAGTACTGCTATGAATTAGTCACACTTCCCTTACTGCACACTAGCTAGTCTTTTCCATTCCCTTTTCCACCTTTTCTTTCCAGTTCCTTCCTTCTGCCTCACTGACACTAAGCTCTCAGAAAGCTGCTGACACATGACTCTGTCGTACCCTGGCACTTGTGGTGTAGCGTTTGTCCAGCACAACAAAGCGAGACAGAGGGTGAGTGGTGAATACGTACTGAAGGTTATTTCTTCAGTAATTTGTTTCTTTGAACTGAGTGCAATCTTCTGCATGGAATTTAGTCTTGATGAAACATCTTTCTAGTGCAAGCACCAACTTTTCACCAATATATAAGGATTTGGGCTGATTAACTGTGGTGTGGCGTAGATAGCATAGTGTGTAATTTCGCTGCTTTTTTTCAGGTTTGAGCCTGTGCTGAGACCAGAGTGCAGTGATTTTTCCCCCGGAAAATAGATGATCAAATCAAGTTGGCTGTGTGAAAAACAAATGTTAATGTGTTAATGTAACTCTGTTCATTTACTTGGAACTGATGTACAGAATTAAATTAAGTAAAGTCGATTAACTTTTTTTCCTCCCAGTGTACTGATTTGAAATGTGATGCAGAATGCAGTCTGTGCATGCACACATAGCTCACCATATAATTTTAAAACGTGATTGTTTTATTGCTAAATACTTAACCATAGTGCATCCATTGAATTTTAACTTTTGATTAACTGGATGTGCACTACAGGCATATGTAATTATCAGAAGCCCTGAAAGATGGAATGTATTTCCCTGCGTTTCAGTTCCCCTGTACACATCTACAGTCATTCATTGTTCTCAAGTATATACTTTCCAGATACACACTCCCACATCTGCGCTGTTGTGAATGTGCTTTTTGAAAGCCCTTCTTAGCATATTCATCGGGGATTATTTCTCTATATAGAGCTCTACGACTTCATTCTGGATGATTATTGCATTTTTCCCCCAGTGGGTTTCTGTTTAACAGACGTTGTGCATTTAGAAGGCTTAATGCATTTTTTTTAGAAACTCTGGAATAAATGTTGTTGAGGTCATTGCAAAGTGGAGGAATAAAGCTTCATGATTAAAGTTAAGGTGCTGTATTAGGTGGACAATTTACACTGAATTCAAATACATTTATAAAAGCACATTCAGTAATATATTCATGCCATATTATAGCTATACTGAAACCACCTGTATGTGTCTTTAATATTCATATTCAGTGTTAATATTCAATATTAAAAAACACAACAAAAACCTGCATTTCAGCATCATGTACAAATTCCCTTCTTCCACATGCACCAGCTTAAAATTGGTTAGAGTCGGTTGTGCAGAGGGGAACGACTACAGCAAGGCTGCTTCTTACATGGACCCATAGATGGATATGCCGAGCTGTGTAATTAATTCCACTGCTGCCTGATTTCAGAGAGGAGTCCATCCAGCCTTGGAGCTCTATTGATTTAGCAGTGCCAAGCAAGTTCAAAATGGCAATTGAATTTTCTTTAGACCTAATTTCATTATAGTAAATAAGCACCTGATTTGAATATGCTTTTTGGCTGCCTACCTGGTCTGTTTATTAGGATAACTTTAGTCTGAAATGTCTTTGTGTCGTTTTTTTGTTGTTCTAGAGTGTTGTTTTATGTGTTTGACTGCGATTTTCTGTAGGTCGGTCCAAAGCCGCTTCTGTTCTTATGGGATCATGTTTAATTAAAGATTTAGAAAGCCTGTTCCTTTTACTCCCTTCAGCAAATGAGCTGGGTTTTTTTTTTTTTTTTTGGTCAGCTGAACTGAGTTAACTGTAGAATCCCATTATGTCTTATTAATTAAAATACATTAACTGATTTTTTTTTAAACTTAATGCATCACTGAGAGAAATAGATTTTTACACAGTATAAAAGCTTATCTTATTTCTTAAACGTTCTCTTATCACAAACATTAAGCCTCTAAGTCTTTTTGCCTAATGTCGTTATTCTGATATGTAAAATTGTAATGATTGTAAAAGTTCATGTATAGGTATTCAGATAACTGCTTGGAGATTGTGGGATGTATTAAATATAGTATAATCAAATATCATTTCTCACTGCAATTACACATTCCTCCTGAGCAGAAAAAGCACGCTGAGGCTCTTTCAATGTTTACAGTTTAAACTTCATCAACTTGTCGTAGCCTTGATGCCCAATGATGCCCGAGATAGGCACAGGCTTCCCGTGACCTGAGAATAGATCGGATAAGCGGTACAGACAAACTTGTCATAAAGATTAAAAGTCTCCAACAGCTTTGATATTTATGGACACGATGGTTAAAAATATTGATTTAAAAAGCAGTGTTGGCTGTAGTGTAAACTGGATTTAATCTGCCAACCCGTGGTGCATGATTTGTGTCCATCATCCATTTTTTATGGAGCTGTACAGGATATTAGTGGATGTTATTGGACAGTTATGAGAGACTTGAACTTGATGATTAACCTGTGCAGCATAAATTAGTACAATACTCTGTGTTTTATGTTTGTGGTTAAAAAATTAGTCTCGGATGATCGCCATAGCCTACAGAGGCTCTGATACCGACTGTGTATGCAGTTTCTAATGGGAAAGCAAACGTTTAAACACTCTTGCTTTTTATAGCAAGAAAGCCTCTGGATTAAAAAAAGTTATTGGGCAAATTCTTGGGCTGTTAAATTATTCCCGAGTTTTGATAGAATTACTGGTGAGTAAATGTGATGCTTTTGCATGTTTGCCAACAAGCTAGAACAGAAAAGATTTGTGGTTAGTCATCTGCAAATGACTTATTCCTGTGAAAACTGGTTCTGAGCCACATTTTCTGAGGAAATGTACCAGACTCTCTAGATACAGGTAGACTTTCAAGGCTGGTTACAAATGTTTTTTGACATTTGTTACTTGAGAGATACATTCTGAAAAAAATAATTCATTTATATTCATTCAACCGTAAGCAGAAAAATGAACTCAAAGTGTTTTCACAGTCCAGACCATGGCTCTTCAGTGGCTAAGACCCACAAATTCACCCGTATCTTGCATTTTCTTACTTTGGTTGATGTGAAGGACCGCCATGCAGCTGTCCTGCATAACACTTTCTGTATAGTGCTGGATCTGACGGCTGTTTGGCTCCGGTTTACACTTATCTTACTGGAGTATCATCTAGAGGCCAGTCCTTGTGCATTCCACATGCTAAACATTTTGAGAAACACAAGGTTTATCCGCTCTGCTCCCTAAAGCAGTCTTCAGCTAGGGGTTTTGGACCTGCTTTAGCCAGGAGCTGTACATCAGATGTGCACAAGTGAGAAATGGCAGAGGGTTCTTGACCCGAATCTTTGTTTTGGAACGTAGTTGTTTATGAACTGATGATCTTATTCATGTAAATGTATATGATAGTGACTATAATTATGCAGCTAGCTTTCATCAAGTTTGTTCTATATTGTATATTTTGCAATAAAGAAGAATGTGAGCTTTCTTTCAAGTTTTTAGTTGGCCAGAATGTCAAACAGATTAGACATTTGGCATGCGCAAGTGTTTTCACAATAACAATTCTAGGAAGAATCAGAACAAAGAGTATTTGTGTCCATCTTGCTACCCCCAAACCCCGAACAGCCCCCTCCCCTTTTGTCTAGCTTTTTTTTTTTTCTTTTCTTTTTCTCCCTTTGAAAGAAGTTGTGTTTTTACCTGATCACAGCTGGTCTCATTCATTCCAAGTGTGAACAAAGAGTGTAATACATAATTCATTGCATAATCTTTTCATTACATGGCATTAATATTGCATTAGTAACTGGTGTGAACAGCACTAGTCTGTCAACATCAGGGATGTGTGGGTCGATGTCGCTTTCGCTTATTGATGTCTTTGTTTGACGGTCCAGTGATGCATTTGTCCAATTCTTTCCTGAAGTCTAGCAATCTCCCTTACCGTTAAGAGGATATCACTGTGTTTGTCGTAGATATGACCTGAGAGGAAATCAAAACTTTATAAGAGTTTGTGAACAAGTAAGAAATTCAGAAATCAATATAAAGGGAATATGTGGATATTGTAAGCCAATTTATTTCATGATGAATGAGGACGGATGTTGGTCTATAAGACAAGGGTATTTCTCCGAGGTTGTTGTTCAGGTTGTTTCCAGTCCCGAAAGTGTTTGGCACCCTACTCCAAGTATACACTTTGGTGTCATACACAAACTTTAAAAAGGTTTCTGTGCTGTTCATAACAGTTAATGTCCATTTAATACAGACACAACATCTGTTTTCCATCCATGTAGTGCACTATTCCTCTAACATAACAACATAATCCGTCCTAAATGCAGTCTGTATTAGGGGTGTGCGATATAACAAAAAGATGATTCACGATTTTCAATGGCATTTCTATGATGCACAATATGCATTGCAGTATATACTGTATGCAGTGCTGCATTAAATATATTACAAATAATAATAATGGTTTATTATTTATAAACCAATTTATAAGTGTATTTTTATTTCTCATAGTAAAAAATTCTAAATTATAAAAAAAAAACAATCAGCCTCTTCCAGTCAGTTTGCAAAAATCTGAAACATAATAATTGTTTCAGATTAACAAAATCTGTCTGCCTGTCTGTCTATCTATCTACCTGTCTGTCTGTCTGTCTGTCTGTCTGTCTGTCTAATTGTCCATCCAACCTCTGTTTTAGCTTTGCCACTTATGGAAAATGAAAGCCTTGCTAGGCCACTAAGATAATGAACCTGGATAATCTGATACAATAAAGCAGTGTCTTAGAGGCTCCACTCATCTTCCATCTGCAAGGATAACCTGTATATCTGTTTGCAATGGATATGCGATGATTTACATTTTAATTGTGTTTTCAAAACTCTTCAACATTATTGTAAGCAATAAAAAACAGTCAAACCAGTGTAATAAGATAAAACATCTGATTTAGCATGTTCATTAAAACTGCAAAATAATTTGGGCAACTGGTGCACACATCATTCATGTATAGAAATTGGGGAAGATTACTGTTCATGTGTTTCAGTTGATAGCAACACCAGCTTCTTGTTGGTAATGAGCTTAAGTCAGATATGCAACTGAATTCAGTGAGGTGGGAGTGCACAGAGACTTGTGGTCTTTTAGCACTTCCACATAAATAACACATTATGCAAATTCCCAGTGATTCCCTTTGATCCCCTATGATTCTCAAGAACAACCCAAGGTTGTACACATTCTCGGTTGTTTAACCACCAATAGACACATTACTGTTTGATAATTACAACTGATCTGTGACAAGCTGAAAAGACATTTTCATGTTAAATTACATTAAATTAAATGCACACCACGTTAACAAATGATCACATGATATAACACCATGTACACCGATTAGGCATAAGATTATGAGCACTGACAGGTGAAGTGAATAACACTGAGTATCTCTTCATCATGGCACCTGTTAGTGGGTGGGATATATTAAGCAGCAAGTAAACATTTTGTCCTCAATGTTGATGTGTTAGAAGCAGGAAAAATGGACAAGCGTAAGGATTTGAGCGAGTTTGACAAGGGTGAAATTGTGATGTCTAGACGCCTGGATCAGAGCATCTCCAAAACTGCAGCTTTTGTGGAGTGTTCCTGGTCTGCAGTAGTCAGTTTCTATCAAAAGTGGTCCAAAGAAGGAACAGTGGTGAATCCCATGTTTACGAATAATTGCACCAAGGGGTAGCATATATAAGGAGAAAAGCAGTGGGCCTAAGACAGAACCTTGTGGAACCCCGAACATACAAACTGATAACGATCCGTCAAATAAGGCCTGAGCCAGGAGAGGGCTGTTCCTTTAACACCAACAACATGTTCTAGCCTATCAGGTAGAATAGTGTGGTCAGTGGTGTCAAAAGCTGCACTTAAATCGAGTAACACCAGTATGGAGACACAACCCTGATCAGAAGCCAGTAACAGGTCATTTACCACTATCTATCAAAGCTGGTTCAAGGAAGGAACAGTGGTGAACTGGTGACAGGGTCATGGGCAGCCAAGGCTCATTGATGCATGTGGGGAGTGAAGGCTAGCCAGTGTGGGCCGAGCCAACAGACGAGCTACTGTTGCTCAAATTGCTGAAGAGGTTAATTTAGTTAGTTATTGCTTTCGGCTGCTCCCTGTTTGGGGTCGCCACAGCGGACCCACTGGTCCGCACAACAACTTGGCAAATGTTTTATGCCGGATGCCCTTCCTGACGCAACCCTCCCATTTTTCTGGGCTTGGGACCGGCACTGCATCCAGTGGCTGGGGTTGAGGCATTGGCTGGGAATCGAACCCAGGCCTTGATAGGCATGATAGGCAGACCACTGAGCCACCAATGCCTCTGCTGAAGAGGTTAATGCTAGTTCTAATAGAAAGGTGTCAGAATACACAGTGCACAGTACACAGAATACATGGTTCAGGGCTGTTTTGGCAGCAAAAGGGGTCCAACACAATATTAGGCAGGTGGTCATAATGTTATGCCTGATCAGTGTAGATACTGAATTGTATATATTTTAGAATTAGGATATTTATTATTATATTATTCCTAACTGTTAGCATCTCATATTTAAATAACAACACTTGCTGTCCAGCCTGTGGCCTGTACTACATGCTTGGAGTTGTGATGTATTAATGAAGTGTTGGACTCCCTTCTGATTTCTATCTTTGTCACCGTACTGAATGAGAAGGTGAGAAATGCTTCTTTTCACACTGTCCCTGAATGATGTATTGCCAGTGCAGGAAGAGATGAAGACTAGGCGAGATGAATGCTATCTCCAGTAGAGCAGGCGTGCTGATTTGGAGCATGAATGAAACACATAATTTGCGTTGGGTGAGAAATTTCTTCTGAGCTAAATTTCCTTATCATATTGTAACATGAAGATCTTACAAATGTGAGTTGAGTATCACATTTAAATGAATTTTTTTTTAAAGAAATGGGGGCTTAGACTGTGAATGAACTGAAGGGAATTATATTCTCAAATGTATTATAGTATTTCTGAATGAAATGTCTGGTTTTGTTTTTATTGCGATTGAAAGTATTTTGCTTGGAGAAGCAGAAGAGTTTTTTTTTAGATTTATCAATGTTTTATTGGAATTTTTTCATGATCAGCTTTTATGTAATGTGTACTGTGTACCATCCAGTTTATACTTAAGCAATTGAAGCTTCAGAAGAAAAAGAAACTGCTGATGATGGATTATAAACTCCTGCAACTACTGCGTTTGTGCATTAATGATTTGCCCCTGAACTTCGTTTTGTTGTCTGTTATTTAACATACACAAGACTGCCATAGGATTTCATTTGCTGGCTACACATTCTGGCTAGTGCCTCCCTCCGGATAATAAATGTAATTAGTCTTGTATTGGTGTATCTGTTTTTGTGTATGTCTCCAGTGCCCAGGCTAATAATTTTCCCCTTTTATTCCCCGTTGTTATTTCTTCTATTTATTGTCAAATATTTATGACAAATTGTTCTCAAATCAAATTGCTTCTCGTTTGAGGTGTTGGCGGCATTTCTGTTTGAAGAATAGGATCCGTTTTCCTCGAGGACTAGATTTATGTCAGTGGCAGAATTTTCTGGAGGGAGCATTGGGTAATGACAGGTTAATACATTCCAAGGTTTTTTTTGTATAACCAGTAATTGCTTTTTTTTTTTTTTTTTTTACACCTTTTATTAGCATCTAATACAATCAGTGCATGGTCATTGATTTGAAAAACACTGAATAACTCCCACAGTAATAACAAGTTATTAGACGCATTGATCTGTCAGGGGCCGTTTGGACGGCTCTGCTGGCAGTGCTGGAGCTTTGGTAGAGATTGGACTGTGTCTGGCTGTGACTGGTGCCAGTGTTTATTGTGTTAATGAAGGTCACTCAGAGCAACAGCTGGACTTATTCATACTGTTCCCACACAAACCCAGCAGGAAGGCAGGGACTCGGGCTGCTGCCCACCAGGGCTCTGCAAATGCCATATGCTCCCACGCCACCCCGTAACGCCTAGCTTCTAGCCCAGTTATGAATGACGTCTCTATTCAGGCGCTTGTATTGTTGCCTCCAAACTCTATCCTCATTTTTCTGGGATTATGTGAGATAAATAGATCTAAAGATGGACACAAGGTTGGAATTCTCAATAAAACTATATTTGTTAGCAGAGATTTTCATTTCTTCCAAATGCAATGGAAGTTTATTAATTATTTTTTAGTCTCGTGTGAAATAGCTATTGTAGAGGATAAATTATCTATGCATTCATAAAAGTATATTTGAGTTCTGAGCTTTTGCTTCTTTTATTTATATATATATATATATACCTTGCAATAGTTTGCTCAAATATGTTCAGTTTGTTACTACTGACATGTTGGGTGTGTTCACTGAACACATTATGCATACAAAAATGTTTTGTGTATACAGTAAATGGGCTGTTAGGAGGCTTACAGTCAATTTGTATTGATGAATATTCTGTTTGTTCATTGTAAGAACAAAGAGCACTACAATCTACTTAATGGCTTGTGGAGGTGTGGTCCCTGGAACAATGTCACGAGGATGTCGTGCACGCTTCTGCCCACATGCTCATGATGCTCAAACCAGCTGTTGAAATAAAGCCCTGTGTCTCCTCAGCATCTATGCTATTGCTAGCAGGGCTCTGGCTGCTGTTGACAGGCTGTAGTTTGGTAAGGACACTCTTAAAGGTTAGACAGTGTTATAACGGGCATGTCTCTCTGAGTGCTGCTTGCATTGAGCTGAAGCTGCATACACGGCACTGCCTGGCGCTGACAGCCTCCTCCTCCACTGGTCTGCTTGGTGCCCCGACATTTATGGCTTTGGTATTTCTGTTGAAGGGCACTGATGGGAACCTCTTAGACCTTCCCTGACAGCTCAGACATCACTGCACAGTATGTAAAGTACATATTTTGATTGGTCACCAGCCTAAGATTGAAGGGTTCATTATGATGGTGACATTTTAAAATGTGCCACAGTTCTTTTTATATTTGCAGTTGATCTATAACATGTGACAGATTTGGATATAAGATGCTTGAAATCTACCTCTCATCTCCTTCAGTAATATTTTCCAGGGAAGGAAACATTACCCAAGCACATCCTTTACTTCCTTTTTAATTTAATGACTCTGCTCATTGTTGTAACTCAGGGGAAAATGCTATTACAAAGGCCAGTTGGGGAAAAATATCACTTTCCACTTTTCCACATCATGATAGTCCTGTGACCCCACTTAAGGGCGCTGGCTGTCCGTTGATGTGTTAGCTCATCATGTGCTCTGTTTCAGCCATGCTGCAAAGCATTCCAATCATCAGACTGAAACTCCATCTCATGTGCAGTGCCTTAGTGAACGTCTTGGGAAAAATTCAGAAAGATAGCATGAAAACGATTTCTGTCTGGCTTTGACAGTGATGCGAAGTTCCTGGAGATGAAAACCCATCACTCACACGCTGATATTCAGGATCTAGGGGAGTATGAAAAACATGTATGCTAATTGCTCACTTGAAAAGACTATTGATTTGGTTAGGAGGCTTGTTTTTTTTTTTTTTTTTTTTTTGAGTAAGCTTCCTCAATATTCACTCCTTTTCAGTTTGTTCCAGTGAGTCTTTTGTTCCACAGTTTCTTACTCCCAAAGCAACGTCCCTTCAGTAAATAATTATAGCACTTAATTTACAAGCAACTTGGAAAAGTGCTCATGAATAAGCAAGTAAAATGGAGTGCTGATAATGTCTGCTTCTGTTAGTAAAAGCAAATTTTTTAGAAAGCTAGAGCTCATCAGTGCTAATATGTGGTTTGGCTTAATTCAAAAATCTTAACCTCTCTCTTAATGGAACACTGAGTAGATATGCTGTTTGGGAATCTGCCCAGTCTTATCTCATGTCCATTTTGTTAATGCCAATTAATTATTTATTAAGAAGATAACAGAAGATGCATAACCACACTAAGCACCTGTCTTTCTGTTGTAGATATAATAACTGGCTCCTATCCTAATTACTATTAAAAAAAAATGGTGGTGGTAGATTTTTATAATTTGGACCATGACAGTCATATCAGCCTCATGAAACAGATGATCTTTTCAGCTCCCTTCGTGTTATGTGACGTTTTCTCCATTCCATGAGGAAAGTATTCAAGGATCTGCTTATGTACGTTATACTGAAGAAGTACAGATCCTAAGGATTGATCTTGGTGTGCATGTGTTTGTTTATCTGTTGCAGGGATTTAACTGTTCATTTTTCCTCACATTTTTGTCCACATCTTGGTTGTAATTACTGTCTCTTAATTGCACACACATGCATCCCTACACCTGTTTACAGTTTTGTTCAGATTGCTCATTGTCTTGCCTCAGAAAGTAATAATGTGGAGACAAAAAAGAAAAGCTGTTTAATGTAAAACGGCTGAAGGCTCGTCTCTCATACTTGGACCTACTTAGAAGTTAACATATTTGATATTTGTCCAAGCACATCTGGACCTGTATGCTGAAACGGGTACAGACAGATGTGGAGAGCTGGAGTTCAGCAAGGTCCCACCACATGATCCAGGTTTTCTTGTATATTAAAGTGCGTGACTAATCTTACAATCGTGTAAGCATGTTTGCAATAATTTGTTGTGAGTTGTGGACATTTTCAGGTTATAAAGAGAGCAGCATCAGGAGGTTGTAAGACTTGGACTGTATGCATTAGATGAGCTAGAGAGAGGGATAATAGTCAGCTCTAGTGCTGTGTGTGGGGGTTTTGATGTTGATGCTTGGAGTAGAAGAAGGAGAATGCTCTGAATACAGGTGCAGTGAATACAGCAGGTGCACATTTGACTTTTATGTTATGAATAGCTCTGGTGCAGAATTTTGAAAGTTAGTCTTAGGTCCAAACAAAACAAACAAAACCCAATTCTTTAAAAACAGTACACATTTTTACACAACTTCACTTTCTTTCCAGCAGTTTTATTTCATGTCATGCCAGTGTTTCTTCTCATGCATGCCATATGCTATTGTTCATGTAAATGTGGGGCTGTATATATTCATTAAAAATAGTGATACTAGTTTGCCTTGCTGGGAATTCAGAATTCCCACTTGGATAAATGCAAGATCATTGCTTACAATTCAGCACCATGCAGTCAGCATCTTTTATCCTTCCCCTAACTATAATTTGCATCATTGAGGTCAATGTAATAAATTCTTGTGACATTTTTTCTTCTTGACAGTAGTCCGGTATTAACATGCATAACATATACAGTCATGTGAAAAAATTAGGACACCCCATTAAATATTCAGTTCTTTCATTAAGAAATGTCAACATGTCAATTTCTGATCTTGTTTTAATTTGTACCTGTAGATGAAAGTGATGTAATTGCATGTAAACAACAAAACAGCACTTTGTTTTCATTTATTAAACAAAAGAAATCAATAAAAATTAGTATTTCACCTGATGAAAAAGTTAGGACACCCAATGCCCTAATAGCTAGAGTTTCTCCCATTGACTGAAATAACCTCAATGAGACGTTTCTTGTAGCCATCTACCAGTTTCTGACATTGACTGGAAGAAAGTTTCCCCCACTCCTCAATGCAGAACTCTTTCAGCTGTGTGATGTTTGGGGGGTTTCTTACATGCACAGTCCGTTTCAAATCACCCCACAGGATCTCAATAGGATTTAGATCTGGGCTTTGACTCGGACATTCCTGAATTCTCCATTTTTTACTTTTCAGCCAGTCCTTGGTGGATTTACTCGTATGGGTCATTTTGGGTCATTGTCATGTTGCAAGGTTCAGTTCCTCTTTAGTTTAGATTTTTTGGCAAATGGTCTTACATGTTCCTCAAGCACCCTCTGATACACTGTAGAATTCATCATAGATTCTATGATGGTGAGCTGGCCCGGTCCTGCTGCAGCAAATCACCCCCAAACCACAACACTTCCACCTCTATGTGTCATAGTTGGTATGAGGTTCATTTATGCCAAACATGCCCTGTTATGGTGTCCAAATAATTCCAGTTTAGACTCATCTTTCTGAAGCACATTATTCCAGATGTCTTGGCCTTTGTCCCTGTGTTCTTTGGGAAACTTCAGTCTTGCCCTCATGTTTTTTAGACAGCAAAGGTTTCCTTCTTGCACACCTCCCATAATAATTAAAGTTGTGTAGTCTCTTTCTGATTGTAGATGCACTTTCATGCACTTTGACATAAACTGTAGCAGAAGCTTGCTGTAGGTCCCGTGATGATATTATAGGGTTTTTGAAGACGTCTTTTAGAATCTTGCGGTCTGCTCTTGGGGTGAATTTGCTTGGGTGGCCTGACCTGGCCATGTTTGCAGTTGTTTTAAATGTTCTCCACATGTAAATGATTTTCTGGACAGCGGAATAGCTGATTTACAAATTCTTTTTAGATCCCTTACCAGACTCATAAGCATCAACAGTCCTCTTTCTGAAGGCCTCAGCGAGCTCTTTGGATCTCACCATGATGATACCTCTCACTTCAACAATTAAGCACAAACCAAGCTAAATGTCTGAGGTTTAAATAAGGCAAGCCTCCTTCAAAATGCTCTGTAACAATGCTCTAATCATTTGCACTTGATGTGATACACCTGTAGGTCATTTTATCCATTTTAAGTACAAATACATGTGGGGGTGTCCTTACTTTTTCCTCACAAGAATTTGGATTTTTTTAAAATTACATTTTACAGATCATTTAAAAAAGACTTTTCTTCGGTTTTATTTGTTTAGTTATATTACTTGAATCTTTCATTATTGTTAAAATGAAGATCAAATGCCAGTATGTTTAACTATGTTAAAAAAAACACAGGCTTTCATAGGGTGTCCTATTTTTTTCACATGACTGTATATTTTTGCTTGTCTGTATTTTCCTATGTTTACTTTTTCCCCCAGTGGTTATGTATGACAGTATAACAGTATTATTTCAATCCTATAAGCTGTTTTTTGCTGTGCTCTGATTTCAGCATGCTCTGCATGAACCAGTACCCAGAGGGCATGTTGGCTTCAGTTTGTGCTGTTTGACAAGTTGTAATGCAATCGGAGAGAACGCTGATCAGCATTTAATCAAACTGTTAAAACAACTTTGTCTTTTTCCATTAAACCTAAAGCTCTATAGGCAACTCGTAATTCCTAATTCCCCAGGTTCACCTATATGATTTCCCTTTTCATTTGAAACACTCTGCTGCAGGGAATGATTCTCTCCAGCACTCTGGCTTCTTTTAATGTCCTGTCTGTGGATAGAGCTTTTAATTAGCTTCTTCAGCAAGACTGCAAGGGTGCTTTAAAAGGCAGTTCAGCAGTACCTCAGTAAAACATTTGTGGGGAAACACTGACCTTAAGTAGTGTCACTGTGCAGAAAAGACTGGATCATTCTTTAGGGATGGAATTCTCAACTCTGTTCTGTTTTCCCATATCCTTCTGTCTTTAATAGCTTTGCTACCTCATTTTCAACTCTAAATGGATACAGTCATGCACAATTTAACAGATTTTGACATTAAGCAATATTTGTAATTTGCCATTTGTGTGTTATTTTGCTTTAATCTTTAATGCATCTTCAAGCCATTAGCTTCTTTTGGTTAACAGTGTTTTGTAGGAGGTAATGAGGCAGAAAGCCTTTAGTGCAGCACAGTAGGATGGGTGATGGGGTGGGCACCTGTGCATTAGCTAAGGCACATAGGAGGCCATTATTCTTCTGCTCTGACAACAAAGTTGTCAAACTGTCACTGAACTGTGTTGCTAAAGTTTCAATAACCAATAACTGTGATTCAGACTCCTAGGTTTAATATGTCGTACAGTATAAACCTATATAAACATGTATCCTTTATTTGAATAATAAATGTGATGTTGCTGTGTGTGCAGAGACATTTCTGAAATGCTAGTTACCTATGTCATTGTGGCTCTCTGAAGCTTGGATAACTGCCAGGCTGAGAATCACTTGGATAATTTTTCTGTGCACACATGCCGAGACCTTCCATCAAAGTAACAAAGTGGTGTATGATGCAGCATTTGTAATAAATATCACTGCCATTCAGCCAACCTTCTCATCAAGCTGTCCCTGGGTTGGCTTTCATTCCAAATAAAAAGGATCCCTGGCAGTTATTCAGGTTTCCTGGAACTAAATAAGAATCTAGGGTTGGTAGAGGATCAGTCAGATAATGTGTGGAACAATGTCATCATGAACTCACTGGAAAGGTGCCCACAGTCCTAGTATGGGCATAGTTAAACCTGTAGAGCTTGAAAGTGCAAGTTGTTGCCTAGGCAGCAAACATGCTTCTTGTGGAGTGGCATCTCATAGTAGGGCCCTGGCATCCAGCCTGCTTCTAGCCCATAGCTATGATGTCCACCACCCAATACCCACTCTCTGGTTGGTATAATAGTAGGACAATAACAGTATATGAAAGATTCTTCGGTCAAAAAACTGGTTTATGGAATTTGGCAATATGATCTTTATCAGTGGTCTTTGTTTAAACACAAATCATCTTGCCACCTACAGATGCAAGGCAAGCTCATCACCAAACATCACTGTTCCCACTCATGCTGAAGTGATCACTAGCAAAAAGGCAATTTAGAGAAATTCATACATCTTAAATAGTTGGGGCCTTCAGGGACTCCAGCACAGGGCAGAGATCCCACACTGGACTCTTGAGGAATCAAGTTGGAGCGCACAGAGATATCCCATATGTGGTAGTGTGATGCACCTCATGCCCCACCAAATACACTTTTTTTTATAGACTTGCTGGCATCTCTTTTGTAATTTGGATTCTATTATCATATATCATGATGCTGTCTGCATTTGGAGGCAGATGTAATAGTAGGTACTGCCCCTGTTGGTTAGAAGGGGTGCAATAGAGCATTTCTGCATGAAAAATAACTGTGCATGAGAAATTTGTGTAGCTGAACTTACACAAAACTTGCCATTATACTTGTCACTATTAAATTCCAGAGGCCACTTCACACCAGACAGGTTTTTTTCAAAAAGTTTTTTATTTTTTATTTTTATTTATTTATTTATTTTAAACACCAGTGATGCTTATGAATAACCAGAAGATAACCAAAAGAAACAAGACAAGCAGGCTGCCCCATGCTACTATTCTATTGTGTTGTAATTATTTCTCATTGTGGCAGGCAGGGGAAATGGTATGCTACTGATCTATATAGGCTGCTGCTCATTCAATCAATTGTTTTCTTTTTCCTTTTCTTACTTCTTCCTGTCTTTCAATAATAGATAGGCTTGAAACATATACTGGAAAATGTAGCAAAAAGTGATGCAGCCAAGGTCATGCTTGTTGAGTGGTGGCAGTTTCATGCTGCTGTGTCACAAACTATTCCGACGCTAACGGAGGAAGAGACAGGGCCTGCAATTAAAGGTCTATTTTAAATAACTCTCTAAATGGCTTGCTCTTTGAGGAAGCCCTCGCAACTAATAACAGCTTAGTAGGCACCCAGGTCTGTGGTGGAAGGGACAAAGGTTCAATGATCCTCATTTATCTTTGTCAGATGAGTCTCTCTGTGTGTCAAATAATGCTTTACCTTCTGCCTATATATTTGTATGCTGTGTGTGTAAACCCTTCACTCTGACTTCTATATGTAGTTCTGAAAAAAACATTTAAAGTGATGAATGACAAGAAAATTGCATTTAATGATTTCATTTCAAGGATGCCGTTCCTGCGTGTACATTTCTAACTATATCTACTTTTGGAAAATGCCTTGGGAAATGAGTTATTACTTTGATTCAGCATCTACATCAGTCTCTGTCTCATCACCAGAGATGATAGAAACATGTGCCACTTAAACATCACTTCTGATGCAAATGTCTTATTTTCATCATGGGGCTTCCTAATGCTGCCATTAAGTAACAGCTTTTCCTCAGTGAAAATACTTGTGCTATAATGCTGTTTTAAAAGAGCAGATTGTTTCAATCTGTTGCAGGCATGTTATTGTGTCTGTAGATACAGTCCCTCTGGTATTCAGGATTACAGAGTCAGCTTTCATGGCAATGCTGACAATACATAATTGTACCGTGTATGTATCTGTTGCAGCAGATTATGCTGATGCTCTGAACTCATTTACTGTTTGTGTTGACAGCAAAATGGATGCCTGGTAGTTTCCTTTAAATTATGCAAATGTAACACAAAAGTTTATGTTCATAGGTCCAGGAACAGCAGCAGCGCATCAAATCTAAACACAATTTATGACCTTGACACTGAATCACATTTTCGCCGTATCAGTATAAATCATATACAATATACATGATATATAGTGTATATCATGTACAAATCAATAGATGAGTGACAATATCTTAATGCAAATATCGTCGCACAAACATCTAACAAATTATGCCCTAACTGTAGAAGTATCTGAAAATGACACACACTTTTATATTTATAGGCATTACAAAAGTAGTGTTTTATTTTGACTACATGTTCATAGTGCTACAGCATGACAATTAATAAAACAATACCATAGTGCATATTATGGTTATATGATTACTTGTGTTATAATCCTCAGGTGAGTTTCAATGTTAAACATAACAGAAAGGACCATAGAGTAAAAATATTCCACTCATCCAAAAACACAGCTGGAGTCCTATAAACAGATGAGATCAGAGTATAATGGCCAAGTGTGAGAAAAGAGTGAAAATGTGAGAACCAGTTGTTATTGAAAACCATTGCCATTTAAGTAGAACTTTATTTTTAAACACTATCCATCTCTGTCTCAGGTTTTGTGCTGGCTTTTAAAAGCAAATGTATGTTTGTTGTGTTTTTTTATTTTTAATTTAAAAAATTTTTTTTTTCTTACTTGAGGAAATATGTACAGACTGATATTAACTGAATTTGTAATAGCATTCACCACATGTTGTGTACTAAAAAGGGTATACATGGCCATTTTGCTATACTTGATCAGGAGTCTCCAGCCTTTTTTTCCCTCTGAGAGCTACTTTGAGAAAATGAAGGTGGCAAGGAGCTACTCGTGTTATATAATTAGCAACATTTATTTACACTGCTTATTGCCATAAATCAAACCAGCTGAATAAAAGTGTGAACTTTTTAAAAAAAAATGTCAATATCGAACAGTCATATTTTGCAATAAATCATTTTAAATTGACGTAAGCAGCATATTGTTGAGTCGAGTTAATTGATTTAATACAACGTGATTATATTTTCAGTTATTATGTTCAGATTTCATTAAATCACATAGATTCTGTTATTCATTCATTCATTGTCTGCCGCTTATCCAAACTATTCTCGGGTCACGGGGAGCCTCCGGCGTCATTGGGCATCAAGGCAGGATACACCCTGGACGGAGTGCCAACCCATTGCAGGGCACACACCCCTCTCATTCACTCACGCAATCACACACACTACAGACAATTTACAGATCAACCTACAATGCATGTCTTTGGACTGGGGGAGGAAACCGGAGTACCCGGAGGAAACCTCCGAGGCACGGGGAGAACATGCAAACTCCACACACACGGCGGAGGTGGGAATCGAACCCCCAACCCTGGAGGTGTGAGGCAAACGTGCTAACCACTAAGCCACCGTGCCCCTAGATTCTGTTATTTATCAACCAATTGTTACTTGCAAGTCCCACGGCACAGAACCTGATGGCCTCAGCAAGACTGAAAAAGACCCTTTTCATTAAAAAAGGGAACACCTTTGACACTGAAGGTAATATATATTTTGAAAACAGAATCCTGAAATTGTATTGTACTTTGTGTGATTAAATAAACGCTATTATGCTAAATATTATTTTATTGCATTCATATGAAATAATGAGGAAATGTAATGGGAAATATTAAACAGTAGTTTATGAAGAAACATCAGCTGCACTAATAAGTAATGTTTACATCACACTCGCTCTGCATCTCCATGCAGCAGCATAGATTCATTCAGCGGTTTTGCTTTGGCAGCATCATAGCTTTATTCCTAACTTCCCAGCAGAATGGATCTGCCATGTGTTTTCTTTATCCTTTATCCAAACTACTTCAGTTTGTGCTTATAGATTTAAGTTTATATAACATGTCCATGTATGGTCTTGGCAGTATTAAACTGTGTGAGGCCCCTGTCCTAGATACAGCAGTTAAATAGACAATGGGATGTCATTAATATGAATATACAAAATATGGTTCAGCAATGATGTTACATTATAGTACACCTTAAAAACAGTCTACGTGTATAAAATTTACTCACTGTTAATCTATGCATGTAACAGGCATTTAGTTGTGTCTGACTAAATTGGGGTAGAAAGTTTTCTCGTTGATCTGATCTGAACTGATCTTCGTCCAGGGTGTATCCTGCCTTGATGCCCGATGACACCTGAGATAGGCACAGGCTCCCCGTGACCCGAGAATAGATCGGATAAGCGGTAGACAATGGAAAAAAATAAATAAATAACAAACTTCATACTGATTACTACTATGACATTTGTCAGTATTTTTGATGACCATTTTACATGGGAGTGAGTGTAGTAAATCTGTATAAACCAGTAGTAAACTTAAATACTTGCACTTGAATGTCAAAAAGACCATATACCAAAAAGAAGCATATATTAAATGTAATTCTAATACTAGTATATTAATATACATTTCAAAAATTGTGGCTCTCTGCAGTTACAAGGGCACAGAATTGCGTCTGGTGTCATTTTTGTGTGGAAATTGATTTGAATCATAGGCTTCTTTATTGCTGAGCGTTTCTGTTCACTGGTCTGTGCACCATCATAATCATACACATTTTTGTGCTTTCTTTCTTTCTTTTCTTTTTTTGAAATGATAAACAACAGCTTAAACTTTGTTTTTCTTGGATTTACCAGACTGTGTATGTTGTCCTCCACAGGAATTTCTTTATTTAATTGTAATATTTTCTAAGGGCAAAAATGTATCTTTTGAAATGCATTGTTCCTCCACACACAGTCTCGCATATCTGACTGGTTTCTCACAGTGAGGAGTTCAGTGGGTTTGTGTACTGCATGAGACGGGATGTCTTTGTACTTTTACATTTGTTTATAGATATTGGCCTATTAACTTTTCAGTCATGTTAAAACAGAGCCAACTATTGAGCAAAAATGTGAATTTTGGAGAGGAGTCCGGTGAGATGGAAGATGACAGTGGGATAGCAGGATTTTCCACTTTTTGTGGCCCTCTAGAAATGTAAAGAGGAAGAATCACACAAAGGAGGCCTCATAAGCTCCTTTAGGTCAGGCCAACCCTCATGCTGGCTGAAATCCGTTCACTGAATACTAGTCTGGGTAGCATTGATGGACATCTAGGCTTGATTAACAGACAACATTTCTGCCTCACTCACCTCAATACAGGACACTCTTTCTAACTTATTGGGCAGAGCGGGTGCAAATGAGACGTCTAACAAGGCCGTCCACAGAATTTCTGCCGCTGAAGACACTGCAGCATGCTGGAGAACCGAGGAAGGTGGAGAAACCTGCCTTTTATCAGGATATTTCTGTGAAGGTTTTGAAGAAACTGGAAGTTCAATGACAATTTTTGTCCACCCTCAACATGTTCAGAGGCTTCTTTTATCCTGCCAAGCTTTGCTGCCTCCATGGAACTGCATGTTTTTTCCACTCCAGCGGATGTTTACAGTTTCTAAAAACTTTGGAGGATAAGTAATGCTTGGAAAAATGTGAATTTTGCCAAAGCACTGCAGCTGAAATGACACACTTCACTATGATGAGATATTGCATCCTCCTGTCCATGCGTCTTGATACCCTGCTGAGGGCATTTCTGTGTTAATTCCTGACCAGTTTCTGTCTGGAGGTGATGCGCTCACAGAAGATCCGATATCTCAAGAACGCCTCATGTGTATGATCCAGGTTTTGATATTCATTTCAGTGTGCACCAAGCACTGCTCAAATCAAACTGCCTTCATCTGGCTCACCAGGAAAACAGACACTCCCCATGAATGATAAACAGCAGAGCAGATTTGGAATCAAAAGGAGAAATTGAGCAACGCTCTCTAGCTTGAATGGCCTGAGATCGAGGTCCTCATCAGCAAGCAGTTCACTGTCATCATGTCTGTAATCAAGTAGTTTGTGTTGACTTGTCTGTCCTCTGTGGGCTCTGTGGATTTCTGTTTGCTTGAGAACGAGAAGCTTTACTGTGGGCTGTAATTTCTGGCTTGGTAACATTCTAACATTATTCTCAAAAGTGCAATTTGAGACCAGGTTAGTGTATGCCTTTTGCTTGTATCATGATTAGGATTCAGTGTAGCACAGAAATGTTGGTAGATCTTAAGATTCTGTTTCAGACTGATGAATGTTAGATCCACTCCACAGACTGAAGACCTACCTTTCCAATCAGTCTCCTAGAGTGCAGAAGTAGCAGCATGGAGCATTTTAGTGAAATAAGTGGTATGTTATACTTCCACTCTGTCCACAGGTGATTAACATCTTCATGTCCTGCTGGTTTCTGCTCTTCCCCCTCTGAGGTGCAAAAATGCTTGCTCCATCAAGCTTTACTGCTGATTATCAACACCCTCTCTTTATTATGTATGGTATATTAAACATGAATATATATTATATACTGTACAGTAACTAGTAATTTTTTTTGAATATGTAATATAAAAATAACCAATTTCTCCCTCCTGATTCTTATGTATGTTGCTTCCTACTCGGCTCCATCCTACTTCTTTCACCCTTGACTTGCTCACTGATGTCTGTAAAGCTTTTTATGTCTTCTTTTTATTTTCTGCATAATATATTTGTGCTAATTGGATAAATTTTTGGCTTGAATGAATGTTGTAATATTTACTATGCAAATGCAATATTTGTCACCATTACATAGAGTGCCAATTATTTTTTTTTTTCATTAAAGTGTGTTCATTAATATTAAGTTTTTCAGTAAAATAAGTAGAATGTATTTTGTTTTCAATGTTTTCTTTTTGTTATTGATTACATTTCTCCAATTACATTAACTTCTTAATTATGTAGTAAGCCTTCCTTTATTAAAATTTAGACATAATGGTTTTTCAGTCCTGGAAGCAAGTTCTCAGTAATCTTGGAGAAGTTCTGTCGTGTTCCCTGAATGTGCATTACACTGTGCCAGGCTGAGAGCTGTACTTGGCAGGATTTTACTTGGTTAATGTAATGAAGTTATTCTTCTGTCAGTCAGAACTGCTGGCTCACATTCACATGGAAGCCCTAGCACTTAAAATAAACCAGCTTTATCACCAGCAGCTCTCATTTTGGATTTTGGGATGACTTAAGAACTTACAGAGAGTATTTTCACCCATCAGTGGTGTTATTCATACTGAAGTCTCATCAATGGTGACTATGCAAAGATGTATTCATTCTAATATAGGCTTTTTGGAAAATTCTCCTGGTGACACTATAATGACTATTGAAAGGGAAATGAAGATGTAAGGTTGAAAGCACTGTAAGAGGAGACAGCTGTATGGCTGACTTGCTTAGTGATTGTGAGAGATGTTAACCTAAACCCATCTGTGCTTCAGTGATCTGTTGAGTGTTATATGATGATGGACCTTGAATGAATATTCAATCAAATTGATTCTAAATTAATTCACAAGTGTCAGATCTCACATGGATATTAAAAGATGTTTTGAATCATACCTCCCATGTTATTTGGCCGTTACATAACTGTCTTTTGGATATTGGCAGCAGATCATATTGAAACTGAGCTGGCCACAAAATTCTGTGATTAACAGCAAATCTGTGAAATATGGCAATAAACACATTTGTCAGTCAAAGCTGTTGAAGCTTTCAAAAGGTGAAAACGGAATGTCTGCATTTCACTGATGCACAGCATATTCAATCCTATTCAAATGCATTTCTCTCTTTGCTTTCGGTCCGAAGGAGTTTTGGCTTTTTCTGAAGCTCTGTACTCGCTGTGCTTTAGATGGACTTGCTTTTGGTGTTCCAGAAAACAGCTCACACTTCAAGTTTTATTTTGCAACATCCAAAAGAGACATCCAGTTGGATTGTTTCAGGCTTCACAAAGAAACACCTCTTTGAAACACTCACTATAGATATGTTTAAAAGTCAGTAGGATTTAACTTAAAATGCTTAGGCTAATTTGGATTCGCATAGTAGCTTTAAGTAAAAGTGTTGCCAGAAGAAGTCCCAGGGAACAAATCCACAAACCACAAATCTATTTTTGGTTAAGAAAATAACCATGCTGACATGTGCTGGTGTTGTGGGAATGCACAAGTAACATTGTCATCCTTATTCGTATATTTCAGGACAGCATCACAGCACCACCCATTCACATCATCTGACTTTGTAAAGACAAGTCTACTGTGTCACTACTTCTTCTGTTTCATGACAATTATTGCTAAATTGTGTGCTCAATAATTATATTGAACACCCTTGTGTAGAATTTTATAAGATAACCTTTTTTAATTAACCTAATAGAAACCGATGTTATTATATAATATAATTGACTAGCAAAAGTCTAACAAATGATCATTAATAACCCTAACTTGGTGAGTCTCTTGGCACAACTCATCAGCTGTTCTCACAAATGCAGCACTTTACTAAGCAGGCTGTTGTGTGCTGTTCTAAGCTATATGTTTCTGATTGATGATCCTCACGGTCTCTTACACGCTTCCCACTTAGTTGGAAACTTCATGTGTCTTCATTAGCTACTCAGGCACTTTTATTAGATGAGCAAATTAATATTCATCAAGTCTGTGGGTCTCATGTAGGGATTGTTGTCGTATAGAAATTTATTTAGGTTAAATTACAGGTACCATATTTAAAATGTAATGTATTATGCAGATGCACTGTTTTAAATTGAAATGTTTTGTATACTATCTTTATTTATAAAGCAGCTTTAACATGGGCTGGGTAAAGATATCAAACTTTTAATATGTTAGACTTCTGAAACTGATACTCTTCCTCCTTCAGCGTGGGGGCTGAGGTTGGGTTTAGCTATGCAGATGCCATCAATCCCTCAGGATTATAGTAACTGTAAACAAAAGCATTCCTCCGGACGGTAGTTTAAAGGTGAAACTGAGGTGAAGGAGGGAAGATGACCTGCATGGGAGGGTGGGAGAGGGAAATGGAAAAAGTGCATCAGAAAAGATATAAAGAAACGATGGAATCAAGGACATGATGTTTCTACAAACAGTACAGAAGCAGAACCTCCTGTGAAACGTTTGATGTGGGCTGGATCATGGCATGAACTGACAGAACAGTATGAACTCTGAGCACTGACTCCTGAATGTAGGGTGCATGCTGGAATTTTGATTCATGAGATTCCGGATGGAGAATTTTGGCTGACATCATGTGGGAGGGATGGTATATACTTCACCTCCAGTCACAAGCGTATCTCACTTCAGACATGGTAGAGTATTTCTAAAATATCTGGTCTTATGTTTAATAAGTAATATGATCAGATCTTTTTTATGTATGTAGTCCAACTAATGAGTGAGTTTTTCCATTTATGATTGGAAATCATTGATTTCCTCTGATTCCATTAAGTCTGTGGGTGGATTTCTATCAGTGCAGTGCTTTAAAAAAAAAAATACGATTATTAAGCAGATGGTCAGATGATAAATGATCAAGTGGACATGCAGCATTAAAGCTGTTTTAATTTATTAGTCTTCATGTGAGTCAAATGCAAAAAAAATATAAGTGGCTTTCTAAGTGTGTTGCCTCCATTGAGAGCAGAGTATATATTCTAATCCCCGAACATCAGTTTCCACCATCATGTTCACCCATACACAGACTTACACACACACACACTTCCTTAACTCTCTTTTCAGTGACTAACAAGAAGCCAACTGAGATATCCATCACAAAAGTGAAGCAGTTCGAGGGCTCTTCCTCTTTTGTCAGAAGATCCCAGTGGAGTCTCGACCAGCTGCGGCAGGTGAACGGCATTGACCCTAACAGGGTGAGTCACATGGTCATTGAGAGTCCCTGTTGGTGGCACTGGGCTTCTTTCCATTCTTGTGCTCAGCTGTTCAAAAACCAGATTCACCAAGTGTCATTATTGTTTACTTCCTATTTATCTTCCTGTTCTTTTCATACTGTTTATATTCCACTCTCTTGCCTTGTCCCTGTCATGTCACAGGATTGTCCAGAGTTTGACCTGACATTTGAGAACGCTTTTGACCAGTGGGTAGCCGGCTCAGCAGGTGACAAGTGCATGTTCGTGCAGGTCCTACACAACACATGCCAGCGCCACAGCGCAGAAAGAAAACCAGAGTTTGTCAACTGCCAATCCAAACTGCTGGGAGGTGAGCTGGTGTAACATAGTTACATCACCATACATTCCTACAGATCTGTAACTCATATAATACAGTGTTACAGATCTGCTGCATGCCATTTCCTTTCATTGAACCAGAGTGCTTCTTCTGATGGTTTTTTGTAAGCATCCTGTGCTAGGAGCAAAATATTTCTAGATTGTTAAAAGTTTTGAATTCCTTTTGCCTCCCACAAATGTTTTCGGTGATTGATGAAATAGAGCCCTTTAGAGTTATTCTCCACAATATTTCATCCAGTTGCTTAAGAACAGTAATAAATATAAAGACCTACTAATGTCTTTGCAATTTGAGCTGTCAGATGAAGCAGGCTGGTTAAAATTAACCCAAATAATACACTGATAAAAATGTTAATGTGAAGAACTTGTTTGAAATTCGTTGTGTGTTATTGCAATAATAATGGTTATTCCCCTGAGAGTCAAACTGAAGTAAATTGTTCAGTGGTTTCCCCTTAAAATCAATGCTCATTTATAAACAGTAAAGATTCTAGGACAGATGTGTAATTTGATGGTGCAGAGATGTATAGCGTTTGTGGAGTTAACATAAACTGGTGTTCTCTGGAGTCCTCACCCCTTTCCCAATGGTAGTGTCTTAAGCTTCCTTTTACTCCAGCACAGCTGGAAATTTAGCTACCCCAGAAGCTCTGGTGTACTGAGGGGACTGGATTAATGTGAATAGTAGTGTTTGGCAGGCCACTGGAGAGCAAGGACTCACAGCTGGATTAGATACACGCCTGCTGCTACAACATCAGCACTGAGGAAACTGAAGAAAATCTGGACATTTATAGTTCTTTTTGATCACTGATAAAATGCTTTAGAGTTTCAGTGTATTAAAAAGAATGTGCACATCATTACATCATTAGAAAACAAAAATTTGTCTTCAACGCAGTAATAAAATAAGAACCATTCTGTCCCTTACAGTCTAAGTCTCACACCAGTGCAAAACAAATATCATGAAGCTGCTCAGGTGTGGGACAATAACTGTGGGGGATGCATCGTCTGAAGCTGAATATTGAGCCCAATGTTCCTGAAGTATTTAAATAGATATTACACCTTGGATATGCCACGTTTGGACATAATTGCTTTTCAAGGATGCTGACGTGACTTCAGTACAAATTAATACCAAGTATGGACCATTACACAGCTTACATTCTTGGCTGATATGCAGCACTCTGCCTCAGAGCTGTATGTCTTTTATTAACAAATATAGATAAACATTTAAATGATCCACCAAGATGTCATTTTTATTGGTTTGTTATTCTATCATAGCGCGAAGAAACATTTCTGGAACCCTCTTAGAATTTTAATCTTCTTTATAAATGTTATTCTACTGAATATGGGGCACATCCATTCGTTTCTCTGTTGCATAACTGCAAAGCTTACTCTTATAAACTCCTCTTAGGCTATTCACAAAAATCTCAATTTCTAGATGTCATATAGGGAGCATTAAGGTAGAAAGAATAGAGTACTTTTACAGGCTAAAGCGCTGACCTTTTTGCATTTGCTTTAACATTTCTTAGACCACTCTTATAACATATCTGAAGTCATCTGAATAATCCTTCTCCCTTGTGGACGAGATAGCTGGTCAGTGGTCTGCCTTTTCATAGGCATGTAAAATATCTAGTAATTGACTTATAGAATTTAGTATTTCAAAATATTGAATGTATAAGATTGTAGATCTTCAGTTATTAACAAAAGTTGTTCAATTTCTTGTTCCTACAAGTTTTAGCAGCGCCTTTTTCCTACGATTAAACCCCATGTTGCTTTAATGTGGATTTAATTTTAAATTCTTACTTTAATCAGAAGAAACCCCACACTGCATGTTCAATAAGCAGTAATGATTTTGTTCTTTTTATTTATTTATTTTAGGTTATTCACAGTGCATGGTTCGATGAATTTCAATCTCTGAGGCAGAACAAAGTGTTTTAAGCTCTTCGATACTTTTACTGTGCTTACCGTTGGTCTCCACATTAAAAAAATCTTTAGCATCCTTTGCTTTTGTATTAGAGGAGAGATAGAAAATGATGGGATGATCATTCTTCATATCATCACTGGGAACTTTGGCTTGTTGAATAGGCATCTCTGCAAGGAGTGAGCTATAGATCTTACTTTATTGTTAGCTATTTTGTTTTGCTGACTGCAGCCTGAATATTCAAGATAGAAAATTACTCATAGTAATGATCTGTTTTGGACTCAGAGTGGAAATACTTATTTAGTAGCTGAAAACTTTGGGGAACAAAGTACCTGATGACTGTTCTTCAATTTGCTGCTTATTCCTATATGAAAAGCTAAGCCACAGAAAAATAAGTAAATCACAGAAAATAGATTAAAAAAAAAAAAGATAGCAAACTGAGATCTGTTACTAATCTCTATAATAAATTAATATTGATTAGAATTGTTTAACATTAATGTTGATTTTTTTTCCCCTGGATAACATTAATTTAGGATTTTGAGATTTTGAAAGGCTGAAAAAAAAAAAAAAATCAAATAAAATAACACATTGGGCCAAATTTGCCAAGTGAAACCAATTCAATTCAATTTATTTGTATAGAACCGCTTATTAATTTAAAATAAACTGTTCCCCATTCACACGAGAATAGTGTTTCCAGGTGTTTTATATGTACTATTACAATGGATGTAACTGGAAGGGATTTTGTTAGGTCAGTGTCTCCAGTGTCTTCATATCACTCATATCACTAAATTGGTAATAAAAAAGGAGGAGAAAGCAAAAGAACAACAGAAGAGTAACCCTATAATCTGGTAAATATGGCCCAAATTAGACTAACTGGAGTGAAAATGGAAGAGAATTCACAAAGCTAACACCCGAGAATGAATTAACATTAAAATATTAAAATAAACCATAAAATCACAAAGCCATTTTCTTTGTTTTCTGTAGCAGAAGATCAATCAGTAAATACAGTCATTTTCCGTTGCAAGATCTTTTTGAACAGAATGAGGAAGACAGTTATGTCAGACCCAGGTGTCCTACTTCAAGCAGGTAAGCAGACAGAAAGACTGTGAGCTATGCCATTGAGTTTGAGTTGGACATCTGCAGTTGTTAGATGGTTATAATTTATAGTTCTGAAAGAATTTATGATGTCAACGCTTTCACTTTTCTCTGTTCAGACAATCTGAGTAGTCAGATCAGTAGTCAAATAAAGCTGTTGACATCTTTGGTCTTATTGTATCTAGGACAGTCTAGATATGTATCTAGATATAGTCTTGTGAACTTGGACAGCATGATACTTTTCCAGAGACAAAACTCAAAAGCCAAGACAAACAGTAGAGAATATTGAACAGCAGCCTTGTGGGGTCAGATTATTATGTAGAATTACAATTTGCCTGAATTTAAAGCATTATCTGCACAGGTTGGTTCCTGTTTGGCAGGCTGGAGCTTTGTGATAGTGCTGAGCAGTAGGCATATCTCTGCACAATAAACCTGCTTCCCAGCATGCTTCAGTGTTCTGAGCATTCACCATGTCAATATCTCTGAAACTCACTGCTTAAAGAGCTACCTGTTCCCAGGTTATTGTGCAAATCAGTTGTTATACACCTGCTCCAAAATCCTTTTTTGAGTGTGAGCAATAGATCTATTCATGAATGGTTGTCAGGAAACCTAGACTGTTACAGTTTGTTAAAGTGAAAAAGTTTGTGTGAGATGTGTTATGCCCACATTACACTGACATCAAACATGACATTTACTGACATAAAACAAATTTCTCTTGAAGTTTCCACCCACAGCAAAACCATTTTCTGTGGGATGCATAGCAAAAAGGTCAGATTATTCAACTAGAGCAATCATAAACATATTTGTGGGCGTGCACAATAGCAGTATTAGCACAGAAAATGTCAAATAAAAATCTCATATTTTAAACACACATAATGTTCATTTGGAATAAATACATTCAGGCATGAGAAAAAGAATGACAGAAATTTCTTTGACAGAAATCACTTTGACCACACACACTTTGATCACTTTGACCACACAAATGGTATTTAGGCTCTGATAAATGAAAACATATAATTGATGGAGTGTGTAGTTTATTTTATCCATGACTGTAGCTTTTGTTAAAAGAATTACTGAGTGAACCGGATATAAAAAAAAATGAATTATTTAGATAACGTAACAAATTATAAATCTCACTCTGCCCACAAGTCAGTACAGAAGGCTGTTTTTAGCAAGGTAACATTATTTTGCACCAGATAGACCAACCTTTGCTAAACTTGGCCAGACTAGGCTGTGTTACGTCTGAATGAAAATTACCTGCAGGTGTCATCCACCACAGTTGTTTCTCATGGTCTTCCATACCTTTTGGTGTTCCTAAGCTCACCGATGTGTTTTTTTTTAATTTTTTATTTTACTACACTTTACACACTTGTTTTGATTTTTCATCCTAATTATGGCTTACAGCACTTTAGACTTATTTATATGACATCTATATGACATCTAGATCCCAAATGCAAATATCACACTTGAAATCAACTCTAGACCTTTTATCTGCTCACTTGTAAGTAAATGAGAGAATATTCATTATTTATCTTGAACTCTACTATACTGTAGTGGTCAACTAAAATAACTAGCTTGGTCAACGTCCAAATATCTTTGGACCTGACTATATATAGTGGTGTCCGATCTGCCTCTGGATGTGGTTCTATACAAAGCTGTTAAGTCAGAAAAGTAACTCTAAGCAGCTGCCCCAATCAAAATGTTGATCTTTTGATGCATATTGTATAATTATTGACTATTTTCTGTTAGGGCTCACTGTTTTAGTTCATCTCAATCCAGGCAAATGATGGAGAAGGACGATCATTGGACCATCAGAATGGGGGGGATGTTGCACATTTCTGATAGATATTCTATTACCTAAAGACACACCGTTCCCCCTGGAGTATGTGTTTAAATATACATTGAAGTTAACTTTGTTTGAAAGCGATGCTGTAGCTTCCCACTGTGTTACATTACTGTGCAGATGGCTCTGTTTCTCCACACCGGTCTCCTTCTCCATTATGTTGTAGATATGGGTCTACTTCAAAGTTTTTGTGAATAATTAATTTATATGCAAAACAACTTTGTGCAGATCAACCTGTCAGCCTGTCTGTACATCTGATATAAATGTCAGGTCACACATGCATTTAGAAAATCAATGAATAGAGGTTTTTGTTTTGAAACACCACCTCACATCTCGGGTCAAATAAAATCTTTGTATTTTCAGCTGTCTGATCCGTCCCATCTGCTGCCATCCGACACTCACATTGTTCTCAGAACTAATCTGAAGCTGCTTTTTTCAAAGTCTTCTCTATTGTTCTCACAGAGCATTTCAGTGCGTGTGTTCTGTGAGTTTTTTGTTTTAAACCATGAACCAGGAAGAAAGAGGCTTTTTTTGTGGAATCAGGGAGTGCGCTAGTGTCCAGTGTCTCTACAAAAAAAAAACACCACACTTTTGCTTATGAGGCACAGAATATATGCTTCTGAAGTGAAGGCATGTGGAGGACCGTCTCTTCCACTTTGTTAGTATAACAGCAGTAGCAGTCTGGAAGCAACCCAAATTATATAGCTTGTCAGTGGGAACATCTGCAGGGTTGGGCTCATCAGAGGAAAAGCGCAGTCTCCCCTGAACATTACGGCTCTGTTGATATGGTGCAGACACCTCCTCCGGTTTCCATTATCAGCTCATTCTCTGAAAGGAGAGGAAGTGAGGAAACGGCTAAGAACTAAACCGCATCTCATGTGGCACAGAGCCAAATTTGACATTGTTACTGAGTTTTTACAGTGATGTTGAAATGTTGGGATGCTATAAGGGATGCTATAATACTTTGTGCAGTTTTTAAAGCACACTGAGGTTTGCGCTAGGCCTTGGTGAAATATTTTAGATAACCTGTTCATGGTGAAAAACGAACTTTGACCTTGGCTGTGATGCAGCCTTCCGCACAGTATGTTTGAAACATTTATATATAAAAGATATGAACACAGATATCTTCTGCCTGTAACTCTTAAATATATTATGATTAAGACAAGTGTATTAGGGCTGAGGTTTATTCTTAGTGTTTTTTTTGGAGTCTAAACAGAAGTTGAGTGATCTCACTTTCTTTCCCACACTTTATCCTGCTGCTGTGTGTGTGTGTGTGTGTGTGTGTGTGTGTGTGCGCGTGCATAGGCAACAGCATCCTGCATTCTGCAGCTGACAGCGTGAGTAGTGCGGTGCAGAAAGCCAGTCAGGCACTGAACGAGCGTGGAGAGAGACTGGGTCGTGTGGAGGAGAAAACTGGAGACATGATGAACAGTGCTCATCAATTTGCTGATACTGCACATAAGGTATAACACATGAACACTTTCACTAACTTAAAAATCAGATCTTACCATTATCAGGCATCCTCATAAACCTCAGGTCATGGTTAAACTCCAACTGCTACACTTTTAATGAGTACATAGTCATACAGAAGATATAAATATTCCCCAATCTCTCTGCTAAATAAAGATCCTGTTTTCAGCTTCTGAAACTTAACCTCTTCTATTCCAAGATATTTTTATGAGGAATAAGTGCATAAGAGGTTGAAAGTAAGCATTAAAACTTTTTTTTTTTTTTTTTTTTTTTTTTTTTTTTTCCCCCAGTTATCATTTTCTTATTCCACATCCTCCCCCCAAAAAGGGTTGTTTGTCACACATCTTTCTCACTCAAGCATACCCATCTATTCTAATTACATACCAGCGAAAGCACATTAGCCTAATTTGGTTTTCCGTGTCTAACGGGATTAAACATCCTCCTGCTAACGTTGTCAATGCATGTTTCGTCTATTTTAACAAATAACATAATGTCACTACCTTGGGCCACTTTTAGAAATAATCAGTCTCTACCTGCTCTTCTGTGATTGAAAGACCTGCTTGAGGAACTGATGCTTGTCCCCGAACCAAACGTAGTAGCCAAAGTAACGTATTTTATAAATCTGTTCACGTTCATGTTTTATAACAAAAGAGCACGTAAATAAAATGGATGTCAGTGTGATAGTGGTGTAAATGAATAGTGTATGTTTTAGTGTACCTAATGTTCCTCTATATGAATCCTGTCAAGTGAAGCTGAAGGGCAGGGACTGAGGGAGATTGCTTTTTGCTATAAAATAAGAAGACTCATAAAACCCTTCTCTAGCAGCAATCAATTTTCCTGTGTGCCCATACTCTGGGTACCCTCTTATTTTTCATGCAAATATTTTGACCAATTTAGTTTCAATATCTTTGCATGAAAGAAGTGCACAAGCCAAACATTATCAGCTTGATGTACTCTAATTATGAAGTGAAGTGAATTAATTTAACTGCAATAAGGTTTCAGAATATTTTTTTTAAGTTGCTGTAATTCAAGAGATCAAAACAAAATCAAACAAAAAATAAATCAAAAAATAAAATCTTATTAAGTTATATTAGTCTCGTGAAGGTCTTGTTTAATAAGACTTTGCCCTTTACAGTCATAGTTATTTTCCCATCTGGCTTGTCCTCTAAGATTCTGTTTTGTTGGATGCAGTTATTCATTTTGGGGGTGTGCGGGGCGTGTGTGTGCGTGTGCGTGCGTGTGTGTGCTTTTGCTGCCCCCGATTGTTCATTGTGTGCATGGCAGCTCATCCAGCTCATTGTAAGTACCGTCCATCCAGCTGTGAACGAGATTGGTGCTTGTGCCCTTTTTGTAATGAGCTTCCCACTGAGCCTGTTAGAGCTCTCATTAATGAGATTAATGAACTCATAGATGAATGAGACACAGTGGAAAAAAGGTCTCTGGAGCTATTGGATAGTTCTGTATGTAGAAAATTGCAGACCTCCAGAACACTGAAAAGCCAAATGAACAGTGTTTATGTGCTATTAGTGTTATTGGCTGTGTGTTTCCTGTTGAAGAGCTCTGCCCTGTTCTGATGGACAGTCTGTGATTACTTGGCAATTAAAAGCAATTCGGTTCGAGTTTGTGTGGGTTGGGATCTCACTGCTCCATCTTCATCACTCACAGATATCTCCTGCAGCTTGATTTTCTGAGTGACATATTATTCCCCCCTCTCTCTCTCTTCCACCCCAACCCCATCTCTCTTTCCCCCTCCTCTTTCATCTTTTTATTGCTTTATATGTATTTTTATCTCACTTTCTGTTTCTGTGTCTGTCTCCGTTTCTCTTTGTGCTTGTCCCCCCCCATTCCCCATCTGTACCTCTCTCTGTCTTTGTTACAGCTGGCCATGAAGCACAAATGTTAAACTGCGCCAAATCAGTTCCACCAAAGGGTTCTGCCATCGACGCTCAGACCTGCATAGAGTGGATGGATTATAGAAATTATTCTTTAATCAAAAATTTAACACTAGTATTATGACGTGATGCTGTGTTTAAATTTCTTTTTTTCTTTTCTTTTCTTTTTTTTTTTCTTTCTTTTATTTTTAAAAACACATCTTCCTGGTGTTTCCAGAAGAGCAGTTCAAGCTGGGGGTAAAAGATATCTGGCCCAATGACTGTGTGATGGAAAAAGCAGCTAGAGCTTTTATCTTTTCAGAAATCTCTCTTCTGGATCCTTTCACAGAGGGAAGAAGTGCAGAGATTCCTGGATTCAGGATTTTCTTACTGAAGGAAACGGTGTACTGTGTTACATTTAGGGCCAGTTAAACTGGATGTACAGAAGACCATTTTTAGCCATTGCCTAAGACTTATTTATCTCTTATCCCATAATCCATTTCATACCATCAGTGAGCTCTAGTCCATGTGGAGAGTACTGAAAGTTGCTTAGGCATAATGTAACCATTTTTACTATATATTATGAAAATGCTCATATTTTTCAATCATGAAATTAGAAAATACAATAAAAATAGAGTTTGAAGCTGAAATAAATGCTTAACAGTGTATCAAATGAAATGCAGTGCTCTCTGTGACTTATTTTGGTTTAGATAATGTTGTTCATATATCAATAGATTACATTCAGATGAAGTCTGTAAAAAGTGCAAATGTTCCAGTTTTAGCTTTATAAAGGGGAATGCATTATCATATAAACAGGGGAGGAAGAAGTGTTCACAGCGGGACTTTTCAGATCACTTGCTTGTGAGAAACTCATGAGAAATACTTATTGACCCTTAAAAATTCACACCACAGTTGCCATTGATGTTCTACTTTACAGCAGTTGTTGGGTATTAAGTGGCGACAGTATGAGTTAGCATAGTTCATCCGTAGGCTGTGTTACATACTAATCACAGTGCACTGCCGCTACCAATGAGCTTTGGTGTAATGGTAATGGTGTAAGTGACTTTCTTTATTCTGTAACTGTATTCTTTATTCTGTAACCGTATGTGATGTTACATGGTTGATTTGCTTGTATGGGTGAATTGAGGTTAACTTTTGATTAAATCATGCTCAAACTACATAAGTCCATGTTGATCCTCATGTAAAACAAATTAGAGTGGATATTTTTAAGAATTTGTATAACATGTTTGTGAACCGCAGAGCACCCCTGTTTTATTGGTAGCAATATTTTGTGGCTTTCAAATAGTACTTAGTAACTTTAGCTGTTATACATATACATAATAGCAGATTTCATTACAGACAGCAGCTTACTGAGTCTGAGGTGCTCATTTAACTCGTATGGGTTTTTTTTAGCTCGGCATGCAGTTACGATGCACTGAAATCTTTATCACCACCATTCAGAAATAATACCGTTGTCATTATTTTAATAGAAATGTAAACATGTTGAATGCATATGTAATATCAGCTGGCTGTCATTTCCAACTGCATGATTGTTCATGTTTTCTTAAATATTATCATTGTTTTTACACAATTCATTTCCAGACACAAACTTTTACAGATTTGTCCTAAAAACATAGTTTAAACCGACCATTCTAGCAGTGCTTAGGTTTTAAACCCTGTGAATGTACAGTTTATTGTTCTGGTTTGCGTTATTATTATTACTGAAAAATATATTGGATAGTAGATTTGAGATTAATATCAGATGTTGAGTTCAATGGTCACATACAGTCAAGTTCTCCGGTTCCTGAGCTGGAGGACCAAAATTGTGAAGATGCTCAGCCCTGGGTTCAGTCTTTAAATGCGGATAAATATTTAAGAGACATTTCGACTGTCAAACACCTTTTATAGGTGAAAGACATTTTATCAAACTATATGCGCTACATTCCTTATGTGCTGACAGTAAAGAAGGTGAAAAGTTCAGACGTTATGTTAGATATCCAGCACAATCTGTTGATTTAGTCCCAATAGTAGTGCCTTTGTCGAATATATTTTAAAATTTTGCTTCGAGGTTGTTTTCTGTAGCATATGCTTTGTTTGTATTGTGTATTCTGATTTCTGTTCCGAAACGAGTTCCTCATTAATGCCAGTTAAAATATCATAGTATTGGTTTTA
Organism: Hemibagrus guttatus; assembly: GCA_033459395.1. NCBI lineage: Eukaryota > Metazoa > Chordata > Actinopteri > Siluriformes > Bagridae > Hemibagrus > Hemibagrus guttatus. The sequence goes on from JAUCMX010000008.1 coordinate 17,866,701, forward strand.
TATGGAGTTTTACATCTAAATCATGCTACTAGTGAATGTGATACAGTGCATATGTTCACATATGTCATAACTGTAAGGAATGTGGTTTCTCATTTATTTTTTAAAAGCTACTTCCAAGTATCTCTCCAAATACAGACATGAGTGATGCACCTGTAGTGTGTAAATAAAAAAATCCCTGACTTTCCTGGCTTGTGATTTCTCCGAAAAACTTTCATCTCCATTTCCCTCCATGCGTTTTACTTTATATAACAGAAATAGTGAAAATTTGAAGCAATCAGGGATTCATGCATCATTTTTTTTCTTTCTATTTGTATTATTTTTTATTTATTTGAAATGTCTTAGTGTTTGCCAAATGTCTTTGTCAGACAGTCTCACTATCTGTTTATTATGTTTGTATTGTGGTGTTTCAGTGTTAATGGCATGTTATTCTCCATGTCTTTGTGTTCTTGTTAAGGGCTTTAATTGTATTAGTCTGGGGAGTTTCTTTTACATGTTGAAGAAAAGTTGCTTCATGTGAGTAACCCAGAACACAAGTTCTACCAATGTTACCATGTTATGATAGGTACTTAGTTGCAGCCTTAATACTTCGGTTTTGCTATGATTCTGGCAGAACTGCACAAACTGTGTAAAACTGTGTATAATTTTCACCTAAATATACACTGATCAGCCATAACATTACAACCACTGACAGGCAAAGTGATTAACTTTTCTTGTCAACATGCAACCTGCCAAGGGCTGGGATATATTAGGCAGAAGCGGAACAGTCAGTTCTCGAAGTTGATGTGTTGGAAGCAGGAAAAATGGGCAAGTGTAAGGATCTGAGTGAGTTTGATACGGGCCAAATTTTGATGGCTTGACCACTGGGTCAGAGCATCTCCAAACAGCAGGTCTTGTGTAATGTTTGCAGTATGCAGTGTTTAGTACTTACCAAAAGTGATACAAGGAAGAACAACTGGCCAAGCTGATGACTGGTTCATGGCCACCCAAGTTTGATGCTTGTGGGGAACAAAGGCTAGCTTGGCTGGTCCAATCCCACAGAAGAATAAATGCAGCACAAATTGTTGAAAAAGTTAATGCTGGATATGATTGAAAGGTTTCAGAACACACTGTTTATGGGGCTGCCTAGCTATAGACTGGTCAGAGGGCCCATACTGACCACAATGGGCATGTGAACATCAGAACTGGACCACAGAGCACTGGAAGAAGGTAACATGGTCTTATGAATCACCTGGATGGACAGGTGCATGTGTGTGCCTTACCCAGGGAAGAGATGGCATCAGGATGCACTATGGGAAGAATGCAAGTTGGTAGAAGCATTGTGATTCTTTGGGCAATATTCTGCTGGGATTGTGGCATTTATGTGGATGTTACCCTCACTTACCTAAACCCTGTTGCAGACTTAGCATATCTTTTCATTTCAGCAGTGATCTATAATAGCAGTGTCCTCTTTCAGCAGGAGAATGCTCCCTGCCACACTGCAAAAATTGTTCAGGAACGGTTTGAGGAACATGACAAAGAGTTCAAGGTGTTGACTTGGCCTCTGTATTCCCCTGATCTCAATCCAATCAAGCATCTGTGGCATGAGCTGGACAAACAAGTCCAATCCATGGAAGCCCCGCCTCACAACTTACAAGACTTAAAGGATCTGCTGCTGATGTGTTGGTGTGAGATACCACAACACACTTTCTATGCCTTGACCTTGGTCAGAGATGTTTTGGTAGTACAAGGAAGACACAATATTAGACAGATGGTTTTAATGTTACGGCTGATTGGTGTATAGTACTCTGTTTTCATTATAGTCTTTTAAACAGTTTCCATTCCATTAATTCCATTCCAACTTAAATCCCTTCAGGTTGTTTCTGTTTCTTGCTTTCAGCTGTCATAGGAGCTGGTGAAAAAGGGTCACAAAATAAATAATTCCAATAGTAAATTGAGCTATACATTATTCTGTTTTGTTGGTCCATACCACTTATTTTCTACTGAGTGCAAATGTGGTGTGTCAAATATGCGACCCTTAAAGGATGTGATTCTCGCAAAGTTTTGCCAAAGATAGTCACTGTTGAAATAATAATAAATCCATATTTTTATAGCTACCTTTAGAACTAAAACTGCTGATTGAATGTCTATGGGCAAACTTTAATCTCTTGCTTTGGTCATATTTGCCTTTAATGTAATGCTGTGCTGAAGTTTTAAAAAATAATTTTGATGATTTAAAAGTGATGTGGCAATAAAAAAGCCTGAAAATAACTAATAGCCCATTAACGTCAATATCCACACTCTGCTGATTGATTCCTAGTGTAGCAATATATGACGGTCGCAGTATTTAGCCTAAGTGCCACAGTGCGCTGTGTGAAAGTCTTACTGATGATGATAAATGATCTCAGTAACACTGTACAATGCTTATTATTTCACATCAGTGTATTTTTTTTTCAATAAAATCATTTGATTTGTACTGTGCTGAAACTAACTCCTTTCTTTCATGCTTTCATAAGGATAATATTACACAATGTTTAGTTTTACTATTTAGTTTGCTAAAACTTTGAAGCTCTGTTTCTGTTAAATATCAAATAAAAAATGTCAAATATTGTGAACTGGTTTGAGTTTGTCATCGACTTGTGAAATGATGAGTTTTTCGTGCAGTGCTTAAATCAGCCTGTGTTCTGGCAGATGCGGCTGTGCCTAAATGACTTCTCGGCAGTGCGCCTTTCTCGAGTCTGTGGTTTCCCTCACTCTAATAGCAATTTAATACAATAATTAATTGTATAGTTTGAGAACTGTGAGCGGTGAAGTGTGTGTGGTAATAATAGTGAAATTTGTGATCTAGCTGTAGCACCTCAACTGAGTAACCAAGTGCCTCATACAAAATACCTTAGGCATGACTGTGGTAGATCATATCTCATCCCCTAGCATGAAACTAGTTCTCTATTTTTTTCCATCTTTGTAATCTCCAGTAAGCAGTGTGAATGTAGTTGTATTTACAGGCTATAGCCTCTAGGGTTGATCATGGACTAGGTGTGGCCCAAAGCACTGCTGTGCTGAGACTAAAGACTGCCACTAGAAGGAGCCAGAGGTCTAGAGTTTCAATTTCTTACCGGAAATGAGTGGAATATTTGGGCCTGCAGTCTATTTAAACAGAAAAGCAGAATGCTAAATTTCAACAAATCATGTTTTAGGAGAAATGTGTATTTCTTATAGCTACTTGTCACAGTACTCTAATGCTGTTATTTTCCCTTTAGCTTTGCTAAGCCTAGTTCTGTAGGAAAGGTGATGCTACACACTGTTATAGCTGCTTATATTATTGACATATTTAAGTCATTGCTCAGTGTATATTGTGTATATATATATTTGCACAGACAGGGGTTTGACTGTACTGTACATCTTAATATTCACAGGATTAGCCCCCCCCCCAAACTATTTTCACCCCTTACAGCAGAATGTGTATAAATATGACGTGCAGAAAAGTGTCCACAGGGACAAGAGACACAGCATGAACTCACTCTCTTCCCTTCTCTCACTTTCACATGCTATTTCCACACATCTGTGATTACAGGTAACACCTCAGAGTGAGAGACTGCTAGGGCAGAAGCTCCTCCTCCTGTTAACTGTGCCTCAGTTCTCGCTTCCTGTAAGCACTGCAGTAGAGCTTTCCCCAAAGGTGATTAATCCAGCTTATGCTTTCTGCTCCTCCTTTACAATACCTGGCAGGATGATGAATAGTTTAGTGCATTGGAAAACATGTTGTTGGATACATGTTTTCTTTGTGTTTATGCATTTATATGTTAATTTCAAAGATCAGACATTTTCTAGCATGCTAACAAAATATAGAGATGCTTTAAGTGAACATAATGTGCCCATAGTGATAATAATAATAGTGATAACAATTTTGACGTTGTAGGGGACTTTTGGATGGCCTTCATAAACCATTATGCTATTTTTTTTTTTTTAAATATACTTACTTAACTGCATGTTTTACTTGGCAGGAAAAACAACCCCATGAAAAAAAGGTTATTGATACTAGGAGCAGAAGTTAGCTAAACCAATTCACAGGAAATATGGAAATGTCCCACATAGTTAGACAAGATGTGTGTGTGGGTGGGTAAATGGTGGCAGCATTGGTGCATGGAGTCACCTCTGAGCCATGCCCAGGGTGACTTGGCAGATGCGGTGCAGGGCTGAGCAGCTGCTGGCTCTAAATCTGGTGCTGGATCCTCCTTTAGTGCCTTTGGCTTCCCATGGAGAGCAATGTCAGCTACACTGAAATAATCAGTCAATATCCACAAGCTCCCCCTTCTTGCTGCATGCATTACCTGAATGCCTTTGCATTTATTATTATTATTATTATTATTATTATTATTATTATTATTGTTGTTGTTGTTGTTGTTGTTGTTGTTGTTATTAGTGTTATTATCATTATTATTACAAGTACTACTAATAGTAATAATAATAATAGCCTAATTGTTATTTGAGTAATCAGTTCTGCAAGCAATAAAATTCAGAATAAAAATTAGATTTCTATATGGCCAGGTATCACTATATACATTTTCTCAGTTTGTACAGAAAATATTTTTCTGATTCTCAAGTCACTAATGCCTTGAAACCTTGCTTCCTCTTTTTGGCTCCACTTGCTAAAACTAGAATAGTATCATGTTGACATGTAAAGAAAGTACATATTATTGTATTTTATCAGATTGTATAGAATAATATAGTTCTCTAATAATCTAGCTTGGACACTTTGCAAATTAATGCAATAACATACAATGCTGTTATTATGGTTATATGGTAGATTTCCCTGAAGTCACTATGCAGAGTATCACATTCTCAAACCCTACAGATGCAGTGAGGTTATCCTAAATAAATACAGAAGAGAAAATCCACCTGCATAACCTCCCCGTTCCTGTTCTTGTTTCACTCTACCTCATTTACTCTTACTTTCTTCTCTGTTTCTTTCTCAGCACCTTTCCAGTCTTTCCAGGTTTAAGAATGAGGGCATGTCTATTTGCTATGGGTGAAGAAGAACAGATTGCTTGAAACTGGAGCGTCACACTCATACAGTCTGCACAGAACTCATTTTAGGTACAGGTTCATAACCATGGCGTCTTCATGGCTGAAAGGTAGATAGGGCCACGCTGGCCATCTTGAGCTAGATGAAGACATAATCTTGAAGTGCTGAAGCTGCAGAAGTGCTTTTTCATAGCTGGGTCATGGCCTTGACCTGGACCAGAATAGCTGGAGTAAGTAAATGGATATATTAGTGCTGTCACATAGAAGGAGGCCTGTGGTGCTGTGGCTCTGGCTGTAATGATGTTCTGGCTCAGCTCTCAATACAACACCCTGCTGGCTGATGGATGAAAGAGGAAGCCAACCTGTGTTCATCTCTGGCCAAAGAATGGAGGAGCTGATTAAGATTTCTAGCATTTTTCTTAGGCTCTGTTTATTAGAGAGGGACAGAGTTTTAGGTAGATTAATTGGAATATATTTCTGTTTCTGAAAGCAGTTTTAGGAATGAGTTTTAGGAATGCTTTTAATCTGAAAGTGGAAATTAAGTATGGAATACTTAAATCAAATCCTATTATCTTCTATTCCAAACAGCTATGGCTGTCAAATTTTAAATATTTAGGATTAAAAGCATTAGAATTCAAGGCAACACCAGCAAGTGATCATCCCGAAACATCACATTATAATGATTATAATAATATTGTTCTGCAACTGCCTGTCTAGGAGCCAATTCAATGAGCATGAGTTACAGCCCTACCCCATGGAGATGATGAGTCTGACCTCTGTGTCAGGTTCTAGCAGTCCTAATAGGTGTGTGTCTGTCTGTCTGTCCGTCTGTCTGTGTGTGCAGTGATATATTTATCTACTTTTGGCAGTCAAATGACTACAAGATGACCACAGGAATAGAAACAGGCAACAGAATTATATAACAAAAAACAACTAAGAGACAAAAGATCTCCTTAGATGTTTTAGTTAGAGTAACACACATTATGAGGGTATGCGTGAGCAGCCAGTGGATTGCTGCCTGTGGGTGAGGTACTGCAGAAGATGTCTGGGTATCAGCATAGTGTAGCCTTACTGCAGCACTCCTTTAGTCCTTTAACACAATTGATCATATTGATCAAACCCAACCCTGCTCTGCACCTCTTATATATTCAGGATGCATTCTTTTGACCTTGGGTAAAAGAGCATTACACAATCATTACTGCCCTGTTCACACCATCTAGTTTGTGTTTGTGTGACATTTTAAAAAAAAAATTGAAATAAAGTTGTGTTTCCCATCTGTAAGATTTTTATAACAGAGGTACCAGTGTTAAGTGCTGCAGTATTCTCTTTTATGGTTTGCTTTCTCTTTGCACTTCTGTAGTCCACCACCGCAGGGCAGTAGCACTCAAGCAAGGCATGTTGGAGTTTTGGCTGTACTTTGTAGCAGCTGGCAGTGGCTCTGGATGCCGGTGTAGAACTCTTTGCGGGGTGCAGAAATGAGCTGAGCTGTCTGCTTTGGCTCTGCTAGTATCATTTTCCAGCCCCCTCTCCCACAGCTTTCTCCTCTAGCACACCTTTTATCCTACATCACTAGACGAGCTCAGCGTCTTTCAAATCTCACACTAATTTAGTTTTATCCTTTTTAGTTCAATCTACATTAATGCTTAATTTGTCATAGTCCCTATGGATGTACTTTTGAGGAAGAATGCAGAGAGTTTTTTGTTTTTGTATGCAGTTTTGGTCTCTTTTTCTCCGTCTCACTCATTTCTGAACTGAAAGTTGCTTCTCTTTGACAAGAGTAGGCTTGTTGTGCCGCAACTTCTTGGATGAGTCATGATGCACAGTCATGGAGCACGCACTACTCTATGGAGCTGACATGATTGAGAGTGATCCCCCCCTCCCCGCCCTCTCTCTCTGACACCCAGGTCAGGTCTCTCTGTTTGTGTGTGTTAGTGCAAGCAGATCTGCAGTAGCTCCGCTGAGCTGGCATTGGTCTGCTGATGAGGGGCCACTGCAATGCAGATTGATGCATGTGTTTTAGAGAGAGAGACAGGGAGAGAGAAAGAGAGAGAGACAGGGAGAGAGAAAGAGAGAGAGAGAACCTATGCTGTGTTAAATACATGGCCTCCCTTTGATCCCTGCCACACTGACAGCTCTTCACATCCTGTGCTTCAGCCCATTTAAACCACCATTACATTCACTGAGGTATAGGGGCAGATCATAGCACTCAAACTAATATATCTCTTGAAAACTAATATATCTCATTCTGCTCAGAATGTAATAGAAATGTGAATGGTGTGGCGCTTTGGCTTAACTGCTGAAGATGTATCCTGGATTGTGTGCACAACTGAGAGGGCACATATTTAACGCCAGACAGTCTCTTGATATCCAATCCTGCTTCCACTGTGTGCCAGTCAGCAGGGAATAGGAGAATGAACAGAACAGAGCCATTGTGATGGACTGTAATAGGAGACATAAAGAGTGAGGGATGACAGAGTGAGGAAAAGATGAGAAAAGAGCCTGATTAGTTCAGACAGACACGTTTTAAATAACCACAGTCAGACTTGGCTCATTGACTTAATCTGACCAGGCCACTAACGCAGTGGTTTGTAAGATTTACTTCAAATAAGGGCTTTTTTTTGTTTTGTAAGGTTTTTTTTAGTTGTTTTTTTTTTGTTGAGATTTAGGAATTGAGATTGATGAATTAATTTCTGTATTTATACCATATTTGTTGATAAAGCTGCCAGTTAATCAAGAATCTATTATCAAATCTATCACCTTTATTCATTAAATCTTAAAGAATTAAGTAATGAGCATACTTTGTGATGCACACAAAAATACATCTTCTATTTAGATGTAGCCTAATACCCTAATAATCCGAACATTAATGTATACATATAAACTTATTATTGTAAACTAATTGAGATTAATCTGAGTGGGGCATTGGTGGCTCAGTGGTAGGTTACTCGCCTATCATGCGAAAGGCCCGGGTTTGATTCCAGCCAATGCCTCAACCCCAGCCACTAGATGCAGTGCCGGTCCCAAGCCCGGAAAAATGGGAGGGTTGCGTCAAGAAGAGCATCCGGCGTAAAACATTTGCCAAGTTGTTGTGCGGACCAATTGGTCCGCTGTGGCGACCCCGAACAGGGAGCAGCCGAAAGCAACTACTAATTGAGATTAATCTGAATTAAATTTCTTTTAGACCAAATTATGCTTTGTGTGGTTCTGGGGCTGCACAGTGATGCAGTGAGTATCGTATCTGCTTCACAGCACCAATGAATGTTCTCCATCCCATGTTCTCTGGAGAAAATCTCTGGGGTTAATTTCCCACCTCCAAAAACATTGCAGTAGGTATACTGGCTATATTAAACTGGCCATAATGTATGAATGAGTGTGAAGGTTAAAAAATGGTCACATACACACACATCATGACTGTCACAAGCACAAGACCTGCCACCTGCTTAGAGACTCGAGCCTCACTGTCACACCGTCCAGGGCTGAGAGCTGTGCTGCAGTGAACTCACAGATGGACTGAGACTAAGGGGTCTGGTGAAAGTGTGCAGCAGTTTGGGTGTTCATTACCTGTGTGCCATTGTGTGACATCATTCATAATCACTGTGTGATTAGGAGAGAAAAAAACCCAGCATGTCGTCCACTTATGGTGGGAACTCTCTTAAATAACTGGAGTTATCCATTAGGGGACAGTGTGTATGATTCACCCTAAAATACTGAACTCAGTATGACACTGTAATTGCGCTCCTATATATTCCTTCTAAACTATAAGTCTATTTTTTCCTATAGTGCTACAGCAAACTACAGTAATTAGTCACCCAAGTACACAGTGCAGGTGCTGAGTTCAGGTGTCCTAATTGTCTTCTTGTATGGGCCTCTCTTTTAGTTTTATTCAAGGTTACCAGATTTCATATAAAATGTAGATTTACAGGCTGCTAATAGATTCTGTAAAATGAAGCCCCAGAATGAACATTTTTATTGGTCTACATGGACTCCATCGCATGCCAGAACATCATTTACATACCTGATCCCTGAATGATGCAGACATGGCTTTGTGCTCAAGGTGGGAAGTATTGTGGAGTAGGTAATTAAGGGATTATTGTGAAGTACCTTAAAATAAGATAAAATACCTTATCATAACAGTGAACAAGCCAATAGATACCAACAGAGTATAGCTAAGACAACAGATATATAAAAAGAAATGAAAATAAAGACAAATTCACATATCAGTAGATACAATGAGGTTGAAATGATAAATTAACAGAATAGAAAAGAGCATGTGCAATAGAGGGATGTAGCAATATCCATAGTAGGTTGTAGAGAGAGATCAATGAAATAATTGTATGTACACGGGGTAAATGTGAGTGAATGGAACAAAATGATACAGAATGATTATTGTGAATGGTTATTCACATTATTGCCCTTAGAAAGGTTGACCTGCTCTTGAAGATAATGGTGGATGGCTGATGTCCACACTTGTGCATTCCAGAGTAAAGTGAGGTGCTGTTATAGAGTGGGAGAGAATGCTGAGTGTTGGTTAATGTAACAGATCTGGGAAAGAAGCTGAACTGTAATTATGTAATGTCATTATTATTTAGAGCTGAAAAATTCTAAGGCTCACTTAAAGGTTGAAAAAAAAAACCCCAGATAAGTATAATTGAGATAATTACATGACATTTCATGCTCATTCCTACCACGCTGAATGAAGCATGCTATTATTTGATTTTTTTCAGAGCTTATTTCATGAATTTAAGACATTATCTTTGATGAAATAAAGGCCGTCTTGAAAGGAGACATGTAAGTTTATCTAATAAAGTTGAGATATATGAGATATCTGAACAGAATAGGCTGCTCTATCACCTTTACTAATAGTACATTTATTGCTTTTATTGTTTTTTTAAAAAAAATTTAATGTGGCCTGTTGTAATTTCCAAATTTTTCCAATTATATGAAAGCTTATCTTGGTATGATGACAACTCTTGGTTCATTTCATGTTACTCAAGGGGTGTACATTGATGTGAAAATGTAAATAGTCGACTGTTGAAATATTGGCACCCTTGGAAATGACGATGGAAAATGTTTTTGTGGTTATGGATGAAATACAAATGAAGCATGTTTCCATTTAGATTTTACTTGAAGTTCACCTAAGTGCATAGGAACTCTTGCTGTGATTAACCTGCCTGGAAGCAAATGTAGGTGTATTTTTCACCCCAAACACAGTAAGGAGGAAGTATTTAGAGGTAAATATTTCTCCAAGGATCACAGGAGGAGATTTGCAGTATCCACATTTAAAAGCTGACCCCTGTTTCATTAAATTTTTTAGCATGTATAAATGAAGATAAAAGTTTCATACATTTCTTTGAATAATTGGTCTGGAACTACTGGTCTCTGGCCAAGATGAAATAGCTGGTTTTAAGTAATGACATTTTGTCTTTCCAATGGAATTAAAATCTTTTTAACATAGGATATATAAGTAATATAGCAATTATTATATTATAAATTCATTCACTGTCTACCGCTTATCTGAACTATTCTCGGGTCACGGGGAGCCTGTGCCTATCTCAGGCGTCATTGGGCATCAAGGCAGGATACACCCTGGACGGAGTGCCAACCCATCGCAGGGCACACACACACTCTCATGCAATCACACACTACGGACAATTTAGAGATGCCAATCAATCTACAATGCATGTCTTTGGACTGGGGGAGGAAACCAGAGTACCGGAGGAAACCCCCAAAGCACAGGGAGAACATGCAAACTCCACACACACACACACACACACACACACACACACACAGGGGAGGTGGGAATCAAACCCCCAACCCTGGAGGTGTGAGGCAAACGTGCTAACCACCAAGTCACTGTGCCAGCCTTTATATTATAAATTATTATGTTTATATTCCTGATGCAAGCAATTAGAGTAGAATGGGACAAACAAAAAAAGCCTTCACACTACTAGAAGGAAAACAGATACAGCATGATAGACAATGAAGCACAGCTGTAGCTACACTGGGTTCACTAACGTCTTGACTCAATTCCAACTATTGACCCATTTTAGTGTTCGGCTCATCGACGCCTCATTCCTAAAGGTTACCTTCACTGGTCTACTAATTGGATGATTTTAAAGTCAATAGAGATTTTTCTCTGCCCCATTTCACATTTTACATTTGTCCCCAGAAATGATGGCTGACCATAATCAGCCTTAATGCTTTAGACAAAGGAACAAGAAGCTTTTAGTTCCATTAGCATTGCTCCTACAGCATGTACACAATTGACAAATTTGAGGACATCAGTGTCTTTCAAAGAAATTTCTATCCAATTAATTTTCACAGGACTTGAACTATAACAATGAAACGTTCATTTTCTGTGTCGCTCCAGATTCTAAAGATTAGCTGAGTATATATGGAAAACATCTCCTTCATTCTTCCTCATTTTGATGTATTCCAAATCTTATTACTGCTCCCTTTTTCTTTTATTGTTTGGAGTAGTCCATGTGTGTCTGCTAGATGGGAAGTCTAAGGAGCTTGAGCGTATTTATTCTCAGCCATTTCTTAGACTGCTACAATAAAAACAACAAAAAAAACCCTGTTTTCCAGTGCAGGAGTGTCTTCAGGTTGTTAAAGGGAGCTGTCCTTCAAATGCAGATGTGAAGCCCTTCATCCAAGTTTAGCAGAATGGATATAAAAGTTTAATGTATTTAAAAGCTGCTAACTGGAAGTGGTTTCTGCCTAATAAGATTTCTAAATGGACATTTTAATTGGTCTATATTGACTCCATCACCTGCTACAACATCAGGTGAATCCCTGACCCATGAGATTCTTATCTCCCATTTGGATTTGCCCTTATAACCTCATTAGCTGGATCTATAGCTGACGTAGTCATTTTTTCTCTTTTTACTCCATCTCATTTTTAAATGTCCCTTGGTTTTGGGCAGTGTTTGGTCCATGAGATTCTAGGAACGATCATAGATTACTGCTTTGTGGTTTTGTTCCTTTTTATGTTTTCAATTTAAAAGACCTGATGAGAAGTGAGCCTACTGGCACCTCATCAACTCACATTAGCTGTCATCTCTCTCAATGACTTCACTGTTTCTCTCTCTCTCTCTCTCTCTCTCTCTCTCTCTCTCTCTCTCTCTCTCTCACACACCCCCTGCCAAAGCATCAGTCTTTCTTGTGTCTCTATTAACATATCCTCCTCTTTCTGTCTTGCACTCTCTTACCAACCCCCTGCCCCCCAGGGTGGGCAGCAATGCTGCTGATGCAGCATGGGCCAGGATAATTTGTTTAAATGACAAATTAGAAGACTAACTTGATTTGCTAGCATAGGTGTGTGTGTTTGTGTGTGTGTGTGTGTGTGTGTGTGTGTGTGTGTGTGTGGGCGGGTTGGTGCTGAATGTGATGTAACCATACGCTGTATAGCTATAAGGGTTTGAGGAGGAGGGGTTCTCATACTAAGGTTGTGTAATAGACTCCCAGCCAGGGCCATGAGAGCCCGACATTAATTGAATTCTGCCTCTGGTAAGCTGATATGTTTCGCTAGGCACTCACTGACTCATTGATCGGCAGGGACAGGGCTCAGAAATACGCTTGCTAGTGTGACCAATCAATCAAACAATTAAACCGCTCTGTGCAGCCTCCTTTACTCCATTAAAGTCCAACCCTCAAATGGCAGCTCTTAAAAATGAATAGCAGCTTCCTACAGCTGCCTGACTTTTTTTTTCTTTTCCCTGCAAGGCACAGAGAGTGTACCCCATTCCCTCACATCATACATCACATCGCTGCGTGGGGATGAAGAACAAGATATGTTATGCAAAATCACAACGACACGTGATGATGTCCTGCTATGCAGACTGCACGATAATCCTTGATTAGCATGCTGTGAGCTGAATACTGACCTTTCAATGTGGCCACCTGGCATTATGAGCTCCATAACATCTTCTTGTCACCTTAACAGTGTACTTCCTGGCAGGCTGTCTGGAGAGGTAGGCTTTCTACCTGTCACCATAATCCAATGACAGAGAAAATGGGTGAACAGAGAATTAAAGCCTGAAATAAAATGACGAACATGATGGTCAGTGATGTTCATGCTCCGCCTACTGATCATGGAAATGGTAATATTTCACTGTGCCCTTGTCCTTTGCCTCAAATCATCTTGTTTATCCTGATCTATAGCATGAACAGCACGTTCCTAATCTCCCAGTAAAGAAGATGTGGCACGCAAAAACACAGTGACACACGATGATGAGCTTTGGTGATTAATGTAGGAATGATTCCTGGCCTTGTCAAGAGTGTTGCAAGAGTGTTAACAGACAGGGTGTTAATGTGTGCAAAACCATACAAGGTTGTGTGTGTATAGCCAGTTGTTAGACCCTGTCTTGATGAGCAAACTCTGTATTCTGAAGGTCATGTATGTGTTAAGCCTCAGTGATAACTCAGTGTCCAGTTGTCGTTGCTGAGGAGAGTTCTACATCCTATACACATCACATTATTTATGCTTTTTCTATAGGGCTTGATACATTTAGGTGCAGTGACTTGCTAGACTTATACACCCCCTAGCTCTATTAGCTTTAGGTTAATATTAATGCACTCATTATAGTGCATTGTAGCTTATGTAGTAGCAACATACACAGGGACTTGTAAGGCAAAAGCTCAGCATAATCTAATCTAACACATTTTGTAAAAACATGTCATAAAAAGAAACAATGTTTAATTTAAATGGTAAAGAAATTAATTTGACAATTATGGAAGGAGCCCTGGGTGTCAGCACTTTATAACAGTAAGTTTTTTGGAAACAATTTTTTGTCTTATTTAGATAGAGGGGAGAAGATAGAAACTAGTGAGGAAACAACTGCTAAAATTTAAGTGATAACAAGAACTAACTTGTTTCAGAAATTTTCAGCATTAAATGAAAGCATAAATAGTGACAACGCTTTGCTCATTAATAAATAAATATTGCAACTGTTAGCAAATTGCTGATATATAAGAGGAGGGCCCTTTTATTGGAAAATAGTCGACTGTTGTTAAAACAAACCCATTTTATTCCATTTCTTACATAGTTTACACTGATCACTTAAGTATCAGTGGCAGACTAGTATTAGATTTCCAATGTAATAAATATTTCTAATATAAACTAATTAAAAAGCAACAATTTACATAAAGGCCCCAAGAAATGTGTTTGGGTTTTGAATTGTGCTTTATTTGTGTATAACAAAAGAAATGTATTTGCAAACATTCAACTTTTACAAACAAACACGAAGAACATGATGTATAGTCATTCCTAATTCCCACTGTGGTACAAACCACAGTGTATAGTCTAGATGTTGCAGTAACACTATATATTTGAATTTGTTAGTGTGTGTGTGTTTTTGCTATAAATAGCTGCTCTACTGCTGCAATAGGTGTGTGTAGTTTCTTGATTTTCACAGTCAGTGCTGACAGTATGCAGGCATGGTGTATGGTGTTGCTGAGAAACCCAGCTGGGATCTTATTAAGGGCATGTATATGTGGATGTTCACACAACTGCCATTGGCTGGGTATAAATAGACTCCCCTTTCTCTTCCTAAATACTATTTAAGGAACATGGCCAGGCAGGTCATTGGAAAAATAGATTTAAACCAAGTGTTTTAATGATTATAACCACCTTTAGTCAAAAGAAACAATAGCCAAAATTAAAATATAGTGTTCATTTTTACTGGTACTTTAATTGGATATGCTGTTTGGAAAGAACATTAACCGTATATACTGTATTTTTCACTTATTATACAGCGTTTGGGAATTTATTAAACAGTTATTCAGTTCAGTTTCCTCTGAGCTCTTGGATTACTGAAGCCCTGTTTACACAACTTTTCAATCTATGCTTACAATCACTCTAGTACAGACCATTTAAAGTAAAGAATGCACATATATCCGAATACACATATTTCTGCACATAAATACTGACTGTTGGACAGAGCCTCAGACTCTGAATACAACCCACAGTCAGGGAAAGGCATGGGCTATTTTTTACTGAATATATCTGTATATCATTAATTATGGAAATGAAAGTGACTATAAGGTGACTAGTGTGTATGCATGTTTATTTAGTCTCTGCAGGACAGAGTGTGCTGTGCTCGGTATGTGTACTGGGAGAAGATCACCCTCACAACCTTGGACCTGTGTCTCTTCAGCAGAGTTTGTAATGTAGTGCCTGTGGTTCATCATTAACGAACAGATCCGTTTACGTATATAGCAGCGCTGTGACTGAGGAAGTGTGTGTTTGGCTGTCAGTCTCAAGTGAATCAGGGTCACACCTTCTCAGTAATCTTATGTGGTGTAATAAATAATAAAGCTCTGTCCAGCTGGAGAGCTGATTGGGTCCTTGAGTCTTCTATTAGACTTATGACGGAAAGAAATGGCAGGAAATACGGAGCTGTCAGTGGAATGACGTGTATATGTGAATACGTGTATACACACACACACACACACACACACACACACACACACACACACTGGGTGATGAGTAGATGGTACTATTGCGTGATCAGAGTTAAAGTTGAATAAAAAGAGAGGCATTTATAGAGTTAAATTAGAATGAAATAGAGTTAAATGAATAACAACAATGTGTAAGAGATACTCATGAGAGGATGAAAACCTGACTTTATTGCACACTCTTAATCTTGGCAGTTAACCTGCTGATTATGGCACACAAAACAGGTTTGGGCTTTTCTGCATGTCACAGCTGTAGAGCTGATTTTCAGAGAAAATAGATGTGTCTATAAAAGGCAGAGAGAAAAGAATATGAATAATTAGACACCTAATTATTGGTACTGTGCAAAACAGCTGTTGTTTTTAGCGTAGTTAATATGTTCAGTAATTTCAGCATTTCGTTACATTTTCTTTCAGTGAAATAAACCAATAATTAATGCAACTGAGCTCGAGGGAAGCGGTGGTTGAGCAGGTTAGGAAGGTTGTGAGTCATCTTACACAAGTGAGATGTTTTCACATATTAGACACATATTTAATAAAGCTCTCTTGTCTTGACATTTACTTGACCTCGTGTAATGCTGCTGCAGCGTGTGCATGGTGGCATAAGAATCTCATGTGAATGCTTCTCTTCTGATTTCTTCTGAGGCTGTGGCCTGCTCAGGCCTGAGAAGAAGACCTCTCTTTTGGGACTTGAGTGTATCACACTTTTATATTCTGAAGGTTACACACTCAAGTCTCTGTCATAGTTATAATCTATATATGTGGTGCCAAATTACATTTTCTGGTCACCTTTGCTGGCAAAATCTACGGAGGGTAGGGAGAGCTTTGTAAGATCTAAGCATACTAAGTGTCTATGTCCATAATATCATGTTGTCCCTGTCTAGATGGAACTTGGCCCCATTTTCTTAAGCTCTCTGGAACTCCCCAGAATTACCTGTCACTGAACAGAGCGTTTTATACTGAAATTTTAATTGCTTTCCCCGCTTTGTGTTAGAGGGAAGGGAGTGAGGGAGAGAGTGTGCAGCCGAGCGTAGCAGGTCCCAGTCTCCTAACAAGACAGCCTGGCATTGCACTTGTTTGGTGCTTCCTAATGAGATGCTCTAAATAGGTCTGAGTGCCATGAGTCAAAGCTAGGTTCTTGCCACAAAGCTGGATTAGCAGGGTCGTGCCACATTCCCTGCACACGAGAGATTACTAATGCGCTTTTTAAACAGGAAGAGGCCACACGTCCTCTACACTACAGAGGAAGGACCATGCATGTGGTGGTTCTTTATAATTATTAAGGAATGGAATAGGAATAGGTCACAACTAACAAGCTGGAAATGCACCTACTGCAGGACTTATATTGTCATTCTAGTGAATCTACTGCAACATTAGGCTGTTACACATGAAGTTTGCATGTCCTATTTATCCATAGTACCAATCTGTCACTCTGCTCTTATTAAGTTATTCTAAAACAAATCAGTGCAGGATTAACCCATAAAATCAGAATGTGATTTTGGGGTCTTTCATAATGCAAACCTTAAGCCACAGTCAACCTTAATTCTACAAAGGTATCAAATCTCCATTTAATCCTGCTGTTTAATTCAGTGCGGCATGGAGCTGCTGCAGCGTTGGTGTTTCACCCTCCTGACCATCAGCAGTGTGACATCTGAAGGCTCATGGGAAGGTTTCACAGGTCCTGACTGAGGAAGGGCAGCATCTGCTCATTGTGCATTCATGTAAAATGTATTGATTTTTCTTCTCTTCCTTCTTGTACAAATCAATACATGTCCAGGACAGTGCATGGGAGCACAGAGTAAGAGGAAATAAAGCAACAAGCCTCTTTGTGTCTTCTTTGGCACCCTTTACCTTCTAGGAGGTGAAGAATTTTACCAATGCCTGGTCCTTGCAATATTGAAGTATTGAAATGTACAAGGAGTTCCTTTTGGTTAGTGTAATGCATGTAACATGTATATTCTGTTGTGTTTTTTAACTACCAATGTACACACATTTTATGTCTCTGATATGCACAAAATCCACCTCTTACAATAGACTGTATTCAGAATTGACTTTTGTAAAAAGAAAAAAGATTTCCGTCTATGCTGAAAATTACGTCCTCTCTCCAACACAATGTTCCACTTATGCACTGTGATGAATGATAGCAGTAAATAATTAAATACTACATAATTAAATACTACTTATCTAAAAAAGTGTTATATATTCTAATCAATTTTAAAAGTGCTAAATATATGGATAATTCAGATTTTTGTGCTAAATTGAAGCAAGACTATTGGTGTCATAATAAGAGACATATTCATATTCAAGAGACTGTAATTAATAGTACTGGGGTGAGATTAATATATCTATGCAAAGCTATCCACTCTAATCCCCTGTAAGGCACTGCTCTGACAGGCATGTGGACACTGTAATGTATATACTGTAATGCTTTCTTTATTTTAAGGATTAAACTGTAAATGTAAAAAAAAAATGTAACTATGATGATGTTGTCAGGTGATACTGTATTTTCAGGGATTGTAGCAGGTGATTGCTCTCCTGTGTTAAGGAGGGTGAGGGTTTATTGCAGATGCTGATGTAGCCTGAGAGCAGGGTGGGAGATTATCATTGAAAATGCCAGCAGACAGCATGGACTCTAGCTCGAACAGCACTTATGGCAGGAGGAAAGGCCACTGTCACCACAACTAGCCCACTAAGCCATTCTCACTGTCACTGCTACTGAGAGGTATGCAAACACACACACAGAGTAAAGCAGCCATACTTTAATATGCCACACACATCACAGTGCATAAGTGAACTGAATGACATGGAGTGACTAATTGCAAGGATGTACCTTCCTATGTCATATTTTAGATGAGAGGAGACATTTTCAGTGTAGATGGACGACTGAGATGGAATGTAAAAGAAAAATGACTCAGGGTTTTATCATTGTAGCTTCAATATAAATTAGATTCTAAATGAAAGGTAATGTCTGCATGAGTTTCCTTTGGTTTCTCATGCTTCCTAAATGGTGTGTGTACTGACAAATAAAAAAAATTCTGTTTTTGTTTTACACTATAATACATTAAGACAAGTAAACATGTAAATTTGTGCCTAGCTTGGTTGCTTCAGTTCAGTATTGACGAAAACACGTTTCATTGTCCCCAAATGTCAGAACTATTCTATTTTATAACTATTCTATTCTATTTAATACTTCTTATACTTATTTTGTTGTTTGTCCTTTGTTGGTTAAAAATGACTGTGACTACTTTGGGTTAGGGATGGGGACAGTGTGTGTGAAGGTGGCCGGTGAGGCTAATCCAGTAATACACAACTTCTATGTCAGGGATTTTATCCTGCTATTAAATGTGCAGAATTCTGCAATCTGCAAAGCCAGCTCATGTGGAAGTGGTTAAGCTGCTTGACATGTCTGGTGTAGATCCAGGTCTCACTGGTGCAGAGCAATGAGTTGAGACCAGCCAAACAGTAGATCTTTAACATGAGACATGCTGCCCAGGTGGGTGAAGCTGTCAACTGCCTTGAAGTTTTGCCCCTTGACTGTAATATGTGGCTTCTGGGATGGATTGCCAAACGCAGGCAGGAACTTGAATTTGGTCTTGAAGTTTTCCAAATTTGTACAAATCCAGTAAAGCATATGGTTTTATGGCATTAAAGCAGAAATCAACATCTTTCTTCATTTTGTTTAGAAACAAGCGGTTGTAAAATGATGTGCCAAATCCCTCACTTTATTGAGACTGCTATTAGTAAACTAATGACTATAAATGAATCTGGAAGCTGTCTTATGAATGTTTGTAATTATTTTGGGGTGGTGGGATGAGGGGATGGGGGAACCTGCAATGAGTTACAGGCAAAAAAGACACACTGGAACAATTTATTTAAAATATATAGCCATGATTTAACCAGGCATAATGATCAATTGAGCAGCAATAACATAAAATTGTCTAGAAGTAATTCCATTAATTACATTTAATATACTGAGAATGTGAAAGAAGCTTTCTCACCTTTTTTTGTTAGTGTCCAAAAGTACATTTCATACACATTTGCTAAGCAAACTTATTACAATTAGATTAAGGAGAGTTCTACAAACTCTTGGGTCTAAATTGCAGAAGTAAAAAGATAAAGGCTCAGAAAGGCAATAGAAACGTACTTGCACTCCAAAACAACATTAGCTGTTGGACAGGAGGATCTGCCAGCAGCAACTCAGCAGCCTGGGTCTGAGCCTATCCTCAATAATTAAACCCTGGGGGAAATCTTCTATACTGCAGCATCATAACAGCTGCTTATTTTAGGACGGCAAGAGCAATATATTCTAGCATTTGAGCACATGAGGATGTTGCCACGTTTTCCTTATAAATATATATTAAACATGGATATGATATCATATTTAACAGGATGGGTGTAACCATATATTCTAGTTCTAGAAGTGATTATGGTGTCATGATGTGGCTCAGAATTATGTTCACAAAATGACCCTAAATGACAAATTAAATGACTGGTTCATTAGCAAGAGAATGAGCATCAGTAACCATGGTGGGAGTAATTAACCATGCTAGAAAACATGCTATGAAAAAAGAGAAAGTGAGGTCTTCTTTTGTGTTAGGCATGTAGGGTGCAGGCTAGGCCAATGGCAATACCCGCATCTCATCATTTATTCAACAACACAGCTAGCTGAGACAATCCTGCCTTCTCTCACCTCGACATTTCTACTGTGCTAGCCATATCTCATTTCTAATAGACTTCCGGTCGCCATACAGTGTCACACTGGTCATTTTATCCCCATCAGCAGTGCTATAATGGCTATAAATTATTGTTGCGTTGTGGTTAAATGAATAATTGGATGCAATACACAGATGTGAAATTTAACACATGCACCATGTCATTTAATAATAAAGCAACACAGACAATTAGATTCTACTTTATTATAGACTTTCCTAAAATATAATTAGAAATCTGTTAATAAATGAGTCACCAGATTATTGCTGGTGTTTAGTAAATTACATATTCATGTAGTCTTCAAAACAGGTTCTTCTCTTGAATTCAGGGTGTTTTGTAAGATCAATCATAACATATAACACATAAGCAAGCTTTTAGAATCACCATAGATGGTTACACAATGGCAAATATGGTTAGATCATTAAGCTGTCAATCTGAGCTTAAATAAGAAGGTTGTGTTCCCATTCAGTGATTTAGTGGCCTCCTGGGCCTGGATGTTTATAATCCTGTTCAATCTTATCAACTTAACAATAATGCCCTTAAATAGTTGTTTGGACATTGATTTAGCAGGATGTTGAACAAGACAGCTATACTATCCAGTAATGACCTGCCACCAGATAAGAAGTACTATCAGTGCTGAGATCTTACCTTGCCTCATTCTCATCAAGGACAGAGGGAGCACACACTCTTGAGAATACACCAGGGTCATGGCCCAGAAAGTCACCTGATCTGAAAATCTTGTTCTCTTTTATAGCTTAAATCTAAACACTAAGGGAAATACGTGAAGACATGATGTTAGCTTTAACAAGCTTTCACTATGCATTAAATAACATGACAGAGAATTAGTCTAAGGCATTATGACTTCTGAATTAATCATTGTGTATGTCTGTAGGTGCATTCATATGTTTGGATGACTTTGTGTTACCATGTAGCACAAATCTAAGGACCGTGTAAATGTCAGAATACTGAATCTCTCTCTCTCTCTCTCTCTCTCTCTCTCTCTCTCTCTCTCTCT
Source organism: Hemibagrus guttatus (assembly GCA_033459395.1). Classification (NCBI taxonomy): domain Eukaryota; kingdom Metazoa; phylum Chordata; class Actinopteri; order Siluriformes; family Bagridae; genus Hemibagrus; species Hemibagrus guttatus. The sequence continues at coordinate 17,887,882 of JAUCMX010000008.1, forward strand.
CTCTTCTCTCTCTCTCTCTTTCTCTCTCTGATCTTGTCGGCTTTAAAAAATGTAAATGATTGTGTAGGTTTCTAATAAAGATATGAACGTATGGAAATAGAATAATAGAATTTAGACCCTAGATTTTGAAAAGAAATACAAAATATAATATTTAGCTTAATGTGACCAAAACTACTGGGATAGATAAATAAACAAATCATGTTTTGTGATAAATTGTTAATTGGTTATAACTAGAATTCAGTTTTAACCAATTCACAGTATAATATATGTCAATTTGGCAGCATTCTTCCTATATTGTTTAATGGAAAAAAAGACTATTCTGTTGTATGTGTTTAAATAGTAATGTGCATTATTCATTTTTTAGTATAATATGTTTTTGAGTACTGCTATAAAGGCAAATTTCTCTATATATTCTCAACATTATACTTGCCTTTAATTTTGCTAGGTCTTTTCTGCTGCATAACAACAGGCCTGCACCCGGCCGACTGAGGAATTACACAGAAATGAGAATTTCGTTGCCTTATTGTTTCTCAGGAAAGAATAATGACTAAACCTAGTGGTTTATATTAAAGAATCTGGAAGTCAGTGTAGCCCCTTTGTGTCATAAATCAATCTAAATATTGGATTAAACAAAGGAAGGTACAGAAGGTAATTGAAAAAATGGCAAGCATGCTAGTTGATGTGAGTAGAATTTTAAAAGCATTTTTTGTATAAAATAGTTCCTTTAATTAGGAAGTTCATTCAGTAATAATATAACTAGGAAATTAGTCATGTGTAGAGTCTCAGGCCTGTGAGGAAGAGACACTCCAGGAAAGTCATATGAACAAAGCTCTAGGAGTGTGTGCCAATGTGAGTTAGGTTCACTGAATTAAAGCCAGGAGATGTCCCAGTGCAAGGTGACTAAGGCCAGCTATAGCTATGCTGCAGTCTGATTCAGTCATGGCTGAGCTTTTCCAAAAAGGCACAGAATCCTGAGGCCATTGGGTCAGCATGATGAAGACAGGCCAGAGATGTGTCATAGCATCTGGGCATTGCGTCTTTCTTAAACTCCATCATGATGACCTTCACATATTCTTTCAGTTCTAGAGACCAAAGATCCCATAAAGTTGGCTGAAGTTTCAACATGTCCCTGTATGCTAATTTAGCAAGGTGTGATCATGAGTGAATGGATTCTCAGCAGTGAAACCTGAGTCAACTTATAGTAGTAGGCATGAAAATTCAGAACAAAGATTCATACATGCGTATATACAGGAGAAGGATTAGTTAATTTTTATACTATGACACTCTTGAGATTCTTCTTCTTCTTTCGGCTTTTCCCTTCATGGGTCGCCACAGCGAATCATCTCTCTCCACCTATCCCTATCTTCTGCATCCTCAACACTTGCACCCACTAGCTTCATATCCTCATTAATTCCATCCATATACCTCCTCTTTGGCCTTCCTCTTTGCCTCCTGCCTGGCAGCTCCATGTCCAACATCATCCTACCAATATACTCACTCTCCCTCCTCTGAACATGTCCAAACCATCTTAAACTTTGTCCCCCAAACGTCCAACATGAGCTGTCCCTCTGATGTACTCGTTCCTAATCCTGTCCAATCTTGTCACTCCCAAAGAGAACCTCAACATCTTCAGCTCTGCTACCTCTAGCTCTGACTCCTGTCTCTTCCTCAGTGACACTGTCTCTAAACCATACAGCATGGCCGGTCTCACCACTGTCCTGTACACCTTCCCCTTGATTCTCGCTGATATTTTCCTATCACACAGAACTCCCGACACCTTTCTCCACCCATTCCAACCTGCCTGCACTCGCTTCTTTCCCACACTCTCCATTACTCTGGACTGTTGATCCCAAGTACTTAAATTCCTGTACCTTCTTCACCTCTTCACCCTGTAACCTTACTGTTCCACTTCCCTCCCTTTCATTCACACACATGTACTCAGTCTTACTACGACTGACTTTCATTCCTCTTCTCTCCAGCGCAAACCTCCACCTCTCCAGGTTTTCCTCCACCTGCTCCCGCTCTCACTACAGATCACAATGTCATCTGCAAACATCATTGTCCAAGGAGACTCCTGTCTGACCTCCTCTGACAACTGGTCCATCACCATAGCAAACAGGAAGGGGCTCAGAGCCGATCCCTGATGCAGTCCCACCTCCACTTTGAACTCCTCTGTCTGACCTACAGCACACCTCACCACTGTCCTGCTCCTCCCATACATGTCCTGCACCACTCTGACATACTTCTCTGCTACTCCTGACTTCCTCATACAGTACCACAGCTCTTCTCTTGGCACCCTGTCATATGCTTTCTCCAAGTCTACAAACACAGTGCAACTCCCTCTGACCATCCCTATACTTCTCCATCAAAATTCTCAGAGCAAAAATTGCATCAGTTGTGCTCTTTCTGGGCATGAAGCCATACTGCTGCTCACAAATTTCCACTACCTTCCTTAACCTAGCTTCCACAACCTAGCTTCCACTACTCTTTCCCATAGCTTCATTGTATGGCTCATCAACTTTATCCCCATATAGTTGCTGCAACTCTGCACGTCACCCTTATTCTTAAAGATCGGCGCTAACACACTTCTTCTCCATTCCTCAGGCATCCTCTCACTCTCTAAAACCCTGTTGAACAAACTAGTTAAAAATTCCACTGCTCTAATCTTATCTACTGTCTGTTTCACAGAGTTCACCCCTTCTACTCTTTTTTCCCTCTCATTTTCCCTCTCATTCTTTTTTCCCTCATTCATCAGCTCTTCAAAATACTCCTTCTGTCTCCTCTGTAAACTCTCCTCGCTTGTGAGCACCCTTCCATCTCTATCCTTAATAACTCTAACTTGCTGCACATCCTTCCCATCTCGATCCCTCTGCCTAGCTAACCTGTACAAGTCCTTCTCTCCTTCTCTAGTGTCTAACCTAGTGTACAACTCGTCATATGCCTTCTGCTTGGCCTTAGACACCTCCCACTTCACTCTGCGCTGTAACTCCTTGTATTCCTGTCTATTCTCTTCAGTCCTGTCCATGTCCCACTTCTTCTTGGCTAACCTCTTCCTCTGGATACTATCCTGAACTTCCTCATTCCACCACCAAGTCTCATCTTCTTTCCTCCTTCCAGATGCCACACCCAGCACCTTTCTCCCTGTCTCCCTGATCACTTCTGCTGTAGTTTCCCAGTCATCTGGCAGCACTACCTGACCACCCAGAGCCTGCCTCAACTTCTGCCTAAATTCTTCACATTACTCCTTTTTCAGCTTCCACCACTTAGTTTTCTTCTCGATCTCTGTCTTTGACCTCTTTGTCTTGCAGACCATCAAAGTCATCCTACACACCACCATCCTATGCTGTCTGGCTACACTCTCTCCCACTACCACTTTACAGTCACTAATCTCTTTCAGATTGCCTCTTCTACATAGGATGTAGTCTACCTGTGTTCTCCTACCTCCACTCTTGTAAGTCACTCTATGCTCCTCCCTCTTCTGGAAATAAGTGTTAACCACAGCCATGTCCATCCTCTTAGCAAAGTCCACTACCATCTGTCCTTCAAGGTTCCTTTCCTTAACTCCAAACTTGCCCATCACCTCCTCATCACCTGTGTTCCCCTCACCAACATGTCCATTAAAATCCGCTCCTATCACCACTCTCTCACCCGTGGGAATACTCTCCATCACCTCATCTAATTCACTCCAGAATCTCTCTTTCTCCTCTAACTCACAACCTACCTGTGGGGCATAACCACTAACAACATTCAACATCACCCCTTCAATCTCTAACTTCAGACTCATCACCCTGTCTGACACTCTCTTCACCTCCAGAACATTCCTCACAAACTCCTCCTTCAGGACCACACCTACCCTATTTCTCTTACTATGAAATTCATAGTACTGACGATTAGCATGGTTAAATTTGGCAATGTTTTACGCCAGATGCCCTTCCTGACGCAACCCTCTCTATTTATCCAGGCTTGGGACCGGCACAGAAGTGACCCCCACGGCTAGATTGTTGAGATTCTGAGTATGCATTTTAATGAAGGAAGGAATCAATGATGTATCAGTTAGAGGTTTGAGATGAATCTCGAGTGCTGGGTTACACCATTAAAATGCACTCAGTAGAATTAAGGAAAGAAGACATAGGAGGTTTCTATGTTAAAGATATTCTTGTGCTTCTTCAATATACGACTACTATACAGTGTACTACAATGAAATAATTATTTTAGGGTGTGACACAAGTATACTTTATAATTGTTCTGCTTTGAAATCATTCAAACAAGTTATGCAATAATAAGAAATAATAATGCAAGTGTCTAACTGTAATTAAACTTGAAACAATGAGTCTTAGTAAAAACCTTGGACAAAAAAAACAACTAAAAATGAATTAACATTTCTAAGACTAATGCACATATGAGAAGTCATAGTAAATATTTTCTTTTTTATATCTAAAATAAAATAAGCAAGTGAATCATGCAGTAATATTGTAGATGATATTTATTCAGTGTGTAATTACACAGTGTACATCTTCTGTTGTGTGATGTACGTTTACAGTATAAATGCTCCATCACTCCCCCAAGAAAACAATTCTAGTTCTTTATGCAATAATAAGCATCACAAAATATAATAGTAAAATAAAACCCATTGATAAAAGTCACTTTCTTAAAAAATGCTAGATGAGAAGTCAACTGATGAGAGAGATTTTTGTTTACATTAAAACATTGTTGTTTTATAACATTTTAGGCTAATTGAGTAATCACTGTTGTAGGTGAACTCTCTTAAATCGTTTTAACATGTGGCTTCAGTGAGCAAGGACATCCATTTATCAAATAGATTTGTCATTCTGACTATAATCATTGACCTTTTGCTTATTTTGACATTTATTCCTTTGAATTTATGGGTTTGCTATTAGTATGATAGCGAAATATTCGTTCTCTTTCCTATTTTTGTCTCTGACTTTACATCCTTACATGTGTATCCAAGTCTCCATGTGACACTGCATAAAACATCAAAATAAAAATTCTATATAAGAGAGAAGACAGAAATTTTGTCTATTAAATGTCGATTTCTACAACTAAAATATAACACATTCAGTTCTTAAAGGGAATAATACAAGCTTTCCTGGATTTTGCAGCAGCACTTAATTACACCTCTTAATGATGCATTCACTCTAATCAAACCTCTTTTTACAAATGTGCAGCTCTGCACCAGATAACTACTTAAACAGAATAGTGATGCTTATTATCTGATCTTTGTGTCTTGGATCACCATGCTTTATTATGTGAGTGTTGTATCCCATTGTCTTTGAGGAAGTCTTGTTTTAAGGCAACCTATCAGATTAGTAGGTCTTAGATTATATGGATTTAAATGCTTTTACAAGATGAATCTCTCTTCAACATGCACTGACTCTAGCCAACCCTGGATATCTAGTGTACAGTTACATGTTCCTTACTGAGCTGTGTCTCCTCCCTGACCTTGAGCGATCAATGCCTTGGTGTGCGGCAGCAGGACGGAAGCTCATAAATAAGAATGAGGCATGGCCCCAAGGGCCCTAGAGGAGTGGCAGTGTGAGACTAAGCTCAGACACACAACCCAACTCCTCACCCACCTGGAGATTAATTACAAACCCTGCCACATTACCATCTGATCCTTTAGCCGCTTTGCTCCCATGCAACCCCCCGGCCACCCTCCGAAAGTCTTCATTTTCTTATTTGCTTCTCCATCACTGTTCTCCTCAGAGACATGGTGGATAAAAGCCCATTTTGGCAGGGAAAGGGGGAAATATAATTCTCCCTTTCCGTTCTATAGCAAGTCTCAGCGTGGGGGTTTCTAAAGGCAAATGTCAGTAAGGAGGAGTTTAATTTTACCTCAGATAAATTATTTTAGTGATTGTGGTTATTTGTGTTGGTGATGTGGTTGTGATGGCCACGCTGAGCAAATTCCATCATTTGCCATCAATTCCCTAAAGCTAGTAGAATCATTAGATATCACTTGACACAATTGAAGGCAAGGAAAAGCATTAAAGTTGCCAAAGGCTGTACATTAATATGTAATGACGCTTAATGTCATTGGAGTATGGTTAGATATCAGTCTCCAAGTGGTTTTTAGTAAAGAGATTTATAAACATGTTCATTGGCTGCCTGTCTGTGTGCATGCTGCAGAAGAAGAGTGCGCATGGCACAGGGTTTGCTATAAAACACCAAGCAGATGGAGCTGTAAAACAGGGAGCCGCCATGGTGCAGTGACATGCCAGGTAACCTTGTAATAAAGTGCAAAGGGATGACAGTCAAATGGCAGAACATCCATCTCCCTGTTTAATAATGAGCAGCAGTGCAGATTGCAGTGGAGACTGAGAGCAGATCAGGGTATGTTGTATCTCTAATAGTGCTGACCCCCACTGAGACCAATACCAATAAGTGCAGTGCTGTGGTGTGGTTTTGTGGCATACAGAGGGAAAATATCAAACCTATATAGAACCTTCCTTTCAGGAAGATGACTCAAAGGTCAGAGAAAAACCACAAGACCTGTTTGCTTTACTTCTGCATTTCCTTTTCTTTGCAACGGAAAACACACAGAGAACAGAGATGTGGAAACATATCAAACCACAACAGTATACAAAGTAAAAGCCACTGGGATATAGAGATATCTACAAAGTGTGCAGTGATGCACAAAGTAAGAATATATGGTTTCTTTTACCCAGACCTCTCTGTTCCTCACAGGGACATGCTTGGAAAACCATTTTTCTTTGTGGTACTTCAAGTGTGAAGCTTCCAGCTGTGATGGAGGTTTGAATGTGCAGGGTTATTTTGGTGTGCTAGATGTCCTTCAATATATAATCAGTCAAGGAAAATGTGTCATATTCTTCTTTATCATAGTAGTTGCAGGTCTTTGGGGTCAGAATTCAGGATCTAGTGACCATGTCTAATGCACTGATGATAATTTTATACATTTTTAAAAATGGAAACATCTGGCAGTCTTCATATGATGGTTTAGTTCATTATAAACAAGAAATTCCAAAATATTCCCAGATCATATCTATGTCAAGTTAGAAAAAAATGAAATGTCTGGATTAGTATTTGTTATATATTATTAACAGTATAGAGTATTAACATTGCACTGGATTAAGAGAAAAAGAATTCAGGAAATCAGGAAACAGCCTGTCAAACATCACCACAAGTCAGACATCACCACAAGTGGCTGTTTTATATGGGATCCGTGCAGTGCTCGAGTGTGCAATTTTGTCTTTCCTGTCAAAGGAATTGGAAAAAAAAACCCAGATATAACCCGCAACAACAGCAAGTCTCTCATTCTGTGTGAGTTTCTGTACATATTCTTTCGCCAGAGGCACTGAGGATCTCTTCAGTATTTTACACATCTTTGTCTTATCCTGCGGTTAATCCTCTGAGGGACCATATCGAGATTTTAGCTTGACACTTACAGACATCCTAAATTTTTTATACTTTACTGTCAACAGAGTTTAAAAAGAGTACATTCTCTTGGAAGTTTTTGCTTGTGTATGTGTCATAGCATTACTTCCTTAACACATAAAAACCCAGCATACTGTTCCTGTTCAGTTCCTGTTATTCATCTTTATATATATTAGTCAGCAGCTGTATGGAGTTATGAGAGGGAATATACGTATTGAAGGAATTTAAAGTATTCAAAGGAATTTGTGTGTATGAGGAAGCTGAAAGAAGCTCACTTTAATTCACATTCATACTTTTCTATGATTCATTCTACTTGGATTGGGAGCAAGGGAATGGTTGTCGAGTGCAGTGAGGATCGCCAGTCCTTTGTTTTCTGATTTTTCCCCCCCGCACTGCAGTGGAAGGCGAGCATCATGTTCTTTCTGGGCATATTGATCTGGCTAAAGCTGCCATACCTGAAATAGCAAAGCAACACACACACTGCTGATTAGACATAGAGGAACTGTAGGGCTCAGAGCAACAGGAGTGCTCATAGATGTGATACCTCTCCCATGCCCTCACACATGAGGATTGCATACATACCTGGAAAGATGAATGAGCACTGCCACATATACTGGCTTTTTATTCTTTATAACACAAGACAAAAATAACCCGACAGCAATGCCCTGTGATGTTGTATGTGATTGTATGACTTAAATCTTTGTCCTGTCTCAGAATTAAAGGCGATGAAGCTGCTTGTTTGGGTGTCGGCTGTGACAGAGCAGTGCTTTATTAATGAAGTGTTGGATGCTGAAAAAAGCCTGAAGTGACAAAGCCAAGTGGCTGTGTTATCCTCCTGCTAGAGATGAGGAGCATAGTCTGGTGTCTGTCTAATCCTGCCCTCCCTCTTTCTAAATCATTCACTCGTTTTTATGTCTCCTAAAACCGCTGGCCTACTTCCTCTGGAAACAATGCAAATCCTATAATCCACATATTATCATCATGGTATGATTAAATTGGGAGAATGAGCTCTACTTTAAGGAATAGGCTGTCTGAGCAGGGCAGGAGAGGACATGGCCATTTTTTTCTTTTCCTTTTTTTTTTTTTTTTTTACGTGTTGTAGAGAATATTAAAGGGAATAAATGGCACATCATCTAGAATATTCATAGCAACAGTCTACATGGATGTAACACCTACCTGAAACCTACCTGAATGTTGAAGTCTTTTTGCCATCAGTACATGACACTTGTTTTGCTTTGCCCTGTAGTCATGCTGTTTTACACAAAATTTAAGTGACTGTGTCTACTAGCTTTGTTAGTGTCTTCTGCCCCAGTGAATTACAAATAGGGGGGGCACGGTGGCTAAGTGGTTAGCACGTTTGCCTCACACCTCCAGGGTTGGGGGTTCGACTCCCGTCTCTGCCGTGTGTGTGGAGTTTGCATGTTCTCCCCATGCCTCGGGGGTTTCCTCCGGGTACTCCGGTTTCCTCCCCCGGTCCAAAGACATGCATGGTAGGTTGATTGGCATCTCTAAATTGTCCGTATTGTGTGTGTGTACCCTGTGATGGGTTGGCACTCTGTCCAGGGTGTATCCTGCCTTGATGCCCAATGACGCCTGAGATAGGCACAGGCTCCCCGTGACCCGAGAATAGTTCGGATAAGCAGTAGACAATGAATGAATGAATTACAGATATAAACTAATACAAACCTTAATAGCACTGACTTATACTACTACATCTGCAGACAACATACAATACATGGACAAAGTGAAATCTGCATTATTATAAAGAAACTTGTTCTACTAAAGTTTTTGAATACTGTAAACCTTTGCATACAGTGAATATAAAAAGACTACACATGAAATAGTTGTTTTTGGGTTTTGTGATGTAATCATCAGACCATATCACATTTTGGCACTTGGTTTGGGGAGATCTAGGTAGGCTTGCATGTTTAAACATCTATCTAGCCACCCTAGCCCATAGCCCAGACATGTGAAGAATAAGAATGATTGTAGTCACATGAAGAGTGACCAGCACTTGCCAGATATTCCTGCAGCTCCTTGGTAATTTTTCTTCTTGTCCTTTCAGCAATTTTCAAGGGACATTATTCTTTTGTACACCTCTCCTGATTGATATCTTTTGACAGTGACAACCTGTACATGCTTTGTAAGCTCTTTGAGGACCATTGCTCCAGCAGTTGGATGAAATAAAAAAAAAAAGTTGCTCTTTATTTGGGATTAATTAGAATCGCTTCATTGATGACAGGTATATGATTGCTACAATTTAACTTCAGTTTGTGATTATAGGTTTATTCTAAGCACAATCACATGCTCCATTGTAAAAGGGTGTGCATACTTGTCAAAATATTTGACAAAAGCAAATGATTCAAACTATACACCTCATGGCTGACACTTTCCATTAAGAAATAACGTTTTTTGTGAGGAAAATACTTTCTTTTTATTATTCTCCACTTTTCCCACATTTGGACATCTTCCAGTTCCCACCCCCAATCAGCTCTCTCAACCAGGGAACACAAGCTTCCTCTGGGAAGTGAAGAAGCCAAAAAAAGTGCTCTCATTTAGGAACACTATTCTTTGCATTTGACCATCTGGTTTCCCATAGGTATAAATATGATCACACATGTGTAAAATCATTTTGTCATATATCACTATGAGAAAGGCCAAAGAGCTATTAAAAAAAATCAGAACATTTCATGAACAGTTTCCTGGTCATATCAGAAACCTACCACTGAGCCACCAATGCCCCCAAGAACTCAAGACATTGTTAGGTTTATATTCTTACTGCAAGTTTATACTTATCCTTACATCCTGCTGTTCTTACCCCAAAATGCATTAAACAAGGAATAAAAATAGAATCCTAACCAATTATTCAACCAACCTGGACTAAAGAAAGAATGTGAAACATGATATATTAGTGGAAAGAATCTGTTCACATGCTGTACATAAATTTACATTCAAAATCCACATTGTTCATAAGTTCCCTTCTTCTGCTTTAGCTGTTATGCTCTTATGTCTCAGCTGCTGCCACTTGGTGTTATAGTCACACTGATGCTGCGATATTCAGGAAACATGGAAATCACTGAGTTTGTGGAATCTGGATCATATGGAGATTTATTCAGTCCTTTTATTTATTCAATACTTTTCACTACTTTATGCCTAAACTCTGCCTAGAATTGTGCACTTATTTAACTGCTTGTTTATGCTGCCATTGCACTATATCAAGCTTTCTATTTATAATTCTGTATATATAAAAGCAAATGACCTCTCAGGATTAGCAGAACTGTCATAATCTGACTGTAATGGAACTGAACTGCATGATAAATAAAAACATACACTCACTACTCAGTTCATTAGTAATGACTGCCATTCATGGAACTGCCTGTAGGCATGCCTATTAAAGTGGCCAGTGAGTGTAGGACCACAACTTACACATTATACCTTTTGCAGCATTGTTTCTAAAATCCTTGCTTTAAAACTCAATAATGTAAGTTGTCATATTTATGCTGAACACAGCATAGTCTTTACGTCTGTATGGATTAATAGCATTAACCACTTTCCCTCTTGCCATATTGGTAAATAATCAGAATGTTGGATCTAGGTAGGTGTATATGATTTAATTTAATCCAGCATAGTGCTAGAGTAGCATATTTCAGCTGTAAATGTGTGTGTCAGGGTGTGTGTAGGATTTTGAAGTTTTAGCCCTTTGAAAGATATGCGTCATGGTGAATGCTTTGTATTAAACAGGTGGAAGTGTAGCATAGTGTCAGAGAATCATATCTGAATGTGTGTAGGTGGTGTTATGAATATCCAGCTCACTGACACTCTCCCAGGTGATGATGTGCGTCTTAAAGGATTGTCGCACGTCAGCACATTTTTTATGGAATCACCCTTTTCATTTAAACGTTTCATGTCAGGAATAGATGTAAAGTGTGTATTCAGTGCTGTCGCAATACTAATGTCTAAACCTCTAACATCAGCAGCATCAGCAGGATTACTTCCTACAGCCTGCATCCTGTCTGTTAGCCTACACTCCCCAAATCAACACCTCAGCACTCACCCAGCTCTAAAGTGGCCAAGAGGTGCTTCTGTAGAATGAACAGTCCTGTAGTGTTGTTTAAGCTCATCTCAAATCAAAGCAAATTTACACAAAGATGCTATTCCTTCTATTACATATTAGTCCATATATACCATAATATATCAAACTAAGCTATAGAGAAACTGTGAGTCTGAAGTGAGCATGTAAAATATTTGTAATTTATTTAAAAAAATGAAAAGTAAAAAACACATAGGTTTTGACAGGGAATTTCCTAGTGTGTGTGTGTGTGTGTGTGTGTGTGTGTGTGTGTGTGTGTGTGTGTGTGTGGTAGTAGTCTTAGCATGTACAGTGTATGATGATTTTTCAGGGAATAATATAGGGAGTATAATGAGCTTTCAGGACAGATTATTTTTTGGGGTTGGGAGTTTTTGAGGTTGTGTTACTTTAATTGCTGTGTCTGGGTGGGCGGGGAGCAGGGTGCTGGTGCTGGCTGATGAGATCCTCCCCCCATAGTAAATCTTGCAGACAGTATGCAGCTCATTAGTGTAGCTCATTACAGTTGGGAAACACATTAGTCCTGGGTTTTTGCTTGCAAGAATGTGCCTTTAATTATTACAGCCATTATGGAGCCTCTTCCTTGCATACAGGCTTTGCTCATGGTGTGTTCACAGTAGCAATGAAAATGAATTAGATTGAATACATTTTATTTCAAGATGCTGCCTCAAGGTGTTTGGGATCCTCTGTCGGCTCTTTGCTGAGAGTGCTAGTGCAGGTCAGAGCAAATACAGAACAATGTACAATGTGTGTGTGTGTGTGTGTGTGTGTGTGTGTGTGTGTGTGTGTGTGTGTGTGTGTGTCTGTGTGTGTGTGTGTGTGTGTGTGTGTGTGTGTGTGTCATAGAACCTTCTGCACTGCAGTGTTGGGGTGTATCACCTACGTATCCTGTCCAGATCTGCCCCAGGGACCGGGCTACTTGTCTTCAGCTCTGTTTCATTTTTCTCCATCCTTTTATCTTTTCTATGACTGGTAGAAGGATGAACACAATCCTGCAAGCACTCCGTATGGCACTTTCTAATGGCAAGGCATGTGAAAGAATGAAAGCATGTGCAAAGTAGTGAGAACTGCAACACTTACACATACTGGAGACCAGTACGATTCTGTATATCACCTTACATTTAAGCTACTTTGTTCTTTTTTTAAGTCCCTGTTTTCTCTACTTAAAGCGCTTTGTCCTTTGTTTGTGTCTGCCCTGTATCTGAGCAGCTTTATGAAACCTGTTATCCATTTCTTTGAAGCAATCTGTTCTTCATTTTTTTCTAAATCTTAACATCCTGAAGTCATTCAAGTATCTCAGCATCATCAGTCGAAGCTGTTTATGGGACTGATAAAGGATGGTAAAAATGAACATTACTCTAGATTGCCTCTTTTTTGGAGTGTTTTTTCAGCCCTCTCTCAATATACATTACATATTCTAGAGTTTTAATGTGAGAAGATTTCAGCAGCAGGGAAATTAATTAAAGGCGTTATGAGAGCTTGAATTTCCCCTACAGCTGTCAAGCCCACAGAGACCTGATCCTGTCACACTATGTTTTCCTTTTAATTAATTTCACTTTAATTGACTAATACAATGACTTTTGCTCCATATTAACTGATTCTGAACCCATATCACTTCTTTGTTTGTAGACTGTTAAATAACTTGCACTATATGACCAAAGGTTTGTGGACACCTGACCATCACACCCATGTGTGGTTCTTCCCCAAACTGTTGCCACACAGTCAGAAGCACATAACTGATTAAGATGTCTTTGGCTACTGTTTCCCTTCACTAGAGCCAACCCTGAGAGGATCAACCCTGTTCCAGCATGACTGTGCTCCTGTGCACGAGTAAGGTCCATGAAGACATGGTTTGCTAAGGTTGGAGAGGATAAATTCCTGCACAGAGCCCTGACCTCAACCCCTGAGTAAGAACTAGAGGAAAGTCACTTTGGTTTGTTCTGTAGGGTTAAATATAGTACTGTGTTTGATAATTGGTAATCTATAACTAGGTGCCATCAGCAATGACACTTGTGATGTATGCTAGATCAGTTGTACAAGGTTATTTGAGAACCCCTGTTATATTTCATTTATATTTTATCTTCCCATGACAGATTTATTTTATGAACATTAAACCATAAGATATTTATCTTATGAACAATTATTTAGATATTAGACTCATTACTCAAATGTGTCTGGCTGTATATTAGAGCACTAGTTTTTTTCCCCCTGAAATTTCCAACCACAGAATACAGTAGGTCCAAGATGATATTATTTACTTGTTTTTAGAGTTACTGAAGTTTGGATAAAACCCATTTAATTCAAGTAGCACTCAAACCAGAAAAAACGCTATGTACGTAAATTCAGTATTAAATTTAATAATGTAATAAAAATATAATCATAATGTCCCCCTGGCTATAAGGACCATGACTATGCTTCATGGACTCCTAGGAGTCTCCACCACTTAGTTTAACCACTGAGTTATAGTAATTCTTTGTTGTTTTTCTTTACACAATTACTGTACAACAAATGTTAATTTGCTCATATATTTCCCCCCGTGTGCTGATGTGAATATTATAAATTATATAATGTAACTACAAGAGTATAGCAGCTTTGCATGCCAGCTAGCCTCCAGCTCAACTAGCAAAAAGTATGATGAAAAATAATTGGCTTTACTAATGATGTATAATCTTTTAAACATGTTGTTTACATCCAGTCACAAGTTTTTCATGTGTATAGAAACAAATGACTCTATTACTTCCTTGATGAATCAGCCGGGGTTTTTCCACTGTTGTTCATGAACTTTTCACAAACTGAAATCCTTTAGCCATAGATCAGCTGTGCAATAAATGTCTGCTGTAAAATGCCCCAAACTCAAAACTGAATATCTTATTATTTTTCTTGCTGCAATGCAAAAATTCAGAAAACAATACGTTTACATACATTTTTACTGATACATATCCTATCATCAGTTCCTTAAAGTACTTATTAATAAGAGAAACAAAGAGAGAAATGTCATACAGAAAGAACCATGCGATAAATGACACAGCTGTTTCCCATAACCAAAGCAAGTCGCTAAATAACCCAAACAAACACAGATCGTAATTTTATACCTTTTACAGAATATTATAAGAGGCATTAGCTGAGAATAGAGAAAGAGTGTGTTATGACTTTATCAGTGCCTGTGCAGTTGAATTTAATGCAGCTATGAAATTCAACATTGTGAATAGTCTGGGCTACAGTAATATATGATAGGGCTTAGCCTGCCATGTTTATGTGTATGTGGGTGATTGCTACTATAAGAAGCAGCTTTCCACACATGATGAGTACCTTCTGTCAGACACAACAGGATGAGACTGCCATCTCTGAACTCACAGATACAAGGTGATAAATCCTACCTCTTCCAGCTATTTTCTTTTCCATCTGCTTATTGATCTTAGAATTTCATCACGCAGAGGTTGAGAGGAATCCCAAGCAGAATCCAAGTTAGTACATAAATTTCTGCACATGTCTAGCCAGGATCATAATTCAGATGTACTCAACTCCTCTAGGTTCCAGTCTTCCAGTAAAGCATCCTGCTGATCTATAAATCCAGCATCATGATGTGATGGATGGAATTTAATGGTGTTAATAATGCTGGACTAACCACTTAATCACCTTGTGCATCTTATGCAATCTTCCACCTCACTCCCTTAGAAAACACAGCTCCATGCTCCATCACCTCACCTTTGTGAAATGTTGACTACATTTATCTGTATCTGCTTAAAGACTAAATTCTATTAGGTACAAAAAAAAAGCATGAGAAATGATATTACTTGTGAGTAAAATAAACCCTAATGTGGTGATCTTTGCAGCTTAGTAGATATATGAACATAACTTATCTTTTGACACAGTTGTGTTTGTAAACGTGCGTTTAAGTTCTGTGTGTTGATTTCATTTAATTAGATAGTCAAGTCCCTTTGCAGTGCTGACATATGGAACACCTAGAAGGGTTGCTTACTGAAGAAAATGTCTTTCCTCGTAGCCTATTATGTAATGTGCTGAACTGGCATGTATTATGCATAAGAAAAAAGGTTATTGTCATGTGCAGGGAGCTCAGTGATTTGATAAAACCATCATCCAGTTCTCTGTAGTATAAACAGACAGTTTAATGCTTTCTAATGGACCTGACATTATCCATTCCCCCTGAGAGGCAGGCAGGTAGCAGCCCACCATAGATAAGGGCAGAAACACACTCTAAAGCGGCATTTGTACATTAAACAATAGCCTTCAGCTTTATTTCAGCTTGATTCAGTATCTGAGACTAATCCATGTAGACAAATCTGCAAGAGAGGATCACAGATCACGGAGGTGTGAGTTGTGAAAATCATCTCCTGGCTTCACTATAAAATCGTAATAAGTTTTAAATTAACCTACAGCCACTGGCAATGAAAAACTAATCACTGCCACAGTATCACTCAGGATAAACTCTTGAAAACAATCTATAATAACTGGCCAAGCTTTCCATGCATTGTAAATTCGAGTGTTTTTTCTTGCTCAAACACATAACTCACTGACAAGCCGGATATGTACCAAATTTGGGAATAATCTTATCTAATGCATGTTTTAGGCATATATATATATATATATATATATATATATATATATATATATATATATATATATATTTTTTTTCAGACAATGTGATATGGATATCTGTGGAAAAAATCTCTTTAAATTCAAATATACTTTTGCATTAAGACATGTTGTCATTTATAAATATGCAATTTATTAAAGACCTTCTTTACCCCAAGCTGTGATGTGTCTGCAGGCTGATTGGTGAGAACTTAAAATTTTATGCATTTACTATGTGCCTTAATCTATTTTGTCACTCGTTTATTTTACTTGAACCTTTACAGCTTCATGTTCAATGAAATAGACAATAAAGTCAGCCTTAATACAACTGGTCCCTCTTCAGAAAGCCTTTTTTGATATATTATCATATTAAAGCACATGTGCAACATGTTACTAGACACTTAATTGGAATTCAAAAATGTAACTTAGTGAATAATAAATACCTACTGCAGTGATGCTTTACTAATACTCTTATTTCTGATGTGAGCTGATTTAGTGCTTTACTCCCTCTAGATACAATATAGTATGAGGATAAGTGCTGTATTAAATGCAGATAAAACACTTCTGTAGTTTGAGCACATGATGTTTTAACTCTTTAAACACAGGTGTCCCTAATTTCATGCAGACGCAAGCATAATTTGCTGATATACCATCATACAATGAATGTGCTACTA
Source organism: Hemibagrus guttatus (assembly GCA_033459395.1). Classification (NCBI taxonomy): domain Eukaryota; kingdom Metazoa; phylum Chordata; class Actinopteri; order Siluriformes; family Bagridae; genus Hemibagrus; species Hemibagrus guttatus. Next base: position 17,904,649 of record JAUCMX010000008.1, read on the forward strand.
ATTTTGTTGACTCTGAAGAAAAATGTACCCATTCATTCCCAGTTGCTGCAAATGTATACAGTCCCCTCTGAAAATACTGGAACAGCAAGGCAGATTCATTTGTTTTTGTTATACACTAAGAAAATTTGGGTTTAAGCTCAAAAGATGAATATGAGACAACAGTCCAGAATTCCAGCTTTTTAGCTTTTAGATGTTATGAGGAAGAACCTTCAGGAGAACCTAATAGACTTTTCATGCAAAGTAGTTTCTTACAAACCAGTTTTCTGGATGTACACTGTTAATGTTTTGAAATGTAAGCGTGTTATTTTACACAACTAGTAACTAAATATGATTGAATTATTATTCTCTTCAAAAAACAAAGAACAATCAGACTACTTAGTTTCTAAATAAAAAGAGAAGACTTGATTTGATTGCATATTTCAGCAGTGTTCCTCACCACACCTGCTGTGATGTATTCATTTGAACCTTGCATCATAAAAATTCCAAGAATATATTTGCTAAACTCTACATCTCAATTGAATTCCTTATTTTAATATTTGCATTATGATAATAAAAATAATGTGCAGAGAGTGTTTATTTCAGCAGCTTTTCTGATTTGTTATACTTACTGTACTGTTGTGTGTGTACCATAGAGAGGCACCATATATAAGCAAGTGGTGTGGGAGTGCCTCCTATTGTATTACAAGCATGAATTGTGTGAGTAAGAAAGGTGTGTTGCGCCCTTTAGTAGAAGCCTCTCTGTGAGATTTACTGACAGTGTGACAAGTATGCTGATCTGCAAACAGTCCCATGATAAATGCACACATCATTTAGGACACAAGGGATTCATCTCTCACCTACAGCATGCTGAAACATTTCAATTCACATGTCAGCAGATACCTGAGTGAGGCTGCACTTAAACACATGCACTCACACACATGATAATCCTAAGGTATTCAGTATATTCATGACCTAATCAGAGATGTTTACTATGACAAGATTTTTGTGCTTCCAAAGTCATGTTTTTTTTTTTTTTTGTTTGTTTTTTTTTTGTTTTTTTGCCATTTAGGAATGTGTCATTGTGCATCCCATCAGCTGGCACATCAGCTCTCTCTCTCTGAAACTCCAGTCCCGAGAGGTCAGCCTGATGGTAACCTGAGCCTTTCTCTTTATAAATACATTGACATTGTGCTGTGGGAACTGCAGAGGTCAGGAATTTTGAGCATGCTTTTTGCTTTCACAAGTGACAGGTAATACTCCACCAGGACACTGGTTCCATCCGACACACCTTTGGATGTAGATGACAGTGCGTTGTGTGGTAGTGTAACACTCAGGTCAGCTTTTTAAAGGCACTGGCAGGTGCAGTATTCACAGAGAAAGTACCAGAGCATGTCCTCCTGTCTCCTTTCCTCTCCTCTCTTCTCATTTTTTCAGGTCTTCAATCCCAAGAGAGCTGACTTTGGAGAGATAGCAGGACAGGATGTAGACAAAGTGTCTTATCTACCCTCTAAGGACCTTCCTCATCTACTGTAAATCAACATATTAACCCCATTAGTTGCTGGTCTGGCAGTCTGTGCTTCTTTAGTCAGAACTGGATATGGGATGGAAAAATACTAATCTAGGGTCATGTATGTTCCAGTTAATAAAACAGACCAGAAAGCAGCTCTGTCTTCATCCTTATCCTGTCTCCTGCCTTTACAGCCAACATTAAGTTGTATCATAGTGAGAGGGGGAAGAGTGAAGGTCAGCATTCCTCATTAACAGCCAATGAATTCTTAATAAGGCTACCAAATGGCTCCAGAGTAATGGCTGCATCTTTCACTTGGAATGTTAGGCAGAAATTGCATGAGTTTGCAAAAAAACAAAAAACAAAAAAAAAAACCCTGTACATCAGAACAGCCTAGCTCTCTCAGTGGCAATATCAGCCAAATTTCCCTTGCTGATGCTTTGTGTTCAGTGGTGTATTGCTATGTGTCTTTGTAAGAACCCAGGGACAATATCATTAAAGACAGCTTTCATGTTTAATCTCACCAAATAAATACCATCAGCATACACATATTCAGTATCCCTTATACCTGCAGCAGAATGTGATCTATTGTGTGTGTTTGTGTGTGCATGAATACAGATTTGAGTAAGATAAAAACACCACAAGGCTCATATAGTGCTGGATCTCTTTAAGTATGAGTTAATTAAAACAAACTAGAAGCCAAGAAAGTAGATTTGAATAAGAATTGAAAATTGATCGGATGTTTACTCTCATAATCAGATGCCTGTGCAAAGCGAATACAGCTGCTATTTAATTTATCTATTAATTTTTTGATTTTTTTTTTTTTATATATGATTTATGTTTTAGTTAAGAAACATGGTTTCTTCATTTTTTCCTCAAATCACTTAAGCTTACAATACTTTAAAAGCCTGTAAACCTTTCCTAACCCCAATATCCCAAACTTCTATGGACTCTGCTTTTTCTCATGTCCAAGACGCAATCTTAGAATCTGCAAGGTTCATAATTTGTGTCTTTGTGTTTTGAATAATATTTAGATAAATATTTTTCTTCATATCAAAAAATGCATTCTTCATTTCAGCTGCAGAGAATAATATTATTGGTACCAATTTTAATGTAGTGATTTTTTTCTAACTTTTACATTGAATCATATATCGGTTCTATAATGTAGAATTTTTTCATATCATGTATGATATTGTCCCCAAAGGATTTTTTTTTTAAATTACAAATTTAGAGCTTATTACACCATGCAACCTTTACAATGCAATCTAACAGACTGTAATAGGAACTAGTCCTTTTATTTGTGTTTAAAGGAATTTTTATCCCATTAATCTATTAAAGTGAAGTCTGATAGCTTTAGTGGAAATAAGATCAGTCTGGACCACTAAACGCACTAAATTCATTAAATGCACATTAATAATGAGATCCTGGGATGGCTAAACCCTTATTTAAAGGCACAAAGCCTTCTCATAACCTTGAATGGCCAGAACAGTTGCTGTGAAGCTGTGCTTATGCTGAAGATAAGAAAAATGCTAAAGTTGTGTTATTTTTTTCCGTTTGAATCCATCTGTGATTATTTGTTTTGCCATTGCATCAGCAAGAGGGTCATATCTTGTAAGACATGTGAAATGCAATAGCAAATGGACTTTGCTTTTCCATTTAAAAGTTCCTGTAAAAGAACTGCAAACTGTGATACAAGTTTTGCATTTTCATTTAAATCATGTTACAATGTGTGCATAATTTATGTGTCAACAAACAGAAAACCTAATAGAAAACAGAAATTTGGAATTAGTTTTGAAAATAATCAGAAAAATACTTCCATTATAAATAATGTGAATCTTGAGCATAAAATATTTAAGATATTGAACATTTACTATCTTTCTTTTAACTCTTGCAAAATTCTAAATTCTTCTGTTTATTTATCATTTTAAATGAAAAAAAAAATCATAGATTTTCCCAGAACATTTGGGATTGTCCTAGAAAATCCCAGAATGTGGTCTCAGACCCCACTGTAGATGATGATGTTTGTGACCAAACTCATCTCACTAACTTAGTGTACACAGTTTATCAGTTAACTTTGATGTCAGGTGACAGACCAGACTCTGATGTGCCACTCTCTGTCCAAGAGTGTCATGAGAATTGGCTGAGCACAGCATGATGGGAAATTACAGGACAGCTCCAACACAGAGACTGACATGGCTCAGTGTGTATGCATGTGTGTTTAATCATCTGGTTGAAGTATACCTTTGGACTCATTCTCCTGCGGTTGGATGATTTATATGTTGATGTTGGAGGATGGATGTGTGCATGCATTTGTGCGTGTGTGTGTGTGTGTGTGTGTGTGTGTGTGTGTGTGTGTGTGTGTGTGTGTGTAGTCAGTGTTTTGTCTTAGGCACATCCTGGTAATGTGATTATACACTCAGGCAAAGCTCAACACACAATCAGCCTCCATTCATAAAGAATAAGCAAAATGAATGTAATATGTCTCAGTACTTCAGCTACTCCTACCAAAAGGCATGCTTTGACGTTTGCTCAGAAAATCAGTGCTATGTGTGAACAGTAAAAGGAATTCATGTCCTCTCTTCATAGTTCAGCAGGTGGAGTGAACAGTAGCTAGAATAAAAGAAGAGCCTCATTTGTATGCAGGGTTCAGTTTGAGGTGAACATGGTAGGTGGTGCCAATATGAAAGGAAGGCTTCTGATTGGTTCGATGTGAGGCTGAACAGAGCAGGAGAATGATTGATGTCAGGTCCTGGGGATTTAACTCTTATGGTGAACAGTGTTAGATTAAAGTGTTTATTTGTTCAGGCAGCCACAAATGAGAACAGAATGGTTTAGGATGACATTGTCTCATTCTCCTTGTGTAACCCAGACACATGCTACAGCACATGCTGATTTATTTCTTCCAGACAGCCATGAGGATGACACTAGATTTCTGTTGTCAGAAATTCATTAATAATTGAAGTGTCTGTACATATTGTCCTTCAAGAAAATGGCCAAAAATGTTGTTTCAGTTTAATTCTTATCTCTAGCTCAATAATTCTATCTATCTATCTATCTATCTATCTATCTATCTATCTATCTATCTATCTATCTATCTATCTATCTATCTATCTATCTGTCTGTCTGTCTGTCTGTCTGTCTGTCTGTCTGTCTGTCTGTCTGTCTGTCTGTCTGCCTGGGCATAAATCTTTCTATCTATCAGTGATCTGTCTGTCTATATACATCCATCTGTGTCCACCTGCTGTATCTAACACCTGTATGTCTGCTGTCTGTCTGTCAGTACAAAAGAATAAAAATAAATAGTAAAAAAACTGTTTTAGGTTAACATTTAGTAATAAGATGGTTGCATTTACTGCTGTTGTTTCTTGGCTTTAAAAACACTCCACACTCTAGCAGGCACAATTTACTAATTGTGTAAAATCAGTACAAAATGTTTCACAGCTTCTGTGGTCTAAAATGCTGTGTTAACTCTGTATTTATGACTGACCTACTGTGTGACTGAGTATCGTCCTTCATCTCAGTGCACATCCTTACTCACACATACGAGTTTTCTGACAGTATGGACAGTGCTGATGAGATGGAGCACACGGTGGAGTTTAGAGAAGCTTGGGGTGTGATGGTGAGATGCTTGCAGGGCAGTGATGCTGGTCTGGCTTTGATTCCCTTCCTTATTATGCATCCACACTCTCTCATGCTGTCAGCCTCAAAGGCGACCTGCAGTGCCATAGCAACTGGCCTGAATGAGGCGAAACACAGTGTTGACTGGCAGTGGAACACAGCTGGACCACACTGAAATGGCCATCTGACTCATCCTGCATTGTTTAATCACTACAGACCAGCAGTGTGTTTGTGGATGGAGGATTCTGGGTGTGGGATCGTGTAAAACAATAGTTGGTGCATTTTGGCTACCATGATGGGGTGATGTTCAGAATAAAATTAAGTATTTGTAATAAGGTGTGTGTGTGTGTGTACGTACAAGGCTGCTAATAACACGGCATCCACTCTTTACAATTTGCACTTCTGAGACATGATGCTGCACATCACTTCCTCTTCTAATTTTCACAAGCAGGCAGAGAGTGAAAGCATATGCAGCCAAAACACCCGTCATATGAATCCTGTTCATCAGTTTTCATTTGGAACAATTTGTGCCATGAAGCATGTACAGTTAACTTATTTACTGAGACTGAGATTCAGGCCACAGTAAAGTTTAATTCTGCTTATGCTCCTGGTATGAACACGTGATGTGTAAATGTTCTGCACATGAATGTTTAAAGAGAAAATGCTACGCCTCTGTGCAAGGTCAGCAAACAGGAAGGAGGAAAAGGTGTGTGTGTGTGTGTGTGTGTGTGCAAGGAATGGTTGTGTAATTGATCATGGTTGTGGATGGGCTCATGAATAAAGCAACTTTTCTGCATTTCCACTTGTCTCTGTTAAAATGGCAACATGCTAGAGCTCCGGAGTTTGTTCTTAAACATGTCTTTGTACACTAGGGAGCTATGCATACTCAAGGTGTGTGTTTATTTTAATCTCTGTGAGATAAAGGAATAAATAATGTGATAACTGTTCAATGGAAGAATATCATTGAAATATTCTGTCATCATCACACATGCACCAGGAATAAAAGTGGAAACCTAATGATGTAATGAAGCCATGGAATCTGCCATATTTACCTCCATTGTCAAATTATTGCTGGTGCTGGGGCCATGGAGGAGCAGTTACTAATCTTTGGAGTTAAATCGGCTTCATCATGAATGATAACTGAAATGCTGACCCATGCCATTTATTGTTAAACTTTTCACAGCTACATATAGTAACCAGTGTATAAACATACTACATATAGTAGTCCAGTGTTAAAATATTCACTGTTTTAATTTGACAGCAAAAAAAATGCTCTGTGCTTTACTGACATGTGTAGGTTTGACTCCTCACAGCACACATTCATGAAGGCTTATAGCTCCACCTCCAGTGATGATGTCTTTTAGAGAAATAGAGCATAATTACAATAATGTTTTATTCTCCATGGTCTGGATGAACAAGCCGGGAAAAATGTGTTCCTACCCCTTCCGTGAAACTGCATTCTGGGATAGGGATCAAATTATCTGAGACAACAATCCACTAATGTGATACTTACACCATAAACAACAATAGAAACTATAAATAACTAAAACACTACTCAAATAGGGCTGGAAATGGATACAAGGATAATGTTAGCTAGGGATTATTATGCAAAAATTTTAAGAAATGTGCATAAGGATAGTCATAATGCTGAAGCAATTGATTCTAATTGAAAATATAATTTATTGGTTTTCACTTCATTTCTTTGCATTTTTCAGTCAGGCAGGTGGACTTCACATCCAACACACAAAAATAAATCCTTAATTTTATTACTTAGGTTTTTTTTTTTGGTTTTTTTTTGGTCCATCCATTATGAGCAGCTTGTATTTCCAAATGCTATAAAAAAATAATCATTCTAGATATTATTTAAGTAGTCTTTTAGTTTAATTAAATCTTTGTTTCGTTGCTATTTCTATGTACTCTTTAATTCAAGCACTATGGATTCAGGTTCTGGTGAATCTGATTTAACTCCATACTAATCAGCACAGAGATTAACCACAGCAAAAGCTTTGATTCTATTTTTAGCTCAGCTGAGAATGGAGTCTGACTCTAAAGTACCCTGCTTAAGCCATCAGACCAAGTGGGTCATATCCCCGCTTTACCCTCTGCCCCCACCCTGAAGCGCCCCACACACACACACACACACACACACACACACACACACACACACACACACACACACACACACACACACACACACACACACACACACACACACACACACACACACACACACACACACACACACACACACACACACACACACACACACACACACACACACACACACACACACCCCCCCTTAGGTTTCCTTTCATTATGTGCATTATGAATGAGGATGCTATTTTGTGTAAATGTATTTGTGGAATATTCAATTGTATGTTTATATCTACATAGTGTCTATTTTATTCTGGCATTTTGTCCTGGGTGTCAGTGGATCTTATACAGCCAGTGATCATCCCAAGGTGACACTGACTGGGCTCATTAAAAAATTACCCTCTGGTCTTTGGAACATTTTATCAAAAACACTATACTTTTTTTTTTCCATTGTGTTCTTAGATATTAGAAGGAAGTATTTTCTCTACAACTACTCATTTATGTAAGCTGGAGGTGTATGAGATAATTTATGTCAGAAGAAAACATGTTGTCATGCTTTCTTGATGATCTGACACATTCATTCATCCACTGATGGATTAAGCTGCACACTAGTGCAGTTACTGCACCTTTGATTTACATGTCTGTACAGAATATAAGAGCCAAATTGCATGACAGAAGCTGTATCAGTCTGCTTCACTTCCTCAGAACTGGCTCCAGAGTAACTGCATGTCATGGTGCCACAGCGGTCATCTGCATGCATGTGATGCAGACAGTCTGAGATTGACATGCGTGGCTGAGGGCGTGTGAAGCTCAGTGAGGTCCTGGCACTTGTGCAATGAGGAGAGAGCTTCAAAGTATATCAGTCTCAGCTCTGAGACGAGCCCTACCCCGAGCTACAGGGAGTCTTTCCATCACTGATCAACACATGACACAATCAAATGTCTAGTCAAGGGTCTTTACTGGGTTGCAACTCATCCTGCACATTTCTGTGGATTTGCATATCCTTTACTATGCAGCTGTGATTGTTTTTTTTTTTCCCTCTAGAGACCCATGACAATTTTTTGCCCATTCTGGCCAGTCTCAGCCAATTAACTGTGCTACAATAAGTCCTTAAATCACAGGCAATTCTGGGCCAAATTCATTGAGTTTGTCCCAAATGTAAGCAGACACATTAGATGTTTTCATGTGTATTTGGAATCCGTGATTAAAATAGACCAGATGCTAATATAGTTTTTGGACTGAAGATGGCCTAAGTGTGAGCTCTATTTCAAGTTATGATCTCATTGAGGCTGTATTGGGAAATCATAGTTCTGATGTTCAGATTTGGTTGGGATGCACATCTTTTCACTGTGGTCTGTTGGCCAGAAGTGGTAATTATGGGACAAAATTGTGCTATTGGTAATTTCAATTCAATTCAACTTTATTTGTATAGCGCTTTTAACAATGCACATTGTCTCAAAGCAGTTTTACAGAACATAAGAAATATTGTACAAAAAATTCAAGATTAATATTAGACAAAAAGTTCAACATTAATATTAGACTTATATTTACATTTATTTGTATTAATCCCTTGGGGGGGGCACGGTAGCTTAGTGGCTGGCACGTTTGCCTCACACCTCCAGGGTTGGGGGTTTGATTCCCGCCTCCACCGTGTGTGTGGAGTTTGCATGCTCTCCCCGTGCCTCGGGGGTTTCCTCCGGGTACTCCCAGTACACTTAGAAATCACAAAAATCTCCTGAGTATGGATTACACAGAGGCATCACCTGAAAAAATACATAGATATTAAAACAATATAAATAATTAGAAACATTCTGTGTATTGCATGCAGCTTTTATTTTGTATTTGGTATGTCTTTCCAAATATCCAGAACGAGCTGCATTTCTGCGGTGCTACAGCCCTGCCTTTGACAGTTTAGCAGCTTGAATCAGCAAAAAAATTTTGCCCACAAATAATACCTAGCATGTTGGTTTACTTTCTGCACTTGGGATCATTCAGTGTTAAACTGCTTTCTCACTGCAATGAAACTGTGCTAGAGTTTTCTGGAACTGGACTGAGACCAGCTCGCTCAGATGGTGTGATTGCTGTGCTCTCATTTGCCTAAGAACCTGGATATATGCAGAGTAAAGAAGATTTACTCAGGATCGAATCATATGCTAAAAAGATCTGTAATTTTTTTTTTCTACAGATTAGTCTCAAGCAAGCACTTAATACAGGATGTAATTATCCCATATGAGGCCTGCGTTGATGGGCATTCTGCTATTAAAACTTTCATTTTGACAAACTAAGAGGGACTAGTTGGATTGCACTCGAATACACACTTAGCTCAGTTCTGTTTCTATGTTTATCACACTGAAGATTATATCTCGATTAGAGTGATGGCCAGTGCTTGTAAACAGTGGTGATTTGACTGGTTAATGGATGGGTAAACCACTGGGAGAATTATGTGTCAGCAATGGTGAGGCTAAAACAAAGCTCTATCCATCACTGTGCTCACCGAGGCTTCAATAATTGAGCTAGGATAAATGGGCCATGTTTTTCGAGCAAGAAAAATAAAGGAATGCTAGCCAAAGCAGAGAAGTAGAAATCCAATAGTCTGAAGCAAACCCAAAGAAGTGTCTCTTTTTCTGTGTGTTTCACGCTGGGCCGTGATGCTAGCAGAGGACTGGGTTTCTCGTTCACTATACATGTTTAAAAACCTAGATGCATCAAATTTAAAATGTAATTATTTAGCCTAGATAAAAGTTGCTAATGGTTTAATCAATGAAAATAAATTGTATGGTTTATGGTGTTTGTATCAGATAACAATTAGGCCTCTAACAATTAGACCTTAGTGGTTTAAATTAATACTGGATTATTATAGAGCTGCTGATTTAGCACTGTGTGTGATACCTCATGCTCTGCATTCCTCTGCATTCCACATTAGCAGCCAACGCTGGCACTTATGACTTCAGTGAGGGCTTTTCCCTTGTGTGTTGATGCAAACCTGCTGTTTGGAGGAGGCACTGATAGAAAGCTCTGCTGCAGTTACAGATACACAGGGACTTGAGAGAAGGGAGGAGGAGTGTAACGGGGCGGTCCTGCGGTACAAAACTGGAGCAATGAGATGAGTGTCGAAAAGTGAGACCCTGCAGATGATAGTGAAGTGAGAAGTGAGCCAGCTGGAGATGGCAGAACAATATATATAGGGAATGTTTGCTGTATTACAATTAATCCATTCTCCTCCTTTCTGTAATTCTGGCCTCTATTTGTTTCCAGCTTAGGCTATAGTTTCATCATCTTGATCCTCTCTTAACACACCACTCTCTGCAGTATTACTGGCAGCCAGAATACCACAGAAGCCAAGCTGAGGTGGAGTCTCTCCACAAGAGTGTGTGCCGCAGTCATTTCAGGTACATCCAGCACTCTGCCGCAGAATCCACTGCATATGGAAGCCGGTACCACACCCCTCTGCATCCTTACTTCTCTTTATGTGATTCATAAGTATGCATTTCTGTGGCATACCTCATGACTTTCAATTCTGTCTTAAACTACATATTAATGAGTCAGTACATAGAAAATGCTACCCGTGTAAATCATCTATTAAATCTGATACATTTCTGCAATCAAAGGCATGCAGACAGTGTGTATATGACAAACAGAACCATTTCTGTTATAAGATATTTTGCAGAGATACAGAGACAGAAAGTGGGATAATGGTGTGGATCATATCCATATATATCAGAAATGCAGCTGCACCACAGCGACCTTGTCTTTCTTGCTGAGAAAAGGAAGCCTAAATTAAAAGAAGCCCAAATTCTTTGAGGTAGTGTCAGGTCTTTTGTGTGGTTTTTGAGATGTAGATGGACTAAACATTTTGCAAAAGTGGCTCAAAACAAGTTGTTGGACTGTCTGCTAGATAACTGTATGCTCTCAACTCTCAACTGTTGATTACACAGGTGCTCAAAAATGTACTAGACAGTAGCATATAGCAAAAGTTAATTGTAATTACATCTATCTATCTATCTATCTATCTATCTATCTATCTATCTATCTATCTATCTATCTATCTATCTATCTATCTATCTATCTATCTATCTATCTATCTATCTATCTATCGATCTGTCTGTCTGTCTATCTATCTATTTATTTATTTATTGTTTTAGTGATTTTTCTTTGTTTGTGGCTGCCAGTTTAGCATTTTTATCACTGTGCAAATTGAATACCTAAATGGTCTCACATGGGGTACATATCACATTGAATTGTTGAGTTGGTAATCAAATATCAAATAGACCATTTTCCTCTACACACTAGTACACAACTTCTGCACAAGTTGCTCCTGTGTAATTAATTTACACTTAAAATTTCACATTTATCTCACCTGATAACATAAAAGAAATGACATGATTGAGTTTAGATATTTTTATTGTCACTAATATTTGCATGGATAATGTGGTGCCAATTATTTACAAGAAGAGACGCACTTTAAGCATGCACCAGTATCATTAACATTTATCTACATATTAAAAAGCTTTCACTGCCAATTCTACTGGTTTTGAGCAGCTGGTCAGGAGACTGAATAACTGCAGGGCTCTCAGCATGACAGATAATACACACTGTGGGATGTTACCAATATATTGTCCAGTCCATGTCCTAAAACAGCATCTTTTATTGTTCGCTTACCTTAAGAATTATTGCAGAAATTTTCTTCTATTTTGTTTTTTGTCATTTCTCTGAGTCTGATCAGAAATGGATTAATACTAAGGATTTTGCAGTTATCTGTGTGTGTTTAATTTCCCTGAAGATATGCTTCCCCTCTGAGACAGACACACGCAGACAGAATTATTCATGAAGTCCATTTAATTGAATTTCTACTGTTACCATTTGTAAGGGATATATTTTTTATGGTTCATGAAAATTCACGAGACGTGCTGTACTGATGTGTTAATTACAAAACTCTTCATTATATTCTTTACTCTAATTTTTGCGCTTTAATTGCCGTAGGCAGCGTGAGCTTGAAAAGCAGTCTTAAATTAAGTTCAATGAGGCTTGTGCTGTTGAGCATACCAAGTGTGGCATTAGGGATGGATGATTATAGTAGATATGTCCTCACATGCCGTTAAAAGCATTATTCAGCCCATGAAGCAAACACAAGTTCATTGTCATGGCTGTCAAAAATTCATCTGTTGTCCAAATCTCATTTCCATATTTGTAGAGGGATTTTAGGTGGATGATGAGTTCAGCAGAACAAATAAATTGGGTTTTTTAGTAGAGAGAGGCAGCTAAGGCCTGCAGCATACAAAATAAGAAATGAATAAATGTTCATTTGCTTTAATTTTATGCAGAAGGACAATTTGCGTGCTTAAAATATTTCTCTGCAGTGTGGGTGGGGTCGAGAGTTCAGCACATGGGAAAGGTTCTGAATATTCAGGGCTGCAGTGCTCATGTATATAAAAGTCAATTTACCTAAAATCCTAAACAATTGTATACATCCAGCTACTATATCAAATTACTGCTGTTTTCAGATAAATTCTTGTTTTGGATATATTTTGCTTTCCACTTATAACATTATTGGTGGGAACACAGCAAACTCACACAGCAAAAACAACACAGCACATGCTTTTTCAAAATAAAAAAAAGTTCCTCATTATCTGGGCATCTGTTCCCACATCACATTAATGCTGTGGCATTGTGCCATGCTCAGTGTCTACTGACTACTAATCTTTCCTTGAGTAGACACTGGCATGTTTAATACTCATGGGTTTTGCAGTCTAGCAGTCTGATTTAGACTTCCTGTTCACCTGAGATGTGAGTGGTCTGCTGAGTGTACCAGCGCGACTGTGGGATGATGGAGGAGAAGGACGCAGTTCACAGCTGAGCTCTCTTTTGATGGAGATAAAAATAATTGGAGAGACATAAAGGAGGGTGCTCTGAGACGTGCTGAAAAGGACACGGCCCCTTTGCTGTGGAGGTTGTCCTCGTCTCCAATGATGTTTTTACGGCTGCCACTGCAACTCTGTCAGAACATTATCACATTAATACAGCTGATTGACTTTAAACCTCATGTATGCAATCAGCTTGCATGAGACAAAAGAGTCCACAAGATCCTCAAGATCTTTTCAAACTTTTCTTCTGCTCTCTTTGTCCTGTTTAATTTTCATTTAATTATTCGGTTGTCCCTGAAGAGGAAATCTTGAAGACTTGAAGAACAATTATATAGTCATGCAAGTACAAAATATGGGAAAACATTAGCATTAACTTCACCAAAGATGATGTATTTTGTCCTGGACACAAACGTTTTATCATTCAGGTATATTGTTTTAGACTTTTTCTTGACATCTGTCCGTTCTGGAAAGTGAAGACTACCTTTGCTTGAATAATCTACTATGATATCCTATAATTCATAAAATCCAAGTTGCCCACTTTTAATCCTAATTCTCTGTTTTTGCATGATTGTGCTGAGTTTTGACTAACTTGTATTGCAAGTTGAGAGTTTTAGGCAGAGAATTAAATCAATCAAATGTAATATAACAGCAAAATTTTGTGCCAATCAAACACTTTTATTATTTAGCATTAGAGTCCCTGGGAAATCTATATGCTGCATGATTAGTCAGTGAAGACTAAACAATACCATAGAGCAGTGAAACAATTCATTCCTCTAAGATATGTTAATTAAGTCAGTATTAAGACTTAAGATGGTTAAGATGTACATGCAGCTGTTTAGTACGGCAGAGTTTTACAGCCTTTACAACTGATAAAAATGGTTGCAGATTTAGAGTATTTATTCCATAGCAAAATGCTTTTTTTTATTACTTTACAGGATTGGGTGATTAGAGCAGTATATTGCTTTACATTAAATGCTGGAAACTGTAGTATGTAGAGGGATATCTGGTAGAAGTGCTGTTGTGCTCTTTATAGTGACTTTTTTAGGTGATCACATGTAAGTTTGCATTCAAGTAAAATGTTAGTAATTCAAGTAAAAAAGTAGTAATTTAGTGCTAGAAGTGTTTGAGGTGGTTTTAGCTCAGTGGTTAAGAAAGGCTGCACGTTTTTCTTGCATGGTTGGCTGCTTCCATTGCTCATATATATCTTGCCTAAATTGTAAGTTGCTTTAGTTGACGTTTGCATTTGGCAAAGTCGCAAATATATCACATTATATTTTTTAAAATGTACAGTATATTATTGGAAACATAATAATATAAAAGTACAGGTACCTGTAAATATATTACAGTACTTTATTGGTAACTCTTCCACACTCCATCTGATTATTACAATGTGGAACTGATAATTAAATATCAAATTAATGCTACCTCTTAGCAAATAGTGAAGAAAATGCAATAATCCACATAATAAAAAAATATATAAATCTTCTAACTAAATATAAGCAAGTCTCATTAATTACTCACCTCTGAGCAGTATGACTATTTCTGTCTCTGTTTCACTTTTTGCCCTGAATACTTATACCACATCTCCTATACCAAGCAACAACAAGTGAAGTGAATTTGTGGTGAAGTGAATCTCTAGTGTGTAGCATGGAAAACTGACAGTGAGAAGTCAGGACTGTGGCAGGACTTCTCAAATCTGTGTAGAAAAGGAGAAAGAGACCGCTAGAGACAGACACCAGCTCAGGAAAAGAGCAGTAGACAGGAGTCTAATAGATCAACATGGTGGAACAGGAATGCAGCAAAGCCAAAATAAATTGTACGACTTGTCCATGTATGTATTTAGGTAATGGAATCAGTTACCTAAAATATATCTACCAATGTGTTCTTATACTACTACTACTATTACTACTACTACTACTACTACTACTACTACTACTACTACTACTACTACTAATAATAATAATAATAATAATAATAATAATATACCATTGAATGTTCTGGTTAACCTTACAGTGGTTGTTAATGCCCAAGCCATATCTAGACACACACACACATACAAACTTTCTGAATTTATGATACCTGGAGCTGTTTTCTTTTCTTTCCTATTGTTCTTCTTGCCATTTCCTCAAACCCTCCTTTCTTCCTCTATCGCCTGGGAGATTCTGGGAGATAATTACATTACATTGTGTTCATCTTTTTTCTTTTACTGCATTATTTTTCTCTTATCTGGAACAAAAAAATGTGATATGTGGTTGAGATACTGGACAGTATATGTAATTGTCATATTGTTAAATCATGTTTTTGTTACTTGCAAACAATTATCTTTGTCTCAAAGTCTAAGAAAAATAGAGAGAGAGAAAGAGAAAGAGAGAGAGAGAGATGACGAGCAATGAGGCTGAATAGTTGCAGCTCCAGCCCTTGCTGCGATGCTGCAGTCTACTGCAAATGTGTAACATTTCTGTTTCCCCAGAGGAAAGTCGGGCAGACAAGAATTAATCTTTGTGTGGAAGAAAAACATAATTAAAAAGAGTGGCTTGGCTGAGGCAATTGGAGAATAGCTGGCATTCGTATATACCACAACTGCTTAGCTGAAGTAGAATATGTTGGTCCTATAGGGCAAAGACAATTGATCTTCCTTCTGCACAAATGCTTTCCTCATAAATTGTGTAGAAGCTGTGTGATAGAAATGGGTGGACTGATGGCAGATGAATCACATGTTAATGGAATGGAATGGAATCCAATAAATAGGAAGAGATGATTCTGTCCAATGAGACACTGGCTTCATGCTCAAGTTTTGTATCAGATACTTACTGCAGGGTGCAAGAACCCTTACAGCATTATTATTTTCCCCATCCCCCATCCTGGGATGCAGTGATTGTGGCAGACATATGGCTATGGTGAGACAGCTGGGTTCTGGGTTCAAAGGACTCCAATTCTTCACCATGTCCCTTGATGCCTGACATTGATTGACACTGTGTCCATGTCCTTGGAGATTAATTAGGAGAGTCAGGGCAGGTTGTAGCCGTATTTCACAGGAAGCAGGGGCAGTGCATCACCAATAATGACCTGGTAGGTCATCACACTGCTGATGAGTATGGAGTATAAAAGAAAAATAAATATATCAATATAAGAATTGGGTAATCAAGTAGATCATCCAAAAGTGAAAATTCCTAAACCACATTTTATCCAATAATCTTGTCTGATTTTCATTCCCTCTTTCTATGCGAAATGTAGCATTAGTGTTTACTGATATAATAAGTTAAAAAAAAAATCTTCTACATGACGTCACCACTGAACAGTCCTTACACGTAACTATCATAACAGGCTTGCATGTAAACTTGATCCTTTGGTCCTTTAAAGCAATCCAGTATGTGACTGGTGTAAAACTTGAAGCCCTTTAGATTTCTATTTGTGATTAGCAGCACACAGGAAAATGTTAAAGTTTATACACAACACAGCTCAGAAGACATCTATGTTAAATAAATAAATAAACAAATAAATAAAACCCTTAAGGTTTACAACAAATAACAGAATGAGGGGGAAATCAGGGTCAATTAACTTCAAATCAAACATTTAACCAGTATGTAAGGATTTCTTAAATACAAATGTCAGAAAAACGTCATAGGATGTAACCTGTAAAACTTATTGAGAGAATATGATGCACTTTCAGAAAAAAGGTTACTAAATGCTACCATTCCTTGTCACTCAGGTGATACCAACAAGGTTACACAGATTTTTTTTTTAGCATTAGTGTGTAGCATTTACCAAGAAAGGGGCATGTTGTGAAAATGTTAAGCTTTACTCTAAAAGGTATAAAGGTTCAGTTATGTACATTAAATCTTTATTTAGAAGTACACATTTCCAGGCAAAACATATATATTAAAGGTACAAAAAAATAAGAATATGAACCCCAGTGATAAGGTACTTTTGAGAAAACACACACACACACACACACACACACACACACACACACACACACACACACACACACACACACACACACACACACACACACACACACACAGACCCAAGTGAGAGTGAGAATATGTTAGATCAAAAACCTGAGAGCCCCATCTGGGATGTGTGATTTAATCAGTTAGCTAGTGAACCTCACAAGAACCAAGCAATTTACACAATGATGCCATGCACAAATTAGAAGAGAAAAGGACAAAGACTGTCCTCTTCTTTATATGCATATAAAAATGAGCATCATATGTGTTTTTTTAAATAGCAAACCTCTATTAGTAGATGTTTCTCTTGCAATTGGTGTACAGATCTCATCAAGAAGTGGATGTGGTAAGCCCAGTATGTTGTGGACTGTTTTACTGGTTCTCTCCTGTGTGTGTCTCGTGTTGATTATACTGCGACCTCTCAGAGTGTCAGTGCTGTGCTGGTGGATAATTAAATCTCCCTGGTGTGCTCCACTTCCCTCCACCCCCCTATCCTGCTGGGTTGGCCGTAATCCTGTCGGACAGGGAGCACCTTTGTTGCTGATTAAGGTTTGTCGTCGAGCGATTTTTATTGGCTGCCCAATGGTGCGTAGCATATACATTTATCAAGAACAATTGGCTAGCTAGCCAAGGGTGTCCACCCCTCCTGCTAACTGGAATAACAGAGAGAGAGAGAGAGAGAGAGAGAGAGAGAGAGAGAGAGAGAGAGAGAGAGAGAGAGAGAGAGAGAGAGAGAGAGAGAGAGAGAGAGAGAGAGAGAGAGAGAGAGAGAGAGAGAGAGAGAGAGAGAGAGAGAGAGAGAGAGGATGGGGTGGGAATACCACTGGCACAAGCAAGCAAAATATTGTAGATGGTATCAAAGGAAGTAATTTAATTAAATGCATTTTGTCAGGCTCTGGAGCACAAGTGATCTAAGTGTGGGCTGCCTGCTTGACATTAGTTTCAGTGTAATGTCTTAATAACATGGTTCTGTGTAACTTGAGCTCTCAATTATACAGTGTTGTGTTCACATCTACAAGCACATCTAGCTGGATTGGATATCAGTGATGCGTAGTGGCAGAGCTCTTTATAGTTTTAAAGTATATACACAGAGCAGCTGGTGGTAAACCTATGGAAAGAGTTCTTTAATTGGAATAAATTAATAAAAATAAAATCAAGATTGTATTTATTCTCCCAGATATGTAAATTCTTATGTACTCCATAAACTTCTCTCTCTCTATCTCTCTGTTTTAGATAGGCAACTAGTGTATTAGCATTTTTACAGTAGAAAAAGAAATTGTTGGCTACTAAATCCCAGACATGATGGAATTTTTTTCAGCTCCTCACAAGAAGATCCTTTTGTGTGGCTGCAGCAATGAAGAATAATAAAAGCAAGAATCCAACTGATATCAAATTTGCATTTGAGAGAAAGAGAGAGAGAGAGAGAGAGAGAGAGAGAGAGAGAGAGAGAGAGAGAGCGAGAGAGAGAGAGAGAGATTATTTTTACTATGGTGCAGGTTAGGTTGGCAGATTAGGTGTACTGAAATGACATTGGCTTAATTTTATATGAAACACTTTTCCTTTGATGCATGTAACTTCCTTTATAGAGGACATCTGGACAACAATGATGAAAAAATGAAGTCACAAAATCTGTAGAATCCTGAGTTTTATTTTAATTTATTTTAGTTTACTGATGATGAACATACTGCAGTACTGTATTTAGCAGATGCTGAATTTTGTCATGTGTGCCATATGTAATTTTTCATAATGCTCATGGTGTGACTAAACTGTAAGCAGACTCATTTTATAACATCTGACTTCATCTGTGAAAAAAGAGCATTCAGTATTTGCTTCTGTCCGCATGCTTCCTTTCACTGCAGTCCTCTGAAGATGTAGATTTAAGCTTCGCCTACTTCTGTGCATGTGCCTTCTTTTGAAATAAAAAGTTTATTTAAGGACAGATTGGTTTTAGCTGTAAGGTTTTTTTGAGCTTATTGTGTTTAAGATTTTTCAAAGATATATGAGCTTCATGCTTTTAAATTGTAAGATAAATGAATCTTAAATGTCAGTGTGACTGTCTAGAAGGAGAAAAATCAGTTTCCCTGACGTTATGGCGTTTATTTAATGTTATCTATGAAGTGATTAATAACCATAAATATTTATATTAATACTACTTCATAAATACTGAAATGTAAATATGTAGCTGTATTCTTAATGTCTTCAATGATACTGCTAATATTTGACAAAAGAGCAAATGTGTGCTGCTTGGAAATCTACTAGTACATGACATCCATTTCTGCTGTATTCTAAACAAAAAAGGGTTGAATATCAGTGTGCATGATTGTGACTTCATCATAGACTAGAAAATCCAGTTCAGTTCTATTAAAATGTAAATAGAATTTTAAAGTCATAGATGTAACTGGATACATTATTTTTATGTTTATGATTATGTTAAAGAAATCTTATATAACTATATCATAATGCACAGTGTTTTCAGATGAGAAATGACCTTCAATATTGCTCCAGCTGCATTTCAGGGCTTTACAAAAAGGTAATTTTTCAGCTCCCTACCAGCCTTAAGCCTCAACATCTCATTTCAGCATGTTACATTCAATATTATAATAATGAAAAAAATTACAACTTAGCTGTGTCGATACAGATTCATGTGTCGATTAAGACTAGATTTATGATCATTTCTAATCTGTGGCACTGATGGACAATATTAAGCATTGATTACAAATGATCCTTTAAGCAGGAAAAAAAAACCTTTATATGGGCATATAAAAGGCCCTTATATATAAGCTATTCTATTATTTGTATTGTTTTTAGAAACATCAACTATAACTGTGCAATAAACTACTGCCATCATGTTTTAAGAATAATTTATAGTAAATGAGCAAATAAGATTGTTAGGTCCACACATTTATATAAGGATGCGGTTTTACAAAGGCATAAAAGACTGTGATAAATCAATAGATTGATTCTTAGGTACCACATGCTCCTGTTTGCTCATCAAATCCTATTCTAAATGGAGTTCCTTTAATTTATGAATTTCCATGCTGTTTTCTGCACCTAGAAAATTTAAGTAAAACTGATTATGGAAATGATCATGTTTTAAGAGATTTATATCTTATATGTATTCATGTATGGTTTTTTTCTGAATGTCATGAACACAATTCGGTCTCTCAGTATGAATGCAGAAAAACAGGGTAGCACAACTACTATATATGTGTAGCCAGAAAGAATATTGCCGCAATCTTACCACATGCAGACACACAAAGGGAGGGAAGGGAGAGAAAGAAAATGCAGAGGGAGGGAGCTAGAGAGAGAGAGAGAGGGAGGGGGAAGATAGAGATGCTGAGATATTTAGATATTTTCACATTCAGCAGGGAAGGTTTTTTATTAAAGCTTTTTTTTGTTTGTTTGGATTGCATACACAATCACAATGTGCTCAGTTCAGTGACATCTCGGTTTAGAGGTGTGTGGACTCCCATGACAGTTTATCAGTAAAGTCTGTGTGTATCTCACTGATTCAAGATAAATGCAGTCTTGGAATGTTGGTCATAGGACAGAAAGGGGAGGAGAGAAAAAGGCTGAGTGTTGCATTGCACTGTCCGGCCGACCAGGCACGTTACACTTTTCTTCCCTGTAGCATTGTTTATGAGTTTAGGAGTTAGTTACTGAGCTTTAGAAACCTGAAACATCTCCTCGGAGTTGAAGATTGATGTGAGAGTTACCAGCTCCTCCATCTTCAGTCTTGCACTGCAGGGTCATTATGGCAGATGCTGCAGTGAGCGAGTCCCTAGATCATCCTTGATGCTCAGTTCCCACACTGCGGTCAACTTTTTTCTTAACATTTCTATTTTCTCCTGACCTTCAGGAAGAGCGAATATCTGAAGACACTACATTGCACTATTTCTTATGCAACAAATAAAGACAGGAACAGAAAAAGGGGGAAAGACCAACTCCCAAGTAATAGCAGCCGAGACCCCGCAATTCCTCGACAACATCCTAATGCTCTCTAATATGCTTTCTTAAACATGCAGCTCTTTACTTGACCTTAGAATTCAAAGGGTACAAAAAGTCCTGATAACTGGAAAATACCGTGTGAAATTTTGGATAGACTCAATCAAAATATTTCCCAGGTCACAGTTATGAAGCGCATTCAGAATCGATGGAAACAAACATTATTTAAATATATGAAATCTCTATCATTACTGACAAGGAGGAGATTTCAGTCAAATCAGTTTCATACCTCATACTGACACTTAATGCAGCACAGTTCGTTCTTAGTGCCTGAGATAGACGCATGCCAGGTCACAGAGAGATGCAGAGAAAGCCTCAGGGCTCCAGACGGCTGTGGTGTAAATTTATTTCACTTGTTTGCTCTGATGAAAATATTTTTTTCTTATTTTCCTGGGTTACACAGACAGCTGATAGGTGGAAAAAATTTAGCACCAGAGGAAGTTCTCATTGTCCATATTTTGATTTTCCGTTATATAATATATAATTTCTTATAAAATATGTGTGCTATCATTTTGATCACTTACTATGGCGAATAAAGAGATTACTGTGTACAAAACAAAAAAAGACCAGCACTTTGTTTATTTCTCGGTCATTTTTCGGTTTCAAGTTAAAAGAGAAAAATGCCGAATATATATATATATATATATATATATATATATATATATATATATATATATATATATATATATATATATATATATATATATATGTATTTTTTTTTTTCATTTAAATCACAACAAATAGATTTCAAGCAAACCTGGGCGGTGTTTAGCAATCCGAGCAAGGAATCCGCTTTCATAATGTCTATAATAATAATTATTATTATTAGAGATTTTTTTTATATATATATATGTATGTATACATATGCATCTTATGTACAAGTATGGCACTTAATTACACGAAAAATAAATAACACTTAACAGATGACAGCCGTGGGCGCTTTGGTGGGTTTAAAATTAAGGTAAGCGTTTGCAGCAAATCCACTAAAGCTCTGGAATGGTTACATACATTAAGGTCAGCGGTGCAACACAGGCAACAAAACAGAAATGTGTTTTATATATTCTATAAACTTTTTCCTAATTCGTCCCACAGATTATTCGATCTCATTTTATACGCTGAATGTGGACTTAGTCAACTGCTGTGCGTTGTACCTATAGCTAAAATGTAATGATAGTGAGAGAAAAAGCCGGTGGAAAATCGCTTAAAAACACCGTTAACGGCACAATGAGAGACGTGCGTGGCCCGGGTTTTATCGTTGTTTAGTGCAAAACGCATTTACTCTCTTCAAGTACCTACAACTAAGCGGCCCACATGAGAGTAAATGCGCGGTGTACTCTGTCCTTGTGCTCCAAACGGCACGGAGAAAAGTCGCATCAGCGCAAACGTGTCAGCCATCCTCCACGCCGTCCTTAAAGGACTAGAAAACAGAAAAAAAATTACCCACTCCTTTAACTGATGACACGTTTTAGCGGCGAGCAGAGTCGTCCATCTCGTCCATGTGTGCTGGATACTTGGATATATTGAACTACACGTATGCAGAGTCACTGGATTGAGTGCGGCCAAAATTCGGTACGCTCAGGCGGGGCAAGTCCTTGTTTCTGATCTCGTAGACGGACTTTCTTCGGGCCTGAACTCCTCTTACGGCCGTTTTGATTTTCCTCCAGCCCAGATGATTGAGCTCGGCCAGATTGAGTATCACGCAGAAGCCGCTGACAGCAAACATGAACACCAGGAAGACCGTTTTCTCTGTGGGCCTTGACACGTAGCACTCGACCTCCTTAATGCACGGGTACCGGTCACACTCGTACACGGCGGGCACATTGAATCCGTACAGGAAGTACTGGCCCACTAGGAAGCCGATTTCCAGGGCGTTTCTGAAAACCACCTGGATGATGTAGAACCTGGAGATGCCCTCCTGGCGCCTCATTTTGGACTTGCCAGGCCGCAAATTCGCGTTGGGCATTTCTTTAACCTCCAAGCATTCTGGTTCGCCCTCTTTATTGGAGTTCTCAGCATTCTGCAGAACTCCATTCCCGATCGTGTTCTTTATCTTTTTGCTGTCCTCCCGCTTCAGTGGGTCCTGGTCCTTATCCACGGTGAGATACACGGTGGAGTAGCGGCGGTCCTTCTGTTTTGCAGACTGATGAACCGAGTAGGTGATAAAGCAAAGGCTCGGGGTGCAGACCATGATGATTTGAAACACCCAGTATCTTATGTGTGAGATTGGGAAGGCCTTGTCGTAGCACGCTTGGTTACAGCCCGGCTGTAACGCATTACAGACAAACATTGTTTGCTCGTCGTCGTAAACTGTCTCTCCAACTATGGCTACGATTAGAATCCGGAAGATCACCACCACTGTTAATAGGATCCTAAAGCATACAAGCAAATAAAGAAACAGAACATGACTAAGCGTCTGACCTTAGTGATTCATTTAAAGTTATGGTTATTTTTGACGATATGAAAATGATTTGAAAACGCAAACAGCAGCATGAGGGCTGGGAGCTGTCCAGTGCTGAAACCCAAGCGCTTTGCATGCTGTGCGCCTAAAAATCAGTGATGCTGTGTGCTCAGGTGGTTAGGATGGAGTTTCTTTTTTTAATTCACTAAAATGCTATATAAATATTGTATAGTTTGTGCATTAAAAAGTGTTATCTGGAACAAAATTATATTGATGTTTTTATTTTAAAAGAAGTAAAGTAGGCTGGTGCGCCCTTCTTTGCGCACGCTCAGTGAATGATGTACTCCTATTAAACCAGCTCCAAAAACCTAGTTTAAGTGAAATGATACTCACTCTCATCGACAAATATAGATGGCTTTTTGACTTACCTTCCTATCATAGTAGAGTGCTGCTGGACAGCAGCCTCTAGGAGCCTCTCGAGTATGGTCCATTCCCCCATTTCTGTTCATTCGGAGACGAGGGCGCACAGCACTTCGCACTCAATCCGCGGGAAACCCCACTTCACTATTTCCTTTTTATTGTCCAATGGGCCCGATTTTATCAGCTGAAAACATTGATCACGGTCCTTGTTCCCTGCGCCGTGGCCAGTTGCTATGCCAGGGGATCACCGGGCGATCCTACTTTTTCTTGTCTTCCAGTCCGAAGTGCTGATTAATATACGAGCCCTCCTATTTTCGATCCTCAGATCAAGTTGATAGGTCGCGCGGTGTGTGACTGGTGGGAGGTTGGATTTAATGCCTCACCAGTGCTAATCTCCCTTAAGTAGTTCTTCCTGCGTCACGGGGCGCATAGGTCTGCGAAAAGCTGTCCAAATACAAGACAATTCTTATTTGCAATAATTGTGTAGATGATGGACCGCAGGAATGGTGACTCGCGTTGAGCTCTGCAGAAGCACCGGGTAGAAGAACAGAGTTTTGCACAGTGGTGCTGAAACTAAATAGAGTCAAGGATACAGAGGGGGTGGCCAGTGAACTGTTATTGGCTTAAACACAGGATGTGTCCTATTTTTTCCCCCTCTAAGTCATACTTGTTGCTATCACAGCCACGAGCGCCTTCCTTGAGGAATTCCCCCTCCTCTTGGATTATACTTCTCTAAGCTGTTATTTTTGTTTTCACTGCGACCATTTCTAATGCTTTTTAAGAAGCTACCGCGAGCGGCTCAACGCGAGGAGCTCTGAGACTCTAATCGCTTTATCGCCGTGCTGTGGATCAAAATAGGAACGTCATCTCCGGCCCCGCCCTTTGCTTCACCCTCAAATCCTGCACGATCACACCCAAATGTATTTACACGGCACTATATTAAGGTACAGATAAATGTGTCAGAAAATCCTTTTAAAAATTGCTTTGAAGATATGATGTGCACATGCATGTTAACACACCCAAATAATAAG
Organism: Hemibagrus guttatus; assembly: GCA_033459395.1. Lineage (NCBI taxonomy): Eukaryota > Metazoa > Chordata > Actinopteri > Siluriformes > Bagridae > Hemibagrus > Hemibagrus guttatus. The sequence goes on from JAUCMX010000008.1 coordinate 17,929,512, forward strand.
GCTACTAAACTGTATCTATCCTTGTCGCTGGAATGGTGCTCTCGAAGGTACACATTTTTGTTCTTTGAATAGGATTCTTTTACCCGTAAAAGTGTATGTAGTGTATCTTTAACACTTTACACTAAAACGAATTACAATCCATTTATGTTCCTTATTTTTTAAGGCACGCGTTTCCAGATGAAAGATTAAAAAAAAAAAAGGTGTACTCTCAAGGGTACCACCTCACTGATAAGAGAAAGTACAGTTTAGTACACTTTTGTCTGAGAAAAATGGAATGTTTTTTCTTAATGTTCATTAGAGAAGCCTTATAGGGTATTTATCTGTGATTTCGTTTTGTGCCCATCTTCATTAGATCATACTGTATGCAAACATCACTGACTACACTCAAAATATGATTAAATAGAAAATACTTTTGCGTGAACCTGTTAACAGGACAGTAAGACTGTGAATGAAGACAGCTGTTTATTGGAAATAGTTTTTCCAAAATTAATTTTTCATTATACGGCTGTATGCCTGGTATATTTTGTTACAACCTTCCAGTGAACTCTCCACAAGTTAGAATAGTTGTTTATTTTTTAATATATGAAGAAATGTATAAAATACATACATTCATATACTCCTTGTTGGAGTAGCCCATGGCATGCCACAGGCTCCTTCATAAACCTGCAGCTTTTATTTCAAACACATAATAAATCCAGATCATTGTTTAATAGGGAACCTGTACCTATAAATCCAGTATAACATAAAACAGCATTTGTGTCTATAAATAATGCATTCTTGGCTAATTGTGAAGGTGACTGAGTGTTGCAGTAGAGATTTTCAATGCAATGATGTTTAAAAGCACTTTCTGTGGACAATGGAGGGTCCAGCCTCACCATATTCCTCTTTACTTATCCACATCTGCTGGAAGGTGGAGAGGGAGGCTAAGATGGAGCCTCCAATCCAAACAGAGTACTTACGCTCAGGAGGAGCAATTATCTAAAACATACAGGACAGTCAAATGTATAAAATCCATATAAAATAGAATAGAACAGAATAGAATAGAATAGAATAGAAATTACCATAATTTTCATTGTGCTAGGAGCAAGGGCTGTAATTTCCTTCTGCATGCGGTCAGCAATACCAGGATACATGGTGGTGCCACCAGAGAGGACATTGTTGGCATACAGATCCTTACGGATGTCAATATCACATTTCATAATGCTGTTGTATGTTGTTTCATGAATTCCAGCAGACTCCATACCTGCGGCAATAAACAGTGAGCAGTTTAGTGATTCTAAACAAAAGAAAGCATCAGTGACCCAAGACCAGTGAGTTCTAGGCAAACAGCAAAAAAGTTATTGTCTATTGTCTTATACAATCCTAAGCATGTAACAGTTAAAATTCCTTACATTCTTAGGTGTGAATTATATATTCAGTTCATGTCTGATCTGGCAGTGTGCTACAATATACAAATTACATACACACGTCTAGGAGCTAATTATTATAATGATCAGCAAGTCTAATCAGCTTATTGTGATCCAGAAAAATACATTCTCAGATGCAATAGTCCCAGGCAATGTATATGATTACATGTCTTACCATTAGATAAGAAATAACAGCAAGAAACTTGTTTCAAATATTTGGTGGCATAACTTTCACATTTTAAAATTGGATATATGAACCCAAACTGATGTAAGATTGTACCTATAAAAGAAGGCTGGAAGAGAGTCTCGGGACAGCGGAATCTTTCGTTTCCAATGGTGATCACCTGTCCATCAGGCAGCTTCCAAAGAGGAGGAGGAGGCAGCTGTAGCCATCTCATTTTCAAAGTCCAATGCCACATAGCACAGCTTCTCCTTAATGTCCCGCACAATCTCACGTTCAGCTGCAGAACACGTTGTGATATTTGGGTCTCATCAAGCAAAATCTGGATATGTTGAAGAGTAAGACCTGATGCAGAGATTCTTGACATAATGTGTACCTGTCATTACAAAGGAGTAGCCACGCTCAGTGAGAATTTTCATAAGGTAGTCTGTGAGGTCCCGACCAGCCAGATCCAGTCTCATGATGGCATGAGGAAGAGCATAACCCTCATAAATGGGCACATTGTGGGTCACACCATCACCCGAGTCAAGCACAATACCTAGAAGAGCAAGTATTTTATGCACATATGCTTATTTGAGAGCACAGTAATGGCTATGATAACTCATTCTGACCGAAATCTAACCTGTTGTGCGGCCCGAAACATAGAGCGAGAGCACAGCTTGGATAGCCACGTACATGGCAGGCACATTAAAGGTCTCAAACATGATCTGTGTCATCTTCTCTCGGTTGGCCTTGGGGTTGAGAGGAGCCTCAGTCAGTAGGGTCGGGTGCTCCTCAGGTGCCACACACAGCTTGTTGTAAAATGTGTGGTGCCAGATCTTTTCCATATCATCCCAGTTGGTGATGATGCCATGCTCAATGGGGTACTTCAGGGTCAGGATGCCTCTCTTACTCTGAGACTCATCACCCACATAGGAATCTTTTTGTCCCATACCGACCATTACGCCCTAGAAAGCGATAAAATGATTCAGCTCATGCTCATTCATATAACCCTGGGCTGTCAGCTAGTATAACAATGAACTCTACACAGCAAAGTGAATTAATGCAATAGTGACAACGAGACACTAAACTGAGACATGATAAGTCACATATATATCAAGATTTTACACCAAAATGGCTTGCATTTCTGCACTGAAATAATTGCTGGTTAACACAGTTTGGGTCAATTCAGAAACCAAGCACTGCCATCAATATAGACTGACCCACACTGGACTGTTTAAATGTGCCAAGGTTGGGTTACAATGCTGAACCAGTGGAATTTTTATTTACACCCAACCTGTGGTAAAAATGATTAAATCTGTTGTGCACTAGTTACAGTGTGTGTGTGTGTGTGTGTGTGTGTGTGTGTGTGTGTGTGTGTGTGAACATACTAAATTGTCTTATCAATTGCAGCAGGCATATTGTTCTTTTCTAGTGCATTTTTGTCAGCAGGCTAACATTTGCTAAACAAACTACACCTTGAAAATGTCTTTTGAATATAAGTTTGAAAAAATTTGATAAATAAATGACTTTCTTGCAGTTACGGGTGATTTCTGTTACTTTACACGTTTTTCTTTGCTGGGTGTTTCTCTGTTCTGACAGGCGCACGGAAAGTTCTAGAAAATGACTCTAGACCCAAGGCGCTTGTTCTCCTTCAGGTCCGCATGCTACAGTGTAACTACACATTATCAACCTGACTCAAGTAAAACTCAGCTGAGCTGTAAATATAACCAAGCATTTTTAAGTTTGTGGTATATTACTAGCATAACCGTGTGAGACACACATTTAAAACGGATTGCCTGTGAACAAGTTTTATAACAATAATGAGATAAACAATGAAGAAGAATTTTACCTGGTGACGTGGACGACCAACGATGGACGGGAATACCGCTCTCGGTGCGTCATCTCCGGCGAAACCGCCTTTGACCAGGCCGGATCCGTTATCACACACAAGAGCTGTAGTCTCCTCATCATCACACATTTCGGACAGTCTAACATGGTCAGAAGCATTCATTTACACTGACATTTAAACATGATTAGACACAGCTATTAATGACTCCATGAATCAAAACTTTTTCACTAACATGAAATACGCAATTACGGGAAAACACCGTAGCAGTGAATCTTTTCGATTGTGTTGTATTACTTTTTCTAATCAGTTACTGTCAGTGAGTTAAGACACTTCCGCTTTGCATTATTGATGTTAGTTTTAGGGTTTGTACGTATTGTTGGTTTGTTAGCTTGAATTGACAGAACCGACGGAAAAGACGCACAGATGATTAAGCGCGTGTGCACTGCGCATGCGCACTCACCAGATCAGCTCAGGCAGAGGGGCTGTGGGTAGCAGAGTGAAGGCTCTTCTTTAAACCGGGCAGTGGGACGAGCTTCTTGGCCAATTGTCCTTATTTGGTCGATGCTTGTGCCATCAGAAGGTGACACTATGAATGGGATGGGGATGGGAGAAAACACTTGTGTCCCTTTTATGGCAAGCTGTTTTAACTCCATCTGCATGTGTGGTCCAAAACAACAAAAGGGACTCCGCTTATTGTCTCGCCATATTTAAAAGCTTTTGTTGTGGCTTGTGTTGTCCAAGATTGTAATAAGTCAATGATGTTGGGCTATTTATCACTTTATTTGCTTTAAATTTAAGATTAGCATAACCGTAACTATATTTAGGTGGTCTGCATAATTGTTTGTTTATGTTTATTCATTGTCTACCGCTTATCCGAACTATTCTCAGGTCACGGGGAGCCTGTGCCTATCTCAGGCTTCATTGGGCATCAAGGCAGGATACACCCTGGATGGAGTGCCAACCCATCGCTGGGCACACACACACACACACACACACACACACACACTCTTTCACTCACGCAATCACACACTACGGACAATTTAGAGACCTACAATGCATGTCTTTGGACTGGGGGAGGAAACCGGAGTACCCGAAGGAAACCCCCGAGGCACAGGGAGAACATGCAAACTCCACACACACATGACGGAGGCGGGAATCGAACCCCCAACCCTGGCGGTGTGAGGCAAACGTGCTAGCCACTAAGCCACTAAGCCACTAAGCCACCGTGCCCCCTGCATAATTGTAATTGTAATTGTAATTGTAATTGTTGAAATTATAGCTCTGTACACTGGTTATGTCATATTTAAAGTGCTTTTATTTCTGTATAAACTTGGATAAACTTATAAAATTGAGACAATATTAATTTATAGAAAGGAACACCAATTTTGTAGTATGTTCTTGTATAGCACAATAACAACAGTACCTAGAAGTATAAAGGGTTCAAATGTGTGTCCTCAGGGGGAACCCTTAAAAGAAGATACAACCATTATTTATCCAAGAGACCCAAGTTAAAACGTTTTATTGTGTTTTGCATTTACAGCATTTTGGCAGACACCCTTATCCAGAGCAACTTACATTCATCTCATTTTTTTTCAAAAACACATCAGTGGAATTGAGGACATTGCTTAAGGGCCCAGCAGTGGTGGTCCTGGGATTCAAGCTCATAACCTTCCAATCAGTAGCCCAATGCTCTAACCACTGAGCTTACCCCTCAAACCTTTTGCCTTCTGTGTGTTATGTGTGGTACACATATATTAAGATTACATATTGTGTAACCTTTGATGGTTGATTACTGGAAGCTGCTGGTCCATATCTGCATGATAGTATGTATTGCTCTGCTGTCACACAATTGACTGATTATCTAATTGCATGGATGTTTAGGAATCATTGATAGGGCACACGTGACTATCTTCTAGGCACAGCAGTTTAAATATGTTATATGGCAATGCACACTTAGTTCCACTGTGTCATGTCCTGTGGGTTTTCTCCAGGGCACCGTGCAGGCAATGATTAACATCTTTTTCTATAATATGTCGAGACAGTATGTAATGTAAACACACTGCAAACACATTACGGAAATATAATAGCAGAGCAAAGATGCAAGTGCTTCTTTGCTTTTTTCCAATTATGGTGATCACTATATATATATATATATATATATATATATATATATATATATATATATATATATCCTTGACACATTTTTAAAGATGTAACGATATTGAGGTAAGAACGTAAAGTACCATTGTTATTTGAAATCATGTACACAGGAAGTAAATCCCTTACACTACTGTCTGGTGCTGCAGTTAGTCCTGAGATTCCCTGAGCCAGCAGTACAGGAGAGTCCACTCCCTATCCAGTGTGTGAGAGCCAAATTAGAAAAGCAGTATGAGGTTAATTGGATGCTCAGCATTCCATATCCTCTCTGCAAATCCCTCACATATCAGCTCAGCAAGACAGGCAGCCCTGTTTCCTCTCTCCATCTCACACTGAAATAGAATATTTCCAGCCTGGGTCCAATCTCAGCCCGTGCCACACATGCATGCTCCATGTCCCACTGTGTCCTCTCTGCCATGTCTACCCACTGCCAGCTTTGCTTTACAGTCAGGGAAATGGAAAGAGAACAAGCACAAGCCTGAAACTAAACTAGATTTTGGCCAGTATGGATTTTTTCATGAAATATCTTTTTGAAAATATTTGCACCTGAACATGTGTATAATAATCATGTTTTTCAGTCTCATAAATATTGCATTTGAAATTATGTGAAGCAGCTATATATTTTCCTCAAAGATCAGAGCTTACTGTGTCATTTCAAAGAATTATTGTCACTCGGACCATCAGTCAATAGTGAGGAAAATGAGGTTAAACAGCACTTTGGAATGGTCATGAAATATTCATGAATCAAAATGAATGGTTTCATCTACAAATGTCAAATGGTGCTCATATTTGTTGCTTCATATTCACCAATATCCTGGATAAGTCAGAATGGGGATTTGGAAGCTGGGAAGCTGTAGATGTTCTTAAAATAGATGGCAGAAATGTGTCTGTCATAATAATGCATGAATTTTACTTTTATAAATTTAGTTCAAACGTATTAAAATGGCTTTAACCATGGATATAACAGTACAGGATATATGTCACACATTAAACCAAAATAAATACGCTATGCATGCAAAGCATTACTAGCAAACTTGGTTTCATTGTGCATACATTCCAATGTGTCTTTGCTAAGGTCATTCTGGAGAATTTATGAAAGGCTTAGATTTTGAAAAACTCAAGTGATGACATTACATATTTTGTGACTTTCTTTTTACATGAAAGAAGAGTGAGCAACACTTGTTTATATTTATGGATAGGTAGATTGAGATCCCTTTTTCAGCACATTCATGAGAAACACACATGAGAAAGATACACACTGAGAAAGTTGTAGATGGTATACACAGCACATCATACGAAAAAATTTAGTTTTAAAGGCAGTTTAAAAGAATTAAAGTATTTTTTCAGTGAGGTTACATTGGAATGATGCTTTATAATAGATCTATGCAACTTCAGAGAATTGATTTAATCAAATATTGCTTTATAAAAGATTTATGCAATGCTTATGCATGTATTATTAAGGCCCAAAGTTGATACCAATCATAATGATTATAAGTCATGTAATAAAAAGGAGATTGTTTTGAATCAAACAAAATAAATAGTAGAAATAGGCTGAAATAGTAAGGGCTGTTGGGATGTTAAAATGTCCTGAAAGAACCTGGTGCCCTCTCACTGAGCGGTTTTCTACCCTCAGCCTCTAGGGGGTGCGAGTGTGTACACTTTGCAAGACTCACATTCATCCATAGTGCCTCCAATAAGAGTAAAATAAGTAGCACAGGGAATACTTAAAATGCTCAGAGAATTTCTCTTTAGTCTGGAACGATCAAGATAAAACACATTTGGCCTAACAAGCTTTCCATCATAAAATGCTTTGCAGCTGAACTTGAGGTTTTAAAGTGAGATAATATTCCACCTTCCCTACTAGTTTTTGTAAATTTAAATCCTCCTAATGGTGAAAAATGACACTTTTTTTAAGACTTGTGTTTGTCAGAAACTTTTATGAGAACTGAAAAAATCTACATTTCTCAGTTTGAGATGAGATTCATTTCATATCCATTCATATTTCATATGTGATAGTTGCACTTAAATTCAACTGAGGCTTTTAGGAAAATAAACAATCCTCTAGGGTGTTTTTTTTTGGATTTTTGGCTTTTAACTTACTTGAACACTTTCTGAAAGGAAAACCCTATAGATTTCTATATATGTATCTTATCTTTAAAGAATCTTTACAGTTCAAGATATATCCATTTGTTGAGCAATCAAAATAGTTTAAAATTCTGTAATTACACGTCATAATTAATCACAGTATAGTATATCAATTTGCCAAGCCTTTAAACAATTGTAATCATATTCTTAAAAAGGAAGGTGAGTGAGAAAGCTCCATCCTCAGCACAAAGGTGTGCCATGTCTCATGTTCAGGGCACACGTCCTGCCCAGGTTGGCTCCTGCCATCAGGAGATCTGTTAGGCGGTCAAAGCCGAGGCAGGCGGTCAGGGGGGAGAAGAGACCGTACAGCCCCCCAAAGAAGATACTGAGAGGCCAACCAATCATTAGCAGCACGATCAACCACACTACTGACCAAAAACAGGAGTTTGCCATCCTAGACAGTAGAGAGCAAGAAGGTTATTATACATGTATGTGCTGAAAAATATTTTAGTATAACATTCCATTCTGTATTAGTTAAGAAATAGCTGCGACATCATGAACTCAGTGCTTAGCTTGACATTTATTTATAGATATGTTTAGCTTTTATTTCCATGACACTGTGATACTGCATGTTCCTAGGATTTCCTTGGTTATTTTTGATTAGCATGTACGTTGGGAATCCTATTAAAGGTCCAGTGGATTGTTGACTGGATTTTCTGAATTGTCTCCATTCTGAAACAACATGGTTTCTTTTCAGAACTCTAACACATAACCTCACACTATTAGTGTTTATCGGCACTATAAGACTGCAGACCAGTATGTGAATAACTCGCACAGCTACTCCTTGCTTTGTGCTCATTCATAGTTTATAAAATGACATTTTGAATTGTGTTGAATGTTTTAAGCCATTTGTCCCAACTTATTTCTCCTGCTCCCAAGGGAATATAAAGTGTGCCTTTTGGAGTGGAAGAGGAGAGCAGAGCGAGTTAGTCCATAGTAATGTATATTGCCTGGTGATTTGTCAAAACTGAAATGACAAACAAACCATAAGACAACTGGCTAATGCTTTAGTGACATAGGCCATGGTTTCTAATGTGTATAACAAACACTTCCTAGGTATCTGGATAAATCAGGGAAAATAAACTGACACTGTGAGAAATATAATCCTACTTCTCCTATGTAACTGTGCAGGTGATTAAAATGCTTTGATTACAAGAGCTCATAATACTTTGTAACAAGACCTGTATTATTATGCTTACAGAAGCTGCTGTTCTACATGTTCCTTCAGTACCCTGGTTAAGGATGTTGTATAGATCCAACATGCACCAGCACAATAGCCTTCAAGTAGAAGGTTGGATTAAATATAGGTTTTTGGGGTTTTCTGTGGTTTTCTCTGTCACAAGCACAATAATACACAGCTTGGCTGGGTTATTAATATTACAGTCACTGTGCTGCCTAAACCCTATGTGGGGGAAGTGTTCATAATCAAATTGTTCATCAACATTGCCTAAGGGTGGTAAGACTCCTCTTCCACACAAATTTTTCTTCTACTTTTCCTTGTGAGGAAACAGTGGCAATAGAAGGTCAATCCATACTTTTCTATCCCTGGCTACACTTTCCAATTCCTCCTAGACATTTCAAAGCAAAATGAGTGAAATAATCTCTCCACTACATCCAGTGGGACATGCCTCATACTGCTACACTAACGCCCAAACCACCTTAATCAATGTCAATGTCAATTCAGAGTATGCAGAAGCTCAGAAACTCTGCAGAGGAACCTAATTTCCACCATATGTATTTGTGACCTCATTTTGTCAATCACTACTCACAGCTCATGCCCATAGGTGTGGATAAGGAAAACGGAGCCTCATCCACAAACTGCTGCTTCACCAACACAAGCTAGTACAAACACTGTAAAAGCAATCAAGCTTTCACTCTCTTTTTCATTACTTGTGGATTCAAAAGCAAAGAAAAACAAACCAAAAAAACCCCTCTGACCTGTCCAAAGCACAAATGCTGTAGTGAAGAACACTGATTGAATAAACAGCATGTGGTTATCAGCTGACATGTCGTAACATCTTGTTCTGTCAGCAGAAGTGAAGCAAGAGGCTTGTAGTCTTGAGGTACTCATGCTTCTCAGTCATATGAGAACCATGTTACCATATTAGGTAAATGATAAATCTAGTAAATTATTAAAAGACTGCATTCATGGGTGCACTTCATGTTGTACAAGCCTCAGCGACCCTTCATTGTAATAAACTGGTAGTATATACATACATGACTACATGTCAACCTACTATATGTAAATGTTAAACATTTTTAGAAGAAAGAAATAAAGGTATAGAGGAAAAAATATCATACAAACCTCTTTCAAGGTCTTTCTTGGGTTATAACAGTTCTCCCCTAAGAATCTTGGGAGAGAAAGTAGTTTCTGCAAGTTAAAGAGTGAGCCCTGTCTCACTGTCCCTGCTTACAAATGACTAACTGGCTGTGTGTCTGAACACCGGCAACAAATTCCGTCTGCTTAACACTAATTTCTAGGAAGCAGTGGACTTGAACTTAGGGAGGAGTGAAGAGAAAAGTGCACTATGAAGGAGGAAGAGATTTAAGGGAAGTTGTGTAAGGCATGCATTTATGCACAACCATATTAACAGCAAAAAAGTTCTAAATATACAACAAGCAGGAAGTTTATGAAGAGAAGTAAGCTACATGTATGAGAATTCAACTAAAACACTCTGGGAAAAGCTTTTCAGTACCAGTCATACACACACACACCCGCGCACACACACAAATGAGTTTCTGTAGATTTAACTTCTTTAATTTTTTTTATTACAAAATGACATTTATGTGTTACAAATGTTTCATTACAAAAGACAATTATTTTTCAAGAAACCAAATCAAGGTGAAAGGTTAGCAACAAAAGGAAAAAAAATAAAAATGAACCACACCCTGGTGGATGGTGCAGTGGACCCTGGCCAACAGAGGTGTGGAGTGTGAGTGGATTTGCCTTAGGACTCATCCTCCTCACTGTCCCCGCTGTCACTGTCTCTACCTGGGTGTTCAGGCATTTTAGCGCGTTCCTCTGTATGCTGCTCTTCCATACCAGACTCCTGCTCCATCTTCATCTCAGACTCTTCCTGCTCAGCTTTATCTCCAGTCACATCTTCATTGTTCTCTCCTTCAGTCTGACTGTCTTTTTGCTCTTCTTCTTCCCTCATATTCACGTCAGACTCTTCCTCTTTCATCAACTGCTGAGGTGGTGGGAGGATCTGCTGCTGCTGTTGCTACACAAAGACAAGGAGAAGGAAGTACACTGCTATTTAGATTTTTTCTAAATACTGTAAATAAATCTAGTGCTACAGAAACTTCTGTAGAAGCTCTGCTTGTCTAAATAGAGGTTGCCCAGATTTTCCTCATGGTCACCCACATTACAGTAGTGTGTATTACTATTTATAGGTATTGAGATCATTTGTAGTTTAGTGCTTTGTAAATAGTGTTAGGCACTTACTCTGCTCTCAGATCCTTTGCCAAATATACTGGATTACACTCTGTCTTATGTGTAATACACAAGGGTAGAGCTAGTTAGTAACCTTAAGTGCATTAATACAGACGAAGGCAGTGGTTCTGAACCTTGGGGTTGCATCCCTACTTGACCCTACTTACTCATCTCAGATTTTTACCAATCATGATATATGCTTCTATGGAACTTGACTTGTGGAAAATTTATAAAGAATTAAATCCTAGATTATTATTAAAATTTCATTAGCCCTCATTCAATTTGGAGGTCGTCTTAAACCCATTTTACACCAAACCAACATGTCCAACATACAGGTGCATCTCAATAAATTAGAATGTTGTGGAAAAGTTCATTTATTTCAGTAATTCAACTCAAATTGTGAAACTCATGTATTAAATAAATTCAGTGCACACAGACTGAAGTAGTTTAAGTCTTTGGTTCTTTTAATTGTGATGATTTTGGCTCACATTTAACAAAAACCCACCAATTCACTCTCTCAACAAATTAGAATATGGTGACATGCCAATCAGCTAATCATCTCAAAACACCTGCAAAGGTTTCCTGAGCCTTCAAAATGATCTCTCAGTTTGGTTCACTAGGCTACACAATCATGGGGAAGACTGCTGATCTGACAGATGTGCAGAAGACAATCATTGACACCCTTCACAAGGAGGGTAAGCCACAAACATCCATTGCCAAAGAAGCTGGCTGTTCACAGAGTGCTGTATCCAAGCATGTTAACAGAAAGGTGAGTGGAAGGAAAAAGTGTGGAAGAAAAAGATGCACAACCAACTGAGAGAACCGCAGCCTTATGAGGATTGTCAAGCAAAATCCATTCAAGAATTTGAAAACCAAAGTCACTGCACCCGTTTACCAAGAGATTTTGGAGCACTTCATGCTTCCTTCTGCTGACCAGCTTTTTGAAGATGCTGATTTCATTTTCCAGCAGGATTTGGCACCTGCCCACACTGCCAAAAGCACCAAAAGTTGGATAAATGACCATGGTGTTGGTGTGCTTGACTGGCCAGCAAACTCACCTGAACCCCATGAGAATCTATGGGGTATTGTCAAGAGGAAAATGAGAAACAAGAGACCAAAAAATGCAGATGAGCTGAAGGCCACTGTCAATGAAACCTGGGCTTCCATACCACCTCAGCAGTGCCACATACTGATCGCCTCCATGCCACGCCGAATTGAGGCAGTAATTAAAGCAAAAGGAGCCTCTACCAAGTATTGAGTACATGTACAGTAAATGAACATACTTTCCAGAAGGCCAACAATTCACTAAAAATGTTTTTTTTATTGGTCTTATGAAGTATTCTAATTTGTTGAGAGAGTGAATTGGTGGGTTTTTGTTAAAATGTACTACTGTTTAATAAATTGTGTCCTTTACAGCACACACTGTTTTTTGGTTTCTGGCTAGAAACATGACATAATACAACATTAATGCCATACTTTGTACTATACTATTGTATAATAATCTGTCAACAATACAGTGAGATTTCAGCCTAGTCTGCCATAGCAGTGCACACTCTAGTGACAGTTAAAATCCTAATCCTTTGCAAGACTTTCATCAGTTTCCACATACTTGCATGAAAAAAATAAAAATCAATCAGTATCATGGAGTTGTGTTGTCGGTCCTGGCTAGTGATTTGTCCGCACCGCGTTAAATTTGTCTAATAAAATGTCGATATTTGAAGGCAAATTTTCATATTTGGATGTTTAAGATAGAAATATGTGTGCTGATGTAGGAAAAAAGCAACAGGTTTATAATAATCTGAACATTAGTACGGCTGTTTTTATCTTATATTTATATAACTGCTCCTCACTCTGCCTCTGCTGATGCATGTGTCTCTCTGCTCCTGGTGTAAAATGGCTTTAACAGTCCACTTTTACTAACAGCAGCTCTAAACCTGACATTTTGCTCTGGTGTGGGAGTTCGAGAGCAGAGCTTGAGCTCACTCCACAATTTAGCTCAGCAGGTCTTCATTAGCAGCAATTTATCGCTCATTCAAAACACTGCATTCATACTCGCTGCGTACATTTCAGCATGCAGAACTAAACTGAATCTATTACAGCTGAATAACAGTACTATTCAACTAAAAAGAAAGCAAATGGCTTTATGATGAATAATATATAATAGAGTATGTGAAAAAGAAAAAGAGCTTTAAAGTGCTTACCTGTCTGTACTGCTGGGTTCTCTGTATCATATGCATGTACATATTGTAGACCAGGTTGGCCATTTCAGGCATGTCCTTTATTACCCGAGCAGGCTCACTGGATCGTTCCTCAGTCTGTAAGGAAAGACGAAGACAGGGAGAGAATTTAATTTTCTCTGACATTACTGTCCAAGTGTTTTGAGAACTGTATGGATTTTAGAACTACTTTCTGTCTATGTAGACTACTGGACAGGACCAGACATCTATTTCATTCATTTGAGCCACACAGGAAAAATGAATATTCCGAGGGAAAAAAAAAAGCCAAGCACCCTCGGAATTGTAGTGTCTGCTATTCAGCATAGCAATTTATTAACAAAATGACATCCATTTTTTGGAGGCCACTAAAGTACATTCATGAATAATTCAAAAACTTTAGGCATGTCTACACATTTATCATAAAGGTACAGAAAAACAGCATGGACATCTTTCCAAATGTGATTTTAGTACGCATAAATAATTAGTGTCTGTTGCATTTATTGCACTATAGGTCTCGTAGAACTGGCCAACTAAACTACTCTTTAAGGGAAATAGATAGGCTGTGTGAAAGTGTGTGTGTAGAACAGGGTCTCTCAGACCACCACACACATTGCTACAGTAAATATAAAAATTATTTTTGAAATTGCAGTCTTATATAAATGCAACAAAAGGTTGTTTCAATATTTTTCACTGACTATTACTATATTTTTCTATACTTGAACTACTTTTGTTTCAGGAACACAATAAAAATGGAAAAAAGGTGTCTGATAATTTGTCGTGATGTGGACTGTTTCTATGTATGTGCTTACACTGACCAGGCAGCGGTCATCTCATGCCAGTACGCCTGCTGCTACAACAGCGGCCTTTGTAGGAGGCTATACTTTTAAGCTACACATTTCATTCAATATTGTGGTTGGGTAGATAATCTGGTGAAATTTACATTTCAGTTCAATGTAAATTGTATTGTTTTGCATTTTAAACCAAATATATTGTCAGAAAACAGCTTAGCAGAAATTCAGGTGTAGATTTAGATCCCTGATAAGCAAGCCAGATGTGAATGGAAAGTAGCAACTGCCTGAGATGACAAGAGGAAGAAAACTTTAGATAAGCCAGACTCAAAAGGGAACCTGTCTGATTCAGTAGAGACCTGTCTGAACAGTACTCTGCATGTTGAAAGGGTGTTCAGTATGAGTGTATTGTGTATACAGCCCATGATTACAGCACTGGATTTTAGTGCAAGGCTAAAATAATTCTTTGGTTATGTTGTGCTAGACTGATTAACTGTCTGTAGATGACTAGACAGCTCGACTGTCACCATAAATCTTTCTACATATGCAGCCGTGTGTACTCACAGAGTTGTAGTACTCTTGAGGTCGAATGTGCAGTTGCAGCGGCAGCGCAGTCAGCTGATTGAAGGCAGGCGTCAGCTCAAAACAGTTCTGGAAAAGGGAGACTCGAGCAAAGATGTAGAGGCCCAGCCTGGCTCTGGACATAGCTACCACTAAACGGCGCACATCTCTGCAGACACAAGGTAAAGATGGTTGAACCAAAAGAAATATGCAACATACAGAAGTGACAGTGAGGAGGAAAAAGAAAAAAAGGCACACAATTACAGGATTAGATGCATTTGATTGCTTCCACAGTTCGGGGTAGTTAGCCCTTCCTGATGATAAGAGCAAGCTCAATAAAAGATGTTTTACAGGCTGGAGTCCTCATTAATGAAACCAATCAGGTTCAATTGGAAAAAGGCTGATAAGGCATCCGGTGCAGCAATGAGTCAGACTGTAAGCCTTTTAAAATCACACACTACTCTTTTCTTTAGTACTGGCATTCTGCATCTCCTCACACACACATACTGTACACACACAATATGAAACACAAGCAGGAGTGTAGCGACTATGAGAAAATGCAATATTATCTTTGAAAGTTGTCTGCATATGAGACAATGTGAGTAGAGGAGACGGTCACAAACAGGGATCAACTACGGAAATAGTGTCCATAAAATAAAAAAAAAAGGAAAGGAAAAAAAATAACTTTCGGTCTTTCACATGGCTGCAGGTCCATCAGTCCAAACTAAAAAGAATGCACTACCTCAGACTTTAAAACTATCAGAGGAAAAAGTAGTGCTGAGAGGACTGACAGTAAACGGTTTTGCTTCAGCTCGGCATGTTTCTGGAGACGATTATAGTCTTCTAGTGCTTTTAAGGACATTAAGCTAGCAGAGCACAGATACAAAGTCATAACTTATTCATTAGGCTAAAACTCCATTGCCAGGCTGCAGGTTCAGTGTGCTGTGCTGAGCATGTATCAATGCTCACAGTAAACACACCGTAAGACAGCGATAATTCTTCCACTGGAAAAAAATGCTCTGGTGTTTTTTAAACACTTCAGATGTTTATTAAATATGCAACATATTAACATAGGAGTCACAAGTATTAAATTACTGAATGTAAATCAGAAGTCTGTCACACACTCTCTCTCACACACACACACACACACACACACACAGCAGTATTTAGAGCTGGGGCTTTGATTGCGAAGCTGTGTATTGCTTAATATTTTGCCATTCATTCAGTACATGCTCCCTATAGTCATTCTGCTCATATCAGCCCTCTCCCATAACAATTCTGACTCTGCATGCTGTAACAAGTGTAAGAAGGATCAACATATTTTTCTTCGTGCTGGACAGGGGGATAGATGGGGGGAAAGGTGGTGAGGAGGGTCAACATGACAGCATTAAAACACAGCAATTGTGCAAAACCAAAATGCTTACCTCAAATGTCCTACAGCTTTGGTGCGTACCAGCGAAAGGATGATGTAGTCATTCTGCTGACCCTGAAACCTGTCCACTGTTGTTATCTACAAAAGAACATCCCAGTTTTTTTTTTAAAAGGCAGTGCTGTTCCTGCTTACCTGTTTTTTCAATTTGCTATATAGGATATAGATGGGGCTAGCAGATGTGTGTGCATTAAGACACACCTAAACAGAATGAAGTAGACAAAAACCTTAGATGTATGCACACCTGTTTTCCTGATCAGCTTTTAGGCACGATCAGGAAAACATGCTTAGGGAAATTAAAGAAACATAGAAAAGAACCCAGGCAGGTAAACTAATCCTTTTAAAACTCCAAAAAAGCACAATTCTGTATATAAATTTGTACAGTAATGCTGCAAGATGCTATACTGCACAGACACTATTACACACACACACACACCACACACACACACACACACAACTGAGCGAAGAGAGGGAAGCTGCTGCAGGCTGATAAAATCATTGTAGGTTATCAGAGTGCAGTTGTGCTGGCTGCTTCTGTCTGATCAGAGCATGATAAACAGAAAAAATGAGACCCTGCTAAAGTGCTCCCTGACAAATGGGCAGCACTTTTAAATAAATCTCAGGCTTGAACTATTTCCAGACATCCAGTCCACTGAGATAATCTACTACTGGGGCCTTTTGGTGGACAAAGGAACAGAAAAATAAATAAATAAATGGAGGGGGGGGCATCTATTTACAGCTCTGTGTTGCTATACAGAACAGGTGCAGCACCGCGAGCTACAATATGCCATGTTACAATAGCAGGAAGCAGTGAGATCTGTAGGTTTAGACAGGCCATTTCAGCTCCATCTACAAACATTCCCTCAGATGCCCTGCTTTTTTGAACCATCAACACAGATCTTGGCTGAGGCAGCCATGCCCTACCCCTGAGGACCAGCCTTCAGAAACATGATGGACTAGATATGCCATGCGGTTATGTCCAAAATGCTTTGCCCTGCTTTTCTCCAGCTGGTGCAGCATGGCAGGGCATTTTATTATTCGCCTTCAGTGAGTTCTCCTACACTGTGGATTATATTCTGCTCAAGGGCATGGGGAATCCATGACTAACCTCAAACTTAAGCCAGTGCATTGTGGGTCAAAGTGCAAAACCCCTGAGCCTCAGCTCAATCAGAACCTGCTGATGAGTAAAGGTGCTCCTGAAAGAGACCATGAGAGAAGAACATACTGATAATACAAGCTCCTTCCTCTCATTAGCACCCTCAGCTTGGGATTGGAGCAGGTGATGCCTCAGCAGATGGTCACCGAAGTAAAAGATTTATTGGCGCGTCTCCAGCAGCGACAAAGTCTGCTTTGGCCTGTCAAATTTGCGATGTGCAAACCTAAATGAGATTCATTAAATGTTCTGTTTTAGCAAACTCATAATTTAACAGTACTTGCAAATGTGTGCTATTCCACCAGAACACGTGCCTTTTTTCTTGACTATACAAGCTTCACACTTGCTTTATTGATCTGTGTGTGTTGTGTGGAGCTGAACTCAGAATCTCACCCTGCATCCACATTACTGCAATTTTTCATCAAAAGACATCTTAACAATTTAAGAGCTTGAGTGGTCATGGGAAAAGCACAGAAGATTTTAATATAAACAATCCTCCCAGTGGTTGGCAGCTGAAAGCCATATACATATTTCTCCACACTCATGTATATGTAAATGTGGTGATGTTTTTCTTTGAAGCTGCACATAGTTTGTGCTCCTCTTTTCTCTAGAGCTTTTCTAGAGTCTAATAATAA
Organism: Hemibagrus guttatus; assembly: GCA_033459395.1. Taxonomy (NCBI): domain Eukaryota; kingdom Metazoa; phylum Chordata; class Actinopteri; order Siluriformes; family Bagridae; genus Hemibagrus; species Hemibagrus guttatus. The sequence goes on from JAUCMX010000008.1 coordinate 17,947,450, forward strand.
TCTCCTTTGCAAAATTATGTCTGTTTGCTACTCCCTTTCTTCTTGTCACTAATTAGAGCACTTGCAGCAGACTCCTGAAATGACATTTGTTTTGTTTTAGCAGTTCTGACAAACTGTCAGTAGTGTTATGGCCAGATGCAGGCCGGGTGACTGTTCTGCAGTTCAGCACATTCTCGTCGCTGCTCTATTTCTCCCCATCACCTACATGAATAAACCTGCATCTCCTGGCACTTGAAAGAGGAACAATCTTCCATGTACCGCCCTATCTTCACTGGCTTCCTGTTACATACAGGACTGATTTTAGTCTTTTAAGCACCGCATGTATTTTTACTTTATACTTGTAACCCCGCAATCCCCAGGCTCATTCTTTGTGAATAACTCCTGTGATAATGCCCTCCTGAACAATGGTGTAATTGAGAGAACATGGTAATGGGATTTAAGATAGACTGACAAAGAGGCAGGGCATGTGGCTCTTTCTCCCTCTCTCTCACACACACACACACACACACACACACTTCAGAAAGATAGACAAGACAAATGCTGAACTCTATATTCTCTCTATAGATGAACACCTATATAACAGAAAAAGACAGATTCCGTTCTTCTGTTTCCCTAAAAATGACCGTCATGCTATCTGATGTATGCATGCAAAGTATATAAGCATTCAGCAGAGACAAACTTATTCAAAAGATTGTGATTACTTTGCTGGGCTGGCTGAAGAAGGGGTTGTTGGCACACCGCTGGTTGATGACGTCTCGGATTAAGTGCTTCTGGCCATTGTAAGTAGTGAGGATGCTGATGCGCTCTGCTGGGTAACCCAACAGCCGCATGTACATGTACAGAGCCACAGAGTATTCTGCCTCAGCAAGGTTCTACACACAGAAAAGAAACATATTAAACATAATAGAAAATGTGACTGCATGAGAAACTTGCAGAGCTTCAGATACAGATGTGAGGAAAGAGTCACATTAACCTGTGGTAGTAAGACAAAATAAACCAAGAAGAGACTACAAAGAATAATCGATAAACATGCACACACTGATGTTAGTGGCAAACATTAGCTTGCTTACAAGGTGGCATTATAGTAATAATCAGGTAACACCTGAATGCATCATAAATATCAACAAATCTGGCTTTACAAATCCTTGACTGTAGCATGATCAAGGCACAATTTTATTCACACACTCCCTTTTGATTTGCCAGCATGTTCATACCTGGAAACTGATCATGACTTTATAAAGCCTATTACATGTGTGCCCTTGACAAAGCTTAATGTCAGAAAGTCTTTAGCTGTTGTATAACAGTACTGTCTCTCTCTCACGCCTTTGGTTTTTGCTCTGCATGTGTTCAAGTGCAAGGTGATCTACAGAGCTGTGTACTGGTTGGCGCTGCTGTGTGAACACTATTGTATTGTACTGTACTGCCTGTCTTGCAATGCTTGTACTTTCTGTTGTATTGTGTTAGTGTGTTACCACAGCACCATGGTCCTGTAGAAACGATGTTTCATTTCACTGTGTACTGCGCCAGCTAGATATGGTTTAAATGACAGTAAAAGCTTCTTTACTTGACTTGAGGGGAAAAAAGTTGATCATGATTTTATTACATTTTGAATCAAAGGCAACAGTATGTGGCTAGACACAATCAGAAATCATATACCTACTGTGTGTGTGTATGTGGGCTGCAAGTGAGTGAATGAGTGAGTAAGAAAATGATAGATGGTGCTTTTTAATGCTCAATGACCTGCTGCTGAACCATGCATTGAAATATAACCATCCATTCCCCAATGACAAAGCAGAGTGACAAACAAGACTAATAAGACTTAGTGGTGGTGAATTTCACTCTCGTTCTTTTTTTCCCCCCTCACAAGGATCATCTGACCTCTCAATCGTGAACAGCTGCAAACAATGCCACAATTTCAATAATGTGAAACATCTGAATAAGGCGAGCTCTGGCTCTATTTTTGGAAGGCTGAAATACTTCATTAAAAACAGATTCAGTAAAGGACCACAGGGCAGCTATTAAAACTTCACAAAATTACAAATAAATAGGTTATGGAATCCTGCCATAGCCTCTTTTCATCCCTAAAGCCCTGAAAATGTCAACTCTCAAACACCAGTGTACCCATTATAGATGTGTTTCCATTACAAACACACTGTGGATGTATGTGTAGATAGGAATCTACACACTAATTACCCTAAAGCGACAGATAAAGGCTTACACAGATGATCTCTGACCCACTTGAAGACAAGTGTAAAACACAATGTTTCATTAATTGTCTTAAAAGTCTTAAACTGTGTTTCTGTACACATCGGTCAGACAGTGGTACATGAGAGCCACTGAATTACATTTTCTCTTTTTTACCACACAACGAAATTACAGTGACTGCTGTGGTAATTTTTTATTTGTGCACAAGCACAGTTGTTTCCCAAAGCTTATTTCACCTCCAGAGCATTCACAAGCCCATATGTACAAAAAAAACCCCACTGACACTCAAAGACAAGAACTCTTGTGGTTTTATACAAATGTGATTTAATGTGCTGCAACTGAAGAGGCCTCAGTAACCATGGCAACAGCATAGCTTCAAACCAAAGGCTCAGTGTGAGTGCAGTTTGAGGACAGACATGTCACTGAGAGAGAATCTTATAACACAAGTTCAATTTGCGGCATCATCTATGCACTAAAGCATTCAGTAGACAAAAACCAGAGTCATAGCAAACCAACCCTCAGACACAAACCACATACACAGTGGCTACACACTCTCCGAATAATAGCTCCAACCTTAATAACATTAACCTTAACAATCCTGTAACCAAGCAGACTCACCAATTAGCTGGCCACAGAAAAAAGAAGAAGAAAAAAAAAATCAATATTTCACATTAGTGTTCGTTAAGTGGAGTCATAAGCCTTGTTTAAAAAGTGACATTTACAAGCATAGGAGTCTCATACTGCACCCGACGTGCTGAATCTAGAGCCACTGAGGGTGAATGAGATGGAACATTAGTGTAAAAGTACTTTGACTAATGAGGTGTAACTAATGTACATTAGAATAGCGGCTGGCTCGTTGGCACAACGCCGCTGCGGCCGGAGCTCCACGGAGGCCTGATGGACGTTTGTTCAGCTGCTACAGGGACTGACTGTCCAAACAAGAGCTTCGTTATTGCTCCTCAAGTGATCCCTGCCCAGTTTTACAGCTGCTTGAATGTGTACACTCCATATTTGGAACAAAACATAACTCACAAAAACAACAAAATGCTTGAAAATGAATCATCATGCCACATGCATCAAGCGAATTACCACTTTTCACTTGGGAAAAATGAAAAACTTTCATCAAGCACGGAGATATACAAAAATAAAAAAGAGAAATAAGACAGTCTCATGGGAGCACTGCAGAGTTGTGTTAACTGGGTATTGATTAATCATGATTAAACATAATCCTATAATATATAATGTAGCATTGCTCCATTGAAATGTTAATAGAAATCAATGTGTGATGTAAACAAAGACCACCACTGACCTGGTAGAAGTAAGGATTGGGTTCAGACTCCCCGATTCCGTTGAAATCCTCTACGTTGATGAGTTGGAAGTCGTAGGTGAAACCTGGGTTGGGGGCCTGGAACTCGGGCTGACTCTGCACATGAGGAAGGTTCCCAAGCTGCTTATAGCGCCAGTTATACAGATTACACAGACTGCAATAAACAAACAGAACAATTTCATTAAATACATGCAGATGTTCAAAGCGCTAGATCACGAGGAAGGAACTGTAACACATGCTCTTTTTATAGGTGAAAAGAAGCAGACCTGGCACGAGCTCGGCCCTGAGCGTCCAGATCCACTGTGGGCACTCCTAATCTCACAAAGCGTGTGAATAGAGATTGTTCCATGTTGGAGTATTTCTGGAAGGCCATATTTTTAATGACAGGAGGAAGCTGGTGATGATCACCAATCATGATCCAGCGCTTCAGACGACTGTAGCCATCCTCTGGATTCTGTTACAAAAATAAAGAGAAAAGGGAATGTGGCTCCTGATGCTTAAGCTTGAAAGCATCTAATACCATGATACCACATTTAAAGCAATTAAACAATCATTCAATCTAAATGTATTAAATGCTTTCAGACAGGGATTACCCCGTGTTATCCGCAAAGAGCTGCTGTGGCTGCAGGTTTTCATTCTAATCAACCAGGACCACACGCGAGTCCACCCATTTAATTAGATGAACTTTAAATAGACTTAGGTGTTGCACCCACACTGGCTGTTTCCAGATAAGATTGGACACCACTGCTTTAAACCCAGATTAACACAACAGTTCTGAAAACACGCTGTGCAGTAGACTTGTGATCCTTCTCCAACACGCCTAACACCTGACTTAATAATTAACAGATATTAGAGACAGATGAATCAGGAAACCACTCAATGTCATCAAGAACAACAATCCTTAAACAGACGCTTTAAACAGGCCCTTTTACTTTAATGCGCAACATTAAACTGAATCTTGTGGTCTCAGGAGTATTCAGTCGGTGCAGGGACAGGTGGCAGGGCAGAGAGTAGAGCCTTGTTGTGACAACACCTAGCAGTGTTGGTGAGTGTTAATGCTTTATATGTGCTGCTTTCCAACAAACAAAGCACCCTCCAAGGGTAGTCACAAGCTCCAGCCATACACCAAAAATCAACATCCTTACTGAGCAGCAACAGTGTTACAGACTGACTCACATTTCAAACCCCTATCAATGGCACCTGTGTTTACTGACTACTGTCTTTGCTACTCTGGGCTGATTTAGTAACCTTAAAATAAACTGGCTGAGCCCTTTATGGCACATGCAAGAGTGGAGCACAGAGGTCTGTTCTTATAGGGATTACAGCTGTAATAAAGGACTTGGCAGTGGCAAAAGCTCTTAATTGGGAGTTAAACTCAGGGGTCAAGCATTATCCAATCAACGTTCAAGAGGCAATGAAGGAAGAATTAGCAGAGGGCACATTCATCAAGAGGGAACTTAGCAAAACCATGCAAGAGACCTCACAGAAAATCAGATTTATAGCTATGCTGAGTTATGGCTAACAGGATACTGTCTCACTGGCAGGCTGTGATAAAGTGAGAGTGACTGAAGGCTGAACATGGGAGGAGGTTATACCTGCAGTAGGAGTGGAATGAAAGTTTCAATCTCCAGGATCTGTGCTGCTTCTTCCATCAGGATGTTGTCATACTGGAACAAAGGAACGTGTCATCAAACTTCATATATGTAAATCTCAGACAGCCATGATATGGAAAGACAAATTTCCAGCTAAACTTAATCAGTGGATTCCAGATTTTATGCATCATTTGGCAGTGTGGAAAAAAGCTACTTTTAAGTATTGATGTTTTGATGCTATTAGGAAATACAGACTCTCTTGCAACAGGAACATCTTATGTTTGATAGTTTATGTTTAAACTTGTATAAGTTGTGTATATTTTGTGTTATATCTGTAAATCATTCATTGTCACAATTTTTGCTATCCTTTGTTTTGTATAATTAAGCGCTTTTGTATTTTATATTTAAATTTTAACAATGATATAGACTGGGGACAGATTTTTTTTGTCATATGAAACTACATAAATAATGTAGTGAATTTTCCACAGATTATATGGAACACGTTTTTAAAATGAAAACACCGTTTACCCCAGAAAACATCCATTAATTTCAATAGAAGATCAACAGGTCTGTCTAAAGTCGACATGGTGAGGGAGACCTTTAATCTAAGTGTAAGTTCAAATCTTCGACGCGTAACCAGATATCAGAGTTTTCATTCTGTTTGAAGAGTTACCTTGAAGCCGAGCTCCACCAGGTCATGGCGTTTGAGAGCGGCGTGCGTGCAGGTCATGGCAATGATTTTAGCCTCTTTCACCAGCAGGTATTTTGATCTGTCCAGTCCACTGCGCAGCAGCTCAAAGGCCCTGAATTCCTGTACAAAAACCCACAATTCAGTCAGAACTAAAGTTTCTCGCATCTAAAACTACATAAGGATTGAGTCTGAGATATCATTAGCTCCCCAAACATCTGCTGTTTATAATAGGTAGGTGCTGGCTGTTGGATATCATTTTACTGTGTTCATAAGAATTTTGGCTTGCAGCTGATTTTTGAGATTTTTTGGTAATACTGAGCTGCTACCACAGATTATAAGGAAATAGCAAACCTGTGATCTATAGCCAGATGCTACACAAGCAGTTGCGACTGAGGCCACTGCATCATAAATGTTTGATGTGTTACTATTTTCAGTTTAATATTAAACTGATAAAATCATGCAATATTAATGAGGATAATTTTAACCCTGGCCCATCACTAGAGGACAAACAGCAGCCAAGCTGCTTCCTGTGCTGATGCTGGAATGTGAGAAACAACATGAGACAAGCTCCGGACCAGCCCTGCTGCAGCGTGTTTTTGAAATACAAGAGTCAGACATTTATTACAGTCATGTCTTGTTGTCAGCACCTGCCTTATCAAAGCCAGATAACATAACTGGCAATGTGGTCTATCATATTCTTCTCTGATAGAAAAGCACATCTAGAAGAACAAAAATGAGCTTCTCACAAAAAACATGTCAGTACAGTGCTTTGGTATCAGCTCAGGGAAATGAACACATGCAGAGGCAGAGAGATTACTTCAAACCAATAAATCGGTTATTGCTTTTTGAGGCCAGTGCTCCCATAAGAGAGTAATGCTTTTGTTATCGCTGTATAAATTCAGGCCTGTCCCTGATGGCTGAGATTGCAAGAGAACAACATATGAAAAGGGATACGCAGTGGATAGGTGAGGATGTGGATGGGGATGGGGATAATGCCGTTCATCAGCAGACGAGAAAACTGGGAAACATAACAGTAGGTATCACGCTAAAGAAATTTATCACATTAAAAGGCAAAGGGAAAGTCATGAAGGACTGATGGAGAGTATATGTTACAGAAAAATGTCAATGTCATGTGTTAAAGCTCACTGCTCATGTCACCATTCCTGTTCGTGTCAATTGTCTAGAGCTTAGTCAACACTAACTAGAAGTAATATTTGAAAAGACATTTTTGTTTTAGATACAGTAGTTTTTTAGTCTGCTTCTCAAGCATACCCATTTCCCAATAGAATTTAATTACTCTGTGATTAATCAACTTAATTCAAACTAATTAATTTTACTTCCCTTATTTATGTTAGGAATACGTCACAGACAATTTTTAACCGATGTATGCAGCCGTATTTGTTTCAACACTTGAATTCACTCTAACTAAGGTGCACAACTCTCCCACACACTTACTTCCAGTTGGGTGAAGATTTTGCGGATGTGACGGTAGCAGCCTTCTGCTATGTCCATGTCCTCCTGGAAGCTCTGTCCCTTAAAGACAGGCTGGGGTGCATTTGAGAAGTACTTATGGAAAGGGAAGTGTGCTGCTACATCCTGTATGCCCACCTCCCGGCCCTGTTTGGGCCTGACCTTGCTTATGTATTCCTCCCAACGTGACATAACCTGCAGAGGAAGAGAGAGGGGGGAAAAAGAAAAGAGAAGAAAAAAAAAAAAAAAAAAGTGTATTTGTTTGTGAGCTATATCACAGCCTCTGCCATTCACATGCACCATATCACTGCTAAATAAGCAGAAATCACAATATCCACATGATACCTTGATTAATTAGTAGCATGTATATCTGATTGCTGTAACATGTATGTCTGTAGGATGCATGTCTGACTGCAGGGTTTAGTGATGTTTAGCTCATAGCATCATTCTTATTGAGATATGTATCGCATATCGGCTGATCTAAGCACCGAGAACTGAAAGATGGGAGAACACAAATTCAGTGAAAACTGAGGAGGAAAGGATCAAAAATAAATAAGCAAATAAAAGCTCTGTTTAAAGGACACAAGTATGCTGACACTGACTTCTTGGACACTGACTTCTTGGATTTAAATGTCTGAAACCTGATATACAGGGTTCTATAGAGACTGTATTTGCTGCATTTTCTCATCCTCTCAATCCCGCATCCCTCTTTGTGCATCTCACCATGTCATCCCCTGCTAAGCCTGCTTTTTTATGGTTTCATCCATGTTGGCTCTGATTTTCACCAGCCGCTCCATAGCACTGCGTGTTGGCTTTGACTATTTTGGGTTGTGCTGCTGATTCAAACTGAAAAGAAGGTGTGTCACTTTCTTTTTATGTTTCTGCATGCAGCCCAATTAAACAGGCAGAAAAGCATTTTTTTCCCCCCCCGAGTGGATGGCAATCAGTAGGGAGCATCAAGGTCTTTAGAGGTGAAGGTACCTGATAAAGGTAAAAATGGCCGGCTGTTTCACAGGTGTAGGACACATCGCCCGGGACGCCGAGACTCTCCTGCAAGCGAGCCACCTCTCTAAGCAACTCCAGCCTTCGAGCCAGCACATAGTTCACTCTTCCATACCTGAGGTGAAAAACAGTGTAATGTCAGAGCTCTGATGAACAGATAGTAGCACTGATAATCAGGAGTTACTGACTAATCGTCAACACGATGAAGACAATGAAATCAAGCAACAGCTAGGAATAACATCTGTAGGTCTCCTGTCTACACACAACAATACCGAGCAAACACCTAATGTGCTAGTGCTTTCTTTAGGGGATCACTAATGCTTTGTAGCAGCTTAAAGGAAATGCCAATTATGTATGACCAAACTAAAGCCAAAATGCAATCTCACAGCCTGTGGACATACTGACTCTTTATTAATCACTCAGCCTCCTCAGTACAGCTCATGGTATGACACACATCATAGCTCACCAGAAAAACACTCCATTTATCACACAATTCCTTTAACGTCATTCAAGTAAGTAATGGTGTGATGGTGAATTATAATGCAGGAAACATTAACAAGTCAAAAAAAAGGGCATTACTGTAAATGGGGAAAAGTGATTTGAAAAGCTACACAAACAACCATTACTAGGTGGCACCATGTCAAGCCATAATAATCAAGGATCATGTGAATGTAATGTCGTTATTAATAGAGATCACTAAGCTTCTAAGTACATGGTTTAGTTAATGTGTCATGCATGCATAACTACATGCGTCACACTGCCTTTATATTTATAAGTAAAAAGTAATTTCCTGTAGTTAAATGCTAATTCTGCTTATATTTTAATAATGTTAATACATGTTTTTTTTATTGTTATTTGGGAATGTTTGGATAGTGCCATAAGTTTCCATCATTGCATTTACGAAGGCTTTTCATTTTTCATGATCTGTACACTGCTGATTCAATTCCTTGCCTTCACTTTCCTCTTGCCATTGGGTTGGAAACTCGGGTGGAATATGAATGCTGTTATCCCTCGTCGTCTGCGTCTGTCTGGCTCTCATGCAATCTGCATAATGCAATCGTGCCCATCCAGAGAAGATACAGTCTCATTTATCATTACTGATCTTGCACCAACAGGCACCTCTGCTTTCCATTACCAAGCCAATATTCTAAATCTCAACCTTGCTTCAGTGGATAATCTCACCTGGACACTGCAGACAGACTTGCTAATAAGAGCTACTGCTGGAACGATAAAGGTCCTGTTCTGTGCTCAACCCAGGACAATACACTCTTACTGAAACTCCGTTCAACACACTCAGTACTGGCTTAGTTTGTGGTATAAAATTGTAGAAGAGTAATACAGTAATAATTCCACTATCTGGGTTTCTCAGAAGAGGATAGATTTCTTTTTGACTCCTCTCGAGTTTTCATCGTCATATCGTCTCAGACAGCTCTTTCTTGATTTTCTTGTTACTGCTGGCTTGCTCATTAGGGATCTAAATCTTTACACGGATTTCAAAAGCAGCTTTGTGACAATGGCTATAAAACTTAAATGAATCAGCAAGGATTATATCCTCTGATGCACTAATAGTTCAAGTGCATTCTGACAAAAACCAGAGAAATGGAAGAATAAGTCAGCCCATGAAAAGTGCCCATATTGAGTATCTGTTTATTAGGTATATGATGCTACGGTTCAGATAACATCTGCAAAATCTGACTCTGAATTGAGGTGAAATTGTGCAAAAAATTGTGCACCAAATATTAATCATCCTACTGTGGAGTAACACAACGACACAATCTGTATTGTTCTCCAAATATCAATATTAGGATTTAAACCACTTAGTGGGTGTGGGCCAAACCAAAAACCTCTTTTTTCTTTGTTTAACATGACCGTTATCCTAATTGTGCTTGAAAACACTGGGGAAAAACCCAGTGACCCATTTGTCAAATTTTGCCGTATTCTTTGAACACCTCAACTAGATGCCATGTGAACATTTCTAGTGAGCCTCCGAATAATAAAAAAAGGAAAACAAATGGTGTATCTTCTATTTATATCTGTTTAAAATGTGATCTAAATAGTTTCTACATGTATTTGTGAACAAAGCCACAAGTATCTAATCTATATATTTATGCTCTGCTCACATCCACCCACATAGAATTAGATATGCCAAAGCTGTCACATGGAACAAGGACTGAGTCGTTCAAGTTATTCAAATGAGTGACAGCAGGAGTCTGGGTTGTGTAAAACACAGCACAGACCCCACTCAAGGCACTAATTAGGAGCTCTAATAACAACATCAAACACTCCATAAAGGGCTGCTGCCTTCATCAGCGGAGCAAGAATGAAGACAAACATTGTACTGGGGGGACAAGGTGGTGCTGAGTGGCCTCTAAGTTTATAAGCTTTGATCTGTTGTTTAGCCAGCTGGGGTTCAATATCCTGCCTCCTCATCTCACCTGCTGAAATCCTTCTCCGTCTCCAGCTCCTCCTCTCCGTGACCCAGACGCAGGAGGTGCCGCTCGTCGATGTCCAGGGCCATGATCTTCTCAAACAGTTGGTTCAGTGCCTGGGTGAGAGAAAACACAAATACACACACAATAATTTAATATAATTGAGTGAAGAGCCCCTAGTGGAAATAACACATATTTTGCATCGTGAAGTGTACAGAAGTAGTGACTGGACAAAATCAAACACAGATAACTGGGATTGCTTGAACAGTTTCAGTATGACTTTGAGTATGGCCACAAACACAAAGCTTCAGATATATAATATTCCAGTATTAGACGGGCATTTTAGGCCACGGATTGATCATTTCTCTACAGCTGACATTTTAAATCCAATCATGTGATGATTATAACTAAATGATGCTAAGCCCCTGGAGGCAGAGGCAGAGCTTTACCTGATTGGAGTGAGTCACGATTAGAGTCCTTTGCTCTGGGAAGTTGTGGTAAATATTGGAGATGATCTGCACAGCTACATCTGTTTTGCCTGTACCCGGGGGACCTACAACCTATAGAGAATTGGTTTAAAATAAAATTTTAAAAAAGAAGAAAGAACTAAATGGTTAAAGAAGAACAAATATAGAACAGAGCAAAGATGTTATTTACATTTACATTTCTGGCATTTGGCAGACACCCTTATCCAGAATGACATTTTATCTCACTTTATACAACAGTGCAACTGAGGGTTAAGGGCCTTGCTGAAGGGCCCAGCAGTGGCAGCTTGATGGACCAGATGGACCTTAACCACTAAACAACCACTTCCCCATGTTATCTAGTTTAAAAAGGTAGTTCATGAAGAATTGCAACTATTATTAGACTAATAACCTCTTACAAAAAGAGATGGTGCATATGCAAGGTTATGTAGTCTGACTAATGCAGAGGAAATACACCCTTAATTACACGTAATTCCAGGGGAAAATCGGGTATAAATGAGAACAGTATAAACAGAGAGCGTTGAAGCCTGGATAAGCCTTTATAGGAGCGTTACAGAATAAAACACAAACTGAATATTACATTCAGACATCAGGCATGTCTTTCCCGCATACATCATGCCTAATTTTATGACTGTCATATTACAGCAGCCTAAGTCATGTGGTACTGAAAGCTGATAAATATCAGATATGCATCAATGTGACCTTGGTCTAAACAGTCAGATCGGAATTCATGCAACTCAGAGAGGAAGCAGAAACATAGCTTAAATTTCACATCTACAAACTCATGATTGGCTGTGAATTTACACACGTCCTCCATAAAAAGCTAGTGTCAAAAACAACAGCTTCAGGTCAGTGATTCCTAGTGTAGCCTCCATTTTGCTTGTTTACTTTTGGATAGATCTGCTGGACAGAGTATCTCTGCTTTATGCATGAAGGGCATATCACAAGCTTGATACATATAGTGTCATATATAGACCAAATGATAAACAATTTCAGCAGAAAAACAAACTGAGCACTTGAAGGCTTGCAGTGTGAACAATAAGAAACTGATATCATGTAGACTGCAGAAACAACATCATGGTACATCAACATGCTGAACATAATGAAAATAGACCGGACATTTTCATTTTATATGATGCTATTGGGGGGGGGCGCTAGGCACAGGCTCCCCGTGACCCGAGAACAGATCAGATAAGCGTTAGACAATGAATGAATGAATGAATGACTGATGCTATTTAGATGTCCTGATTGTAACTGCAGCATTGATCCAAGCAAAAAGCATTAACCAAAAACATGATTGTGTATTCTTCCTCATGGCCTCTGCAAAGGATTTAAACATAGCTTACATAAAATACACAATGTAATACAGGATGGGGGAACCCAAGGCCTGTTGCTTGGCTGTGAAATGAGCCCACGCATGCCAGCAGATTGTCGAGGTGGAGAAAGACAGGCATGCAGGATGACTTGGTTTATAACCCTGTCGATAGCCTTCCTGCCATATTCACTTCCAGCCAACTGCACAATAAATAACAGCCAACAGTTCCTGCCAACAACCAATCAGCAGTTTGAGAAGGCCTCTCAATCAGCATCCTGTTCAGATACTCCAAAGCCAGCAAGGACAACATGGCTCATTTACTGAAGTCCTCTCATAGCCATTATTCACTTCACCCTCATTCCGCCCACATTTACATGGATGATAAGAATATCGATGAGAAACTGCCTTGATCCAAAGTAAGAGAGTGATGTAAGCTAAACACCTTTTTGACAATGGAGATAAACACACTACAATTAACATTAATTCTGCATGAAAGAGCCGAGACAGGAAGTGACTAAAAAGAAAGAGTAAAATAAGAGCAAGGTTTTGCTCTTACCATGGTGAGGCCTGGCTGCATGCCTGCACGAATAGCCTCAATCTGAGTTGGGGTAAATGGGATGTTGTTCCTGTGGATATACACAACACAAGAATCAGGATGAGTCTTAAACTAATAGTTGTTTGGGTTGCTTTGATTAATTTCAATTTCAAAGAAGAGCTGGGGGGAGTTTGCATGAAGAAGAGGATGAGTTTAATTCCTTTGATGAGTGCACATTAGGGGCAAATAAAAAGCTCTTGACATTTTGTATGTAGTTGGTGTTGCTCAGGGTAAAAATGTTGGAGCGTAAAAAAAAAAAAAAAGTCAGTGTACTTTACAACATAAAACTTAAAAAATAATTATAAACTATACAAATGTTAGCTTCAACAAACGACTTGCATACTAGATCTTTCCATTTAACATGTGATCAGCTGCATCCAAGATTTATTTTGCATAAACATGCTGATCTATTTGTACTTTATTACACATTAAACAACAAATTAGCAGTAGAATCAATAAACAATCATAAACATTTAAATACAAGTGCGTGTTTCAAGGTGAACATGAAAGACATATCACATTTCCATTATGTTTATCATTTTTATTTTTAAATCAAGGTCAAAGTCAGCCTAAGTCTGAGCAGAGCTGAACTTGTCTCACCGTTTGGGTTGGTTGTAGGGATAGGGTCCACGGTTTGGAATCACATGGGGCTCCACTATCAGTGTGTTATCTTCCTCAGTTTTCTCTTCTTCCTCATCTGTTTTACGCTTCTTCCCCTTCACATTCTGTACGGGAAACTTGATTCTGAAAAGAAGCAAATTTAATTTCAAATTTGGAAAGGGAAATTGAACCTGAAGTCAAAATCTTTTGAGAAACATTTGAAGGGATAAAAATTAAAATAGAAATTACCTGAATGGAGGGAACTGTTTGGCTGGGTCTTCCTCTGTGACCTTTACTGTGTAACCAGGGAAACAGGACTTAAGATGATCAATAGACAGGAAGGTGTCATTGAAGTCCAGGGACGAGATCTGATTGGGCATTTTGGAGTAATGGGCACTCCCAGGGTCACCATATCCCAGGATGATGTCATGCAGCCAATCAGGGACAACGCACTCAGTGTTCATCAAGTGGCGTATAGTCTCTAGCACAGCCTGCAAAGGTGAAAATGTAATTCAGTGATAACCAAGAGTCTTAAATATAAGATATTCACTGGCTATGAAAGGAGACAAAAAGGAAATATAAAAGCAATTAATGGAAATTGACATGTTGATTATGGAATTATGATGTATTTATTATTTAATAAATCAAAAACATTTTCCCTATTTGTTATTTACTTTCATTAAAGATTCTACAATTTATTTATTTATTTTATTTAACAATGACTTATTGAATTAAAAAGTGAGGCTGGACTAAACCCAAGTGACTAACCTTGAAATTGTTCTCCTTGGGCTTCCGTCTCATGATGATGTTGAAAGTCTCATAGGGATCCTCAGCACCATTCTGAATGCTGTTGGTCATATCCTGTTGGTACTGATTCGGGTCCAGCCACACACGGAACGTTCTTGTGTCACCCCTTAGTTTGGGCTTCGGATCAGGACCTTGAGTCAAACACAGAAGATTCACTGAAGGTGCACTACATGGCCTAATCATACCGTATGTACATCTCATTTCATAGCTGGTTCTCTCTTTGAGGCTATAACACCCTTGACTCTTTTCCAGAAAGTTTTCTACTAGATTTTGGAGTGTGACTATAGGAGTTTGTGCCCATTCCACCACAAGGGCATTAGTGAGGTTTGGCACTGCTGTAAAGTGAGAAGGCCTGTAGTGCAGTCGCTCTTCTAATTTATCCAAAAATTGCTCAGTGGGGTTGAATTCAGGGCTCTGTGCAGGATACGCAAGTTCTTCCACACTAACCTTGGCAAATCATGTTTTTTTTATGGACCTTGTTTGGTGCACAGGAGCATTGTCATGAGGATTTAAGCCTTAATTCCAGTGAAGGGAAATCTCAAAGCTACAGCACACAAAGACATATTAGACAATTGTGTGCTTCCAACTTTCTGGCAACAAATCTGGGGAAGGCCCACACATAGGCGTGATAGTCAAGTGTCTAAATACTTTTGAGCATATAATGTAAAATCACATAGTGTGTAGACATTTCCCAGCCAGAGATATACCCCAAAACAAATGAAGTTCAAATACAGTACATAAAATAAATATATTTTAAATAAAGACAGAGGTACAGCTGAAAGCAGTACCTGTTATTTTATGCATATACTTTCAGCAAAATCTCATTTCACCACAGTGCCATCTTTCACCCAGTCCCATCTAATGCATTTTCACCTCTGTATTGCTGCTAACATGGGGTTATAAAAGTGGCTTAGGTTGATAAGAGGCAAAAAAAAATAAATCACAGCAGAGGCGAGATTAAACTTACCTTCCTCAATGACCCGGCCTTTATCATCCAGCATGCCTTGCACCTCACAGCCCCTCACATACACCAGGCCTGTCTGCTCCATAAAGGGCTGGCGCCGGTCAAAGCGTGTACCGTAGGGCAGCGTGGGCCGCACCGTGATCAGAAAACAAACATCATGCTTACGCAAACCTGAAGAGAAATAAAGGGTGTGCGAGGAAGAAAAGAACATGGACAAGAAACGGCTCTGTCAGCACACACTGGTCTTTTATACATGAAGCCTGTAATTATACCACCTCACTGTCACTGTTCCTACCTCTTACACAAAGAGGAAGAGAGAACAGATTCGTAAAGGGAAATGTAAGAGAGCTGGGGATGTGCTATAGTGCACCTAGCAAAAGAGAATCACACTAAGATTATTTTAACACACTACAACAGTTCCTATAATACAAGCTATATTATTTAATGAAATGAGTGCTGCAAGTCTGATTTATATTCATATTACACTTATTCATTCATGCAAATACATCCTATCGGCCGGTCCCTGAAAAGCATTTGCATACTAATTCATGTCTATAGGATGTCCATGTCTATCCTGTACTTAATAACCACCACACCCCCAACTTCACCTACTGCATTAATTGATGTGATACCTTTACTGGCTGTTCACATATCACAAACTATACAAGCCTCATTAATGTATAAGCAATACACAAACAAAGCATGACTAACACAATAAACAAATGAAAAACAGACAGGAAAATGGCCAAGGTCTTGAATGAGAACTGAGTGAAAGGCTTCGGGATTAATCTGGATTAATTCATTTCAAATGCAGATTCTGAATGAACTTTTAAAAATCCATGTGAAGGCTCATGTCATGATTTGGAGCAGAAACATTTAGTGTCAGCATTATTATAGCAATGAAAAGCTAACCAAGGGCATAACAACTAGCTAACATATGCTAACTAAACACTAAATCACATTGAATTAGCTAAATACTAAAATACTAAATACTAAATCACTTGCATTTCAGTCTTAAATTATATCAGTCTTTTGCAAACCATACTCCATATTAACAGATTATTTATGTTTAGGTCAAATAATTGTGTTTTGGAGAAAAATTCCTGTCCTGTATTAATCTGCTATAAAATTTTAGTTGGATGTCATCTTCAAATGAGCTTACTGAGACTCATTTGAGTCTCAGTAAGCACTGAGACTCAAGCACACATGCAGTAAGGGTGCACATGTGTCTAATACTAACCTTCAACTTTTTAAAAATCTGCTACTAACCAATTATTACTTTTGTTTAAAGTTAGAAATGATCAGGATATGACAATGGGTGTTATTCTGTAATGTTGCTGTCTCACTTGAGCTGGGTACTTCCAAAATTAAGGCTTGCATTTATTGCAAGTATTTTTCAGCTGGGATGCCGTTTACATATCTGTGTTGTGAGCATGAATGTAATGTCAAAACAAATCTTAATAAATAAATAATAATAACATAAGCCTTTCAGGATTTGTATGAAAATGTATGTAATAAGAGAGCAGACAAACCTTCCCACTCAGATTTGATGTGGTTTTGCACATTTAGGTTCAGAGTGACATCAGCACGGACTCGAGCAGGCCAGTTCTCTCCGATGTTAGGCTTTGCCACTTCAGCGATGGAGAAGGACACAATGGTCTGTGCCATTCTGGCCCATCCACCAAACACCACGCTGCCATATTCTGACTGCCTACAACAGATAAAGCAGATGAAGTAGTCTTAGTGAGCATTCCATGAAGGACTAGGTAATCAGCATGAAAATGTTGGTAATTATTTACCATGGCTTCATTCGCAACACAACGTCTTCTATGTCCTGTCTGATCTCATAGGTGGACTCCAGACGGAAGAGGTTGAAGTTTCTCAGCAGGTAATCGTGAAGAGTGAGGAATTGCAGATTGAGTTTTGGCAGAGCTAAGCAACCTGTACAACAATCACAGGAGATTTAAGATTTTTCTTGCTTCACATTTCATTGTTTTATAAACATAGCAAAGAAAAATGTAAACCTTCGCCAGAGTAGTACTCGGTGGGGACGATGTTCTCATCCCAGATAATCTTCTCGGTTGGATAAAGAGGCATCTGGTTAAGTTGCTCAATCTGTGAGATTCTCCGCTCGTGACGTGACACCTGCGCATGCAAGAGAGAGAGGGAGAGAAAGAAATTGGGTTAATTAAAGACCTGAGCTCAGAAATCCAGTAATGTGTTGATCCTCTCTACATACAGATGAATGAAATTTAGAACTGTGAAGAATTAGGTCAGAGCACAACATTACATGAGGTTTATTATCAGCCTTGACTCTGGGCCTGGCATTTCTGCAAAGACGCCAGCTGTCCCAGAACAATACATCCCATAATATCAGAGCCTGTTCAGACTTGGTATTAAGACCATTCAAAGGTGATACAATCACAAGAGAACAGTAGAGACGGCTAGCTTTTCCCAACTGGTTTGTTCACGTGTCTCAAAGACGTTTTCAGTGAGCACTTATTATTCCAGGAGTATGCACACTGTGCCAAAAGCAACCTGATGTCACATGAAAACCAGCCTCCAAAACACTAATACCAAAGTCCAAACAAACTCAAAATAACTCAAAACTCCAAACAAATTGTAGTGTACTCAATAGCTATATTAGCAGCACTACCCTCATCTATAATAATGATTCCTATATATAAAATAGACAGAGTCACTGATTAGCATACATTTCTACATTACTGACCAAAACTCTGAACGTCAAGATGATGTGTACATGAGAAGAGACTTTGCACATCCAGTGTGCCTGCTTTAATATATTACAGTAGCGTGGTCAGACAGCTCAAAAGTCTGTGGAAAACTTGTGAACCAGACAACACTGGTAACTGGTACTCTTTCGATGTTAGTGACACATTATAAACATGTAAGAGCGGCGAGTAATGAGATCACAAGATGCATTTGACCTCTTTCGCACCTATATTCTAGGGTCATCCACTTGTGATCTGTTCACCCAAGGAAGATGTTAATAACTGTCTAGTGTGGCTGTTCAGCGTGACCGTTTTAGATTAATGTCTGACCTACAACTAAAAACCATCGAGATGTGACCTAAAAGGAAAATGCATGCAATGATGAACAATGAAGGTCCTGCTCTTCAGTCTGGTGATGTGTGGAAATAAACATTCACCTGGTTGACACTAATTTCTATGGTAATTCAGGGATGGTATGCTCGGTCTCAGACAGAAAGGTGCACTGTGTACGTGTCTTCCCCACCCAGCCTGGGAAATAAAAAACGGTGTGAAGAGAAGTGAGAAATATGGAAGTGTGGAGCTGTCTGCTGAGTGTCATCTAAGGCATCAGGCATCTGCATTTCTCATCTGTATTCTGTGCTAAAAATGCAAGTCCAGGTTTAACCTAAAATAGCTATGTGGAATTAGCACTATAAAAAAACATGTTTGACTGAAAGCATATACATGTTTGCTGTGTTAATACCTGCAACTTCTTCCTCCATTTAAACACTTGGAAAGTGTTTAACAATTTGCAACAAACATCATATAACAACCAATTACTGATTTTTTACAGTCTGTACCTCGCCTTTATATACAATGAAATGAATCAATATCTCTGAGAATAATGTGTAGGAAGATCCTTTTAAAGCTTAATGATCTACTTTATCACATGCTTGACCTGCAACATAGACATAACGAAGGCCTCTTCTTTGAGATTTGTATTGCCCAGGGCAACAGAGGCCACTTAAATTAGTGGACGGACATTGGCTCCAACAATACGGCGAGTTAATTATGACAAAGTGTCTCCTGAACCTCTGGAGGACAGCTGGAGAGCGTAATTATGGCCAAAGCAGGACAGAGGTGCTGTGCTGATGACCGCAGTGAAAACAGCTTCTTATGCAAGTGTGTGAGAAGAAGCTGGAGAAGAAGTTTAGGGGGCAATCAGAAAAGGCCTGAGAGAAACATCGGGTCATTTCCAGGCACTCTCCACATACAGCACTTAGTGGCTAATTCATCCAAGAACATCAAACTCTAATTGGATTTCAAAAATGAAGAGGCAAAAAAGGGAGCTTTATCTGCTAAGTTAATTGGTTCAGTTAATTTCAGCATGCACACTAAAAAAAGAAAAAACAAAACCGTTTGTGTAGTTGTGATCTTAAAGAAATTAAAATCAATTCATTAAATAAAATTATTTAAAACCTACCAGTAGCTCTAAAAGCATCTCTTTGTCATAGGAGGTGTCTTTTCCTTCTGGAAGCTCAGGTAAAAGGCACAGGTATGATGCCACCCGGTGAAGGGTATTGGGACTGCAGGAAATCAGAGAGAAGAGAATAATCTCGCAGAGTCAAATCTGAGTAAAACCTTACACAAGCACTATGACATTTGCAAGATCAAAACAGAAACTTTCTGTAAATAAATACACTATGGAGAATTAAGCTGAAACTGTCTCATAAGCTTTTCTGTCTTATTATCTGTAATTATTAAACAGTGCTAAGTTTGGTAAACATGTATAACATTTAAACTTGGAAATGGTTGAATAATCGTTTTTGCCATTTTGTGGTCAATAAAAATATAAAATTTTTTAAAATAATAAAAAGAAAAGGGATCATTTATATAATGTTGTGCCTTGAGCTTAGCTGGGGTTTTTTCACCAAAGGAAATAGAAAACAACATCTTTGATGTGATCCCCTTTTTCTCTCTGTCACCTGCTCACACACACACACACACACACACACACACACACACACACAGGTAGGAGACAGCAGGCTTTACAGTGTGGCAGTGTTATTATGGTCTGACAAACGCAGCTGTTTAAAGAGTTTATTGTCAGGCTCTCACAAATCGATTAAATTAATGAGGCACGGCTTCCCATCCAGTTGCAATGAGCCTGTGCTCAATGACCCAAGTCCTGTCACTTAGCAAGCCAGTAAACAGTTGTTAATCTCAATGCAACATGGCTGCTTATCTCTCTGATCAAATACAATAGAAGGACCGGAGCAAGGTGGCAAGCAATGTTGCATAAACTTCCACAGGTTTCTCCCTTCAGAGTACTCTAATAAAAATATTAGACATAATAGCGGACACTGCCCATAAATTATAACGTATGAAGTCAGGATTAGTCCTACATGCTTTACAAATCTGTCTTAGGAGGAGCCCAAAGAGTTTTGAAGCCAAGGGTGCTTGGATACTCTTTGAGCATGGTAGTGTGCTCGAAAACCTTCTGATCCAACTGAGTTTCTGAGAGCCAGTCATCTATGAGTCACCAGACGAATGCCTTTCATCCTAAATGGCACCCAAGAGCTCACCAAAAGTCAGAAAGAAAGGATATTTGTATGCTGTGGGTATAGGTCTGTGTGCTTCAGCAATATTTGCATTTTTATGAGCTGCATGTTCAGAGCACGGATATCTAGAATCAATTGTATGACTCCTGTCTTTATAGGGAATTACAAAAAAATTTAATAAATGAAAAGTAGAAGCTACACAAATCTCATTAGACCTTCAACACACATTGTTCTCTTGTCCATCAGCGGGAATATTACAGCTTAAAAGAAATGCGCTCACTAGTTGAAAACAATATTCCCATGAACCTAGGTGGAGTGACAGTGAATTGCACTCTGTCATTCTCAAAACCTGCTCTGACTAACAACTAAGGACACTAGCCAAAAGCTTGATTGCTTTCTCAAAGCTTTTGTTTAATGCTGGGTAAATACACTTTTTGAAGGCAGATGCAAACAGATGTATCTAGGAAGAATCCTCTCCTACAGTGAAGGAAAGCTTTAACACCACTAAGGTAGATTCAAACACATGAATCGAGTTGTTAGCTCACTGACTGTTAAAAACGGACTGTTTAGCTAGACCCCGAGCAGCCATGTATTGAGGGAGAGCATTCTAACTATACCAAGATGAGGTATTTAAATGAAGTAATAAGGGTATATTGGTGTACTGACTGACAGTAAATAATAACTCTGAAAAAACCTCCAAACTTTCCTTACCTGAGGTGACCAAAATGTTTGGTGAGTGACTCCCGAGTGTCCACAGCTGCTACATTAGAGAGAGAAAAATCCTGCAGCTCAGGAAAGTGTGCGAAAGCAGCTCTCTGTAAAAGAATCATGCAGCTTGATATGATATAACATTTATGATATGTATCTAAAACAGCATATGCCAGCAGTAATTAACAACACTGAACAACTGAAAGCTAGTCCTGACTGAGAGCAGAACACTGACTGACTGTGTGTTTAAAGCAGGTACAGGGAGAATAAACTATCAAAGCCCAGGTTATGCAAACCACCTTCTTTAATATTGTTAATTAAAATTAGAAAATATTAAACCAGCTTTTAAGCATTGCAGGGCTGGGTTTGAAAAAAGCTCCTCTCTGTATGTGTTAATAAGATTTTAGAAATACACATGATATAGCATTTTTCAACGATCAGCCATAACATTATGACCACCTGCCTAATATTGTGTTGGTCCTCCTTTTGCTGCCAAAACAGCCCTGACCTGTCGAGGCATGGACTCCACTAGATCCCTGAAGGTGTGCTCTGGAAACTGGCACCAAGATGTTAGCAGCAGATCGCACATGGACCCGGCCATCCACGTGATGTAAAAGAAAACGTGATTCATCAGACCAGGCCAGCTTCTTCCATTGCTCTATGGTCCAGTTCTGATGCTCACATGCCCATTGTTGGCTCTTTTGGTAGTGCACAGGGGTCAGCATAGGCACCCTGACTGGTCTGCAGCTATGCAGCCCCATACGCTACAAACTGAGATGCACTGTGTATTCTGACACCTTTCTATCAGAACTAGCATTAACTTCTTCAGCAATTTGAGTAGCAGTAGCTTGTATCTGTATCATACAACTCAGAAAATCAGTATCTGCATCACACAACTAATGCAGAAAGGACATTGTTCATATCACACTCTCCAGTGACACCCAAATGAAGATGGGTTCCCTTTTGAATCTGGTTCCTCTCAAGGTTTCTTCCTAATACTATCTAAGGGAGTTTTTCCTAGCCACAGTCACCTGAGTCACCTCAGGCTCGCTCACTAGACAAAATTTTGTCTAACATCTAGGACTGTTTGTTTGTATGTTTATTGTTTCTTATGTTCTGTAAAGCTGCTGTAAAGATGCTCTTTGTTAAAAGCGCTATACAAATAAAATTGAATTGAATTGAACTTGTCTGTTGAATCGGACCACACGGGCCAGCCTTCACTCCCCACGTGCATCAATGAGCCTTGGCCGTCCATGACCCTGACGTCGGTTCACCATTGTTTGTTCCTTGGACCACTTTTGATAAATACTGACCACTGCAGACTGGGAACACCCCACAAGAGCTGCAGTTTTGGAGATGCTCTGAGCCAGTCGTCTAGACATCCTTGTCAAACTCGCTCAAATCCTTATTTTTGTCCATTTTTCCTGCTTCTAACGTATCAACTTTGAGGACAAAATGTTCACTTGCTGCCAAATATATCCCACCTACTAACAGGTGCCATGATGAGGAGATACTCAGTGTTATTTACTTCACCTGTCCATAATGTTATGCTGGATCAGTATATGTAGAACACATAATACTCAAAACCAACCAAGCTTATTTGAGATGATTTACAGTGTTCTCAAACAGGACCTTTTTTATTCCATTAATGTAGACAGGTCTGTCTGGTAGACATTTTGTGAAAATAAGGGCATTATTTACCTGCAGTGAAGTTATTCGGTCGTAGTGAAGAGTGGTCATCTCTTTCTCTGTGAGAGCATTGCCAGTTTGGTCATTGATCTCAAAGCCTGTGTAGAACTTCAACATGTCCAAGAGCTACATGAAAGCAAACAGCATTATAGCAGAGCTGACCAGTTCTTCCTAAAACTATATCATGAACTCTGAACAACTGAGCCATTAATAATCAATGCCTCAATGACAAAACTAAGACCAAGACTTTTTTTTGTATAATACGTGGATTGTACTGTAATACAGTGTATATACAAACTCTACTAATTCAAAAAGTTTCCACCTGGCAGAAAAGGTGACCTTCTTTCTCTTGCTGTGTGAGACTGGACAGGTGGCATCTGACCACCAGGTGAGAATTGTCCAGCACAGTGTTGAACCAACGGCGTGTTGGGAGAAGAGCCTGCCAAAAATAATGGAGATTTAGATCCTCATGAAAAGAACAACAACTCTTAAAGCAAATTTGCACTTCCATACACCAACGATACAATAATCAGCAATGAAGGAGCTAACAACATTACCAGCTATAGTGTAGTTGCACATATAAATACACACACTCAGATATGACTTAATAAATATGTAATAATAATAAATATTGGTAAAATATGTAAAATGATATTACTTGTGGATTATGATATTTAACTCAAATTAATTCACATCCATCACTGTGCAACAGGGTCTATTTAACTTAAGTTAATATTTTATCAGACTTCTCAAACTCCAGTCATAGAAAGTTACAGTACACACAGTACACACTCCAGCCTGGTCGTCATCAGCTATCACCTTGAACCAGATGTGCTAGAGCACGATGTGCAGCACTCTAATCCCGCAGGATTTTACGTTTAAGATTCTTGGTTTTGAGCCGAGATTGAAACAGAGCAAAGTGAAGGCAGAGCTCTAGCGGTAATATCACAGATATTCACAAATTCTAAACAATGCACTAGAACAGTGACGCAAAATAATGAGAAATATACAGCAAGTTCCTCTGGAACCCAGCCGCATCAGGACATAACAGTGACCGGAGGTCATTCTTTAAAACAAAAAAAATGAAACAAGTATATAAACCAATAAATAACAAACTAAATAAATAAATTTACAAAACATTTAGCTTTTGGCAGACACCCTTATCTAGACTGACATTTATCTCATTTTACACAGGTGAAGGTTATGGGTCTTGAGCAAGTACCCAGCAGTAGCAGCTTGTCGGTGCTGGGATTCAAGTTCACAAGCTTCTGATCATTAGCCCAACGCCTCAACCGCTGAGCTACCACTTCCCTAAAAGCAGAAGGTAGTTGTGCTGGGAATTGAGACACTACACATTATCTTTACAATCACTGCAAGGAACTTAAAAGTAGTTTTTTAAGAAACTAAACAAGAGCTTGAAACAAGAAACAGATCCAAGACTCCTGATTTGCTTTTCTACTGTATGCACCTTTCCCATTGTAGTGACCACACCTCTGTAACATATGACAGCAAACATGGAAGAAGCTTCAGCAGTGTTGTTGCTTAATGTTTTAAATTGTTTAATATGTTCAACACTAATGTAGTTTTTAACCAGCTGCACACACAATGTGTATTTCCATACCTATAGCATTTTTGCACTTGCATTGTATTTTGCTGTTAGCAATATTTGTGAGAAAATATTTTGCCAGTTCCATACTTACACAGAGAGAGAATGAGTTAATACTCATTAATTAGATAAAAATTTAAGCTGTTAATTTAAACTATAGATAGATGGGAATCTGGGTCAGATGGTCCGTTCAACAAGCTTACCAGTTCCTGTAGTTCAATTATCCAACGATTTCATTCATCATGCATGTAATATCATACTTATTCAGCTGGAGCAATATCAATAAAGCTTCTACAGCTTCAGCAGTCTGTTACCATAACAACCGTCATACCTCCAAGTCAATCATGAGCTCGATGAATCTCTCACAGTAGTGCACCTTCTCCATGGAGATTAGACCTATAACAAAAAAAAAAAAAAAAGGAAAAAAAAAGAAAAAAAAAAAAAAAAAAGAGTCAGGGCATATAAATAACACAATGTGGATGGTGGGAGAGCCCTGAAAACACAGACAAGTGTATCACACAGCCTGCAACTCCATAAAGAGCAGAGAGACAGCGACTGACAGGAAGGATTAAGAGTGTGTATGCATGCACTGAGCAGAGCAGTGTGTCTCCATCTTGCATACCACACTGTCTGTCCTGTGGTGTCAACATGAATTAGGCAGCCAGAGAAAGCCAGCTGCACCACCTGCATCGCAGAAGGTTCAGAGAATGGGAGAAAGATTTGAGGGGGGTGGAAAAAAAGCTCCACTCTAAAGGAATGAAGAAATCAGAGGACCCACAATGTAGAAACCAGACAGTCAGTTACAGATGGCTGGTTATCATAATACTAAAAAGAGAAGCATGTTGTTGCTGTTGTTTCGGCTGCTCCCTGTTCGGGGTCACCACAGCGGATCATTTGGTCTGAATGTTTTGATTTGGCAAAGGTTTTACGCCGGATGCCCTTCCTGATGCAACCCTCCCTTTTAATTCGGGATTGGGACCGGCACAGAGAGTTAACTCCCTGCTCGGGAATCAAACTCGGGGCACAGCAATGAGAGTGTGGGTTTCTGCCTCTGGACCACCAGGAGACTACTTAAATAATAAACAATATTAACCCTAATCTGAATATCCAATTTAATTATGCGTTAAATTCAAAACCGATTAAGTATATCAGTGATGAACGAAAAACACCACTAGGAGGGAACACTGGACTAGAATATTAGAGGCTTATTTGTAGTTACACAGACAACCATAGAAGGGAAAAGAAATAGTCTGCCATTGGCTTCTGCAAAACAAATGTTTTCATAGTATGTAGCCATGTTTAAACAACATGTTTTGCAGTAGTGTGACACGTTCATGCTGTAACTATAGCACTACACACATCAGCTGAGCTGCTTCTCAGTAGAATGATTTAAACTAGGTGGCTTAATTAGGGCACACGAGTGATTTTCCAAATCAATAACATCCCGGTATGTGGAAACACCGACGGAACAGAGCAAGTCCAGCACAGAGCTGATATTTTCATATACTTGTTCAGTTTGTATTGTCATACAATAACTAGAAATCTTGCAGCCAAGTCAAATAACCTTCTGCCAGATCATGGGACTGGGCCGCAAAATGGGGAATTTACTTGTCCAATACGCTAAGTAGTGAACACATCCTTTATTTGCTCCTGACTTCACATCATGGGTTGCCTGCTGACTGAAACAGAGTTTGCTGTGGAAAAGGAGGCAGTGTCAGAATCACAACACTAACCTGATGATGGGATGGAAGAGAGCACGCTGAGAAATTTCTTTATAAGTGTAGAGAGAAAGGTCCGTTCCCTTTTGGCTCTGCCAAAGAAAAGTTGTGTGATGAGCACTGCATGAAGCTAAGACTTTAATTAAGATAAGACTAAGACAATAAGAGGAGTGTCGTACTGTTCAGCATCCTTCGGATCCATTTTCTCATAGTTTTTCTTTATAAGATTCCAGAACTTCTGCAGTTTGGGGACTTTTTTCAGTTCATGTTGGAGTCGTGACTGTAAAATATTTATTTTAAATAAAAAAATATCAAAAACATCGTCGGAATAAGACATAAAAGCACTACAAATGAGTTACAGTGATCATCATAGTACATAATGGGTATTTATACAATGATATTTATTTGACCAAACCCTGTGTGTGTGTGTGTACATCATAGTATATAAAAGAGCAGTTTATTTACAGTAGATAATATTCACTTCTGCTATAAATGCATGGACTACAGGTCGTTGAATATTTAATGATCTGGAACACACTGCTATTTCTATCAGGATCATGAGTGTGCTGCTGCTGTGCTCACCGGCAGAAGGCACGTCCACATGGGCAGAGAAATGAGCTGCTGCACCTGTTCTCGAATTATATCTACCTCCTGAGACAAGAAATACACCCATCAGGATTGGAGAAAAGCAAAAATAGAAATATTCCCAATGTTAAAAGCTCATAGGACCATTACAGCTCTCAAACGCTTCATTACAAATTACAATGGCTTGATTATGTTATGACATATTATGTTAAAGCACGACACTGCCATCTAGTGGACATCTAAAAATAACAGTCATTTTAACAAAGAACTGTACGGTACTGTAGGTCGTTACATGATTGTAAAAAGGTATTGATACAAACCAGACTATTGAAGCAGTGATCAAGGAAGAGCAGCAGAACTGTCTGTTCCCGAAGCGACAGGTGGAGCTCTTCTCCGCTTAGACAGGCCTCCATTACACACTTAAAAAAGTAGGGGAAGTGAGTGGGCTCCTTTTTAAAAACCTGACAAGAGAGAAAGATGGAATGAAGCTGAACTGTGACTTCTCACATTTAATTTCTTCATAGACTACTAACAAAACTCTTAAATTGAGAGTCTGAAGAATTGAACCTGAACAACCGTCTAAGATTGCTAACCATGGCTTTATAATAATTATTTCACTGGAAAACAGTGGAAAACCATCAAGGCTGTACAACTACAGATCCCATAAAATGCAACCCTATAAACCAGCTTGCTCTCTCAGATACACTGCACTACACAGCTAATCTAAAATGATTCCCTTCTGCACACACTTGTCCTCATCCCTAAACAAACACTGTGTACATGAGAGGAGAGCGGGAGACACCAACATGTGCTGTTATTCCAGTTTCCATGGTAACACCAGCAGTGGGTTTGGCTTTAAGGATTTAGGATTATAGTGTACCTCTATCATTTCAGCAATTAAATACGATTTAAAAACATAAATAAAGTTAACTCTAGTTAGGCCAACTTCTACAGAAGCATATACCATCATTTATCGTCTTGTAGCTCATGGCAAGTCTGTCTTATCTGGTTTATGCATCATGAACACATTTTCAAAGATTAATTCAATAATACTGTTAAAAAAGAAGAACAGCATTTTTACCTTCAGAATCCGACTATTTAACCTGATATGCATTTAAGACAACAGATGCAACATAATGTAAAATAGACTGAACTAAAAATTACTATTCTATCCTAAAGTCTAGTATTTGGCACTCACCTCCCAAGCAGGAACATTTTCTCTGAACTTCTCATTAACAATACAGCAGATGGACATCAGATAGCTATTACTGGACACCTTCGGGCTGTAGTTTACCCACAAGTAATTCTCAAGGTACTGGCTGGAAAACAAACACATGAATAAAATATGAGCTCATTAAACAAAGTCAGTTTGAAGTAACAAAGAAAAGGCAAATCTCAATCTAGTGAAGCTACCTAAATTCCAGCAACATGATTTTTCTGATTGCAAATCTGAAGGACAAAGAAGAGACACGGTTTTAATTAAGTTCAAAAACAGAAACAGAAAAGTTTGTTTAAAAGAAAAAAAACTTAATGTATAATTAATACACATTCATTGTTGCAGCCTTACTTTGATTTGAGAATCTCGTTTTGATAGACATCTTCAACAACCTGAAGAAAAAAACGTAATAATATTAAAAGGTGATTATTTCACTTTGCCCTAAAAATAGCCAGACATGATGAAATTAAAGCGAGTCATGAGTAACTCCTGCACTACTGAGCTATGAAAAGTTTAAGATGTGCACACAGGAACGGCAGGCAGACATAAAGCATAGAAAATTTCAGCTTCATATACTATATTATTTACAATATTTATCAGAAATTGAGTCACATTAGTCTGTAATGAGTGGCAAGATGGTGCAAGCTTTCTTTGACATCAATCGTACCTTAGAATCAAACGGTAGCTTATTCTTTGCGTGAGGAGCCCAATATTTATTTGAGAGCTAAAAAAAGAAAGAGAAACAAGAAACTGCATATGTTAATACACAATCTAATGCAAAATGGATGACACAGAAAATCAGTTCCATCATTACATCAAGATCAAACACTGATATACAGAGGACATGTAATAAACAGCACTCATGCTTTCACATCAGCACAGTGGAAAATAAAAAGCTATACATTCAGTTTCTTAAACAGAATATGCTCTTAGTTGGTTTGTTCTCTTCCCGATCTGCATGATAGCTTTCACATTACCAATGGTTCATGCAAGCTGCTCCGTTTCTGTTCATTCTGTTCAATTGTCGAACTGAGGTATATTGAATGATCAGTGTTGTGCAATAGAGTAGGCTGCACTTCAAGTTCTGAGCTCATTCAGCTCACAGACATTAGACAGGGCATCCCCCTTCTGAGGAGCTACACAGGGCTCTGTTAGACATGAACGTGAGAATCCATGCTGTGTGGTCTCTCAGCTCCACAAATCATCAATTTCAACTGAGCCACCAGGTCGTCCTCATGAGCGAAGAATGGGTCCTTCCTTAAATAAGGCTGTATAGTACAAAGATTGGGTACATTTACTGCACAAACAAAGTGTATTTATTTTAGCAATTAAGAGTGTAGACTAGGAAAAGCACTGAAGCTTGAAATGCATTTTGTAGGTGATGTGAGGCTGTTAACTGAAACGCGATTCGTTGTAATCAGTGACCGTTTTGTGCTTTAACTATGGAAAAGACTATCAGTTTAAATACATTTTTAAATCGCTGGTCAACCAGTAAAAATGAAGAGTCATGCAACCCCTACTCAGTTCAGCACTGATGCTGACATACTGGCATTGTACATGTGTGTGATGTGGACGTATCACAGTGTGTAAAACAGTCCGCCAAACAAATATATACTGCTAACAGTAGCTTAATACTATAGAGTATAGTTATAGCATTACAGTTATATAGGCATAGTATTCACACATGACCTACAGTCTCTAAATATAACTACAAAGTGAACCAGCTTGGGAGGCTAACAAATTAGCAACAATTTAGCATTTACAGGGTTGTGCTGTTTCTCATTCAGTTGAATAAATGAGGTAAATGTAAGACATTTTATATAAGGATGCCTGCCAAATACCATAAAATGTAAATGTAATGGCGTAACACATACACTGCCATGCTGGTGTCACTGCTCTGCAAGAATCCAAATAATATCTGGTCAGGAAAAGATGGTCCTGCGTTTGTCCTTTTCCACTGTGTGACCGCTTCAAAACAGCATCCAGTGGTCAGGGGCCTTCAATGTGGTGTAGTAGCTTAGCGGTTATGGTGTTGGACTACTGATTCTGAGTTATGTCCCTGCTCTGGTTCAAATCCCATGTCCACCAAGCTCAAGGCCGTTAACCTTCAATTGCTCAGTTATATAAAATGAGATAAAATGTTGCTCTGGATAAGGGTGTCTGCCAAATATAAATCTCATTAACCATCTCGTTTATTAGTTCTGTTAACCGCAAAAAAGTCTTGTTTTTGCCAAAGAAAACAAGGATTGGAGTGTGGACGATTGGAGCTGTGTTCTGTGGTTGGATGAGTCAAAGTTCAACATGCTTGAGTCAGATGGTGTCAGGTATGTTTGTATCCTAATAATTCATTATATTCTGCACATTTTTCATAAGTCATGCTCATCATCCAATGAACCTAAGCTTTAGGAAGAATGTATGTAGGCTTGGCAAAAAAATTACACACGACATATGTGTAAAGCGCACTGAGTCAATGCTCCTCTGATTTCATGCCCAATGGCTGCTGTAACCAAAAACAAGGCAGGGCCATTGAAATATTCATAACTAATTACAGTGTATTCAATTTATGGTTTATTTATTGTAAGCTTTTTGTTTTACTATGCATTTTTTGAAAATTAAAATAAAACCAACATTCCAATATATGCTGTAGTATTTTTTGCTGAATTATTTCGCCAAATAAATATCTTAACCAAGTTTTCTTTGTCCCAATATAACTTTGCCACAACATAGCCACTACTGTGTGTGTGTGTGTGTGTGTGTAACAGATGAGCAACAGTCAACAATTACACTTATATTGCCAAAAGTTTTGGGACACCCTTCCAAATTATTGAATTCAGGTGATGTTTTTCAAGGGTTGGGCTCAGCCCCTTAGTTCCAGTGAAAGGAACACTTAATGCTTCAGCAAACCAAGACATTTTGGACAATTTCATGCTCCCAACTTTGTGGGAACAGTTTGGGGATGGCCTCTACCTGTTCCAACATGACTGTGCACCTGTGCACAAAGCAAGGTCCATAAAGACATGGATGAGCGATTTTGGTGTGGAGGAACTTAACTGGCCTCAACCCAATTGAACACCTTTGGGATGAATTAGAGCAGAGACTGTGAGCCAGGCCAAAACTGGACATCTGCCTTTACATGCACATGGATTTAATATGGAGTTGGCCCACCCTTTGCAGCTATAACAGCTCTTCTGGAAAGGCTTTCCACAAGGTTTAGGAGTGTGTTTATGGGAATTTTTTGACCATTCCTCTAGAAGCGCATTTGTGAGGTCAGGCACTGATGTTGGATGAGAAGGCCTGGCTCGCAGTCTCCGCTCTAATTTATCCCAAAGGTGTTCTATCAGGTGGAGGTCAGGACTCTGTGCAGGCCAGACAAGTTCCTCCACACCAAACTCGCTTATCCATGTCTTTATGGACCTTGCTTTGTGCACTGGTGCGCAGTCATGTTGGAACAGAAAGAGGACATCCCCAAACTGTTCTCATAAAGTTGGGAGCATGAAATTGTCCAAAATGTCTTGGTATGCTGAAGCATTAAGAGTTCCTTTCACTGGAACTAAGGAGCCAAGCCAAACCCCTGAAAAACAACACCACCTGAATTCAATGATTTGGAGGGGTGTCCCAAAACTTTTGGCAATATAGTGTAAATAACAGATGATCAACAGTCAATTATTTAGCTACTAACATCACCAACATGTTGGTGCACTTAATAAAACAAGTAACGAGTTCTGAAAAAGTCCTGAATATAAGGCTGTGTTATAAACCACATCAAGCAAAAATACAGAAAAGGCCGAGCTTTGGGTCACGTGGTCCAATTTATCCAACCAGATTAGAGGATTTCGGTGAACTATCAGCGATGGAGAGTAAATCCTCACCTGTGTGACATATTCAGCGTTGATCTGAGCCACTGATGGCGCCGCCGTCTTTTTCACCCGTGCGTCCTTCTCCATCACTTCAGCACTAATCCAACAACCTGAGGACATTTATTCAGCTAATTTACTAACTCATTTACCAGCCACAACACTATCCACTTACAAAAAGTTCACATATTAGCTCAATGCAGGACTTAAGAAAGTAGTACACCGGCTCACTCCAGCTATAATTAGCTAACAATATTTGAATGGAATAAAGCAGATGCTAGCTTAGTTTCTCAAAGCTCATAGCTATAATACCTATTAATAAATTACCTTCAAATTTGAACTTTTGCCTTTTAATGTAACATATAGTTCAGTAAAACTTTTAGTTGCCAAATACCCGTTTTACCAAGACGTCATTAATACGTTGTTAGCTCGTGTGCTAACATGTGTGAGCAAACAACTGCAGTAAAGCTTTCCGCGGTACGTTAGTCGTCAAAATAAAAGTCACATAATACGGCAATATTAATAATAATAGTATGGGAATAGTTTTTGCAAGGTATAGCTGTACATTTATGTTAAAATGAATGTACCCTGAAAAAAATGGAAAAAACCTTCCACTGCGAACTTGCACTTCCTCCTCTCGTTTAGCTTTGTAGTGTTCTTAGACCATTACAGCACACTAGCGACATCTGCTGGTCAAATACATATTAGCAACACGAAATAATACCGACATCGCGTTTACTGTGTATGTAAACCACTTGGTCCTCATCGTATGCCGTACATTTACAATTTCATGTAAGTGTAGATTGCACTGTACAGACATGACAACCAAGTCGTTTATATATACATACAAAATAAATTATATTAAGTTTATAAATTCAGAAGCAATTATCTATCTATCTATCTATCTATCTATCTATCTATCTATCTATCTATCTATCTATCTATCTATCTATCTATCTATCTATCTATCTATCTATCTATCTATCTATCTATCTATCTATCTATCTATCTATCTATCTATCTATCTATCTATCTATCTATCTATCTATCATTAGCCCTGACCTCAACCCGAAAGAACACCTTTGGGATGAATTACGGCAGAGACTGCGAGCCAGGCCTTCTCATCCAACATCAGTGCCTGACCTCACAAATGCACTTCTACAGGAATGCTCAAACATTCCCATAAACACACTCCTAAACTTTTTGGAAAGCCTTCCCAGAAGAGATGACGCTTTTATAGCTGCAAACGGCGGGCCAACTCCATATTACATTCATGTGCATGTAAAGACAGACATCCCAGTTTTGCCCTGGCTCAGAGTCTCCACGCTAATTCATCCCAAAGGTGTTCTATCAGGTTGAGGTCAGGACTCTGTGCAGGCCAGTTAAGTTCCTCCACACCAAACTCACTCATCCATGTCTTTATGGACCTTGCTTTGTGCACTGGTGTGCAGTTGTGTTGGAACAGGAAGGGGCCATCCCCAAACTGTTCCCAAACAATTTGGAGCATGAAATTGTCCAAAATGACTTGGTATGCTGAAGCATTGAGAGTTATTTTCACTGGAACTAAGGGGCTGAGCCCAAGCCCTGAAAAACAACACATGAATTCAATGATTTGGAGAGGTGTCCCAAAACTTTTGGCAATATAGTGTATGTTGTAATTTCACTTTGAATGTGGAAAAGTTCCAACATGACTTATCTTGGTTTCATCACAAAGCCCTGCATTTTAACAGGGATGTGTAGACTTTTACAGTGATATCCACTGTATCTGCATTTCATAAACTCTGGCTTATCCATGAGTTTTATCACACTGCTGCTGCCATCTGTTTCCTTAGCCTCTTTGTTGCCCTCCGCAAAGTTAGATACCATTTACATTTTTGTGGACGATCTTCTTGGTGGAATTGCATTTTGAAACAATGGATTTAATGCTGTGCTGATTGAATAATTGAAACCCTGATACTTTTTCAGAAGATTATCCCAGACTTGATTTAACTTGGTTTTCATGATACTATGTGTTTAGGTATATTCTTTAACGAAACTCCAGGGCCTTCCAGGAACCAATTTATATTGAGTTGAGTTCAGTGACACTTTCATTGCACACAGATAGACTTCATTTAATAGCAGCTCATCCACAGGGACACAGCCACAGCATTTCTGTCAGATGTTCAGCAAATATTAACCTTCATAAAGTAGTGACTCATTTTAAATTGTTCTGAAATGCCAATTACATCTTTTGAGTCACCGAAGGAAAAAAGTTAGTTGAAGCTGATTTGCAGCTGATTTGCTCACATTTCTAGGTCTTATGCAATCACTCATCTTTTATACAGTTATTAGTCCACCAGAGGTCAAAAATGCGAACGTAAACAAGCTCTAATAGACATCTATAAGGGTAGAAATTTTTTTTTAATGCTCATTTTTAGTCAAGGAGGGGGGATGCAAGAGTTAAGGGCCTGGTTGCCAGATTGGGTCGGTTTAAAAATTCGCCTCAGCTCCTAATGTCTTGTTTTATAGCATATAGAACAATTAGAATTAAAAAGAATTTAATTTCTTTAAAATGGCAGAGTGTAAGTGTAGACGTACAGAACCATTGTTCCATTGTAAGATATATTGCAAAGATTGGGAGGGGAAAGTGAGATTATGGAGTAGATAGATGTTTGTATTTCAGAAATACTTTTTCTTGAGCAATGTATGAAAAAAAGCGAGAACCTCTCCATGTGGTTTTGAAATGTAATTGGTTGGAAATTTTGCTGAAGGTATTGTAAATGCTGGATGACTGTAACTTATGAATCCTCTACTGTCTATTATGGGCTTACTCTAAAAAAAAAAAAAAAAGAAGGTCAATATGTCCTTTAAGTGTGATGACCTTAAAGCTTAAATTCGTTTGAGGATTAGTGTCTGTATTAATGGCCACCAAAACCTTTGGTCACAAGCTTCAGCTGACTTCATCCAACTAATTATGTGACTTCTGATGGCAACTGGTGACACCAAAACTAATTTTAAACTAACTAATGGAAACATGACAGGCACAAGCCCCAAATCTTTGATGAAGAAGAAGCAGAATTAGAAGAAGAAGAAGAAGAAGGCTCTATTTGTCACATATACACCAATTAGGCGTAACAGTCGCTTGTCTGTTCAATCGGACCACACGGGCCAGCCTTCAGCCTTCTATTTGCTCCCCATGTGCATCAATGAGCCTTGGCCCCCATGACCCTGCGGTCGGTTCACCACTGTTCCTTCCTTGGACCACTTTTGATAGATACTGACCACTGCAGACCAGGAACACTCCACAAGAGCTGCAGTTTTGGAGATCCTCTGATCCAGTCGTCTAGCCATCACAATTTGGCCCTTTGTCAAACTCGCTCAAATCCTTACGATTGCCCATTTTTCCTGCTTCTAACACATCAACTTTGAGGACAAAATGTTCACTTGCTACCTAATATATCCCACCCACTAACAGGTGCCATGATGAGGAGATACTCAGTGTTATTAACTTCACCTGTCACTGCTCATAATGTTGTTTCCCAGCTTGTTAGGAAGTTGGGGTCAGGGTCATGATACAGTAAACCCTGGAGCAGAGAGAGTTAAGGGCCTTGCTCAAGGGCCTAAATGCAGCAGCTCGGCAGTACTGGTGCTTGAACCTCAACCTACTGAACAGTAACCTTAAATGCCTGAGCCACCACTTCCCCTTTTCAGCTGCTAAATGGTAGACAAATCTGAAAGACACCTACTTTAAATGTCGTGCACAGGCTCATAAGGAGGATCTACTGAATCTAGTGAAGTGAATCTGGAGGCTTCACACGTGGTTCCTAGGGGATTGTGGTGGATGGACGCAGATAACCTCCATGTACACTTTCAGGATAGATGGAGACTTCCAGAATCAAGTCAATAATGCGAACACCATTCACAGAACTCGCATCTGAGAACATAAACTCAGAGGGCACTTTATTAGGTACACCTGCACACTGAATCATTCATGCAATTATCTAATGAGCCAATCGTATAGCTGCAGTGCAGTGCCTAAACTCATGCAGCAGCTTCAGGTCATGTTCACATAAACTATTAGATTGGGGAAAAATGTGATCTCTGTGATTTTTACTGTTGCATGATTATTGGTACCAGGTGGCAGGTATTTTTATAATTGCTGGGATTTTCACACACAACAGGGTCTAGAGTTTCCCAGAGTGATGCAATAAAGAAAAAAAAACATCAGATCAGATTTGTGGGCGAAAACACCTTGCTGATGAGAGAGGGCAGGGGAGAATAAGCAGACTGGTTGGAGCTGACGGGAAGGCTACAGTAACTCAGATAAGCATCCTGTACTATTGTGGTGAGCAGAAAAGCATTTCAGAATGCACAACAATGATCCTTGAGGTGGATGAGCTACAACAGTAGAAGACAACAGTCTGACAGACAAGAACAGGAAGCTGGGGCTGCAGTGGGCGTAGACTCACCAAAACTGGACAAAAAAGTAGCCTGGTCTGATGAATCTCAATTTCTGCTGAGGAACACAGATGGAAGGGTCAGAATGAATCAGCATGAATCCATGGGCCCAACCTGCTTTATAATCATGTGGAGAAGGTTTTCTTGGCACACTTTGGGCCTGTTAATACCAATCAGTCATCGCTTGAATGCCACAATCTATTTGAGTATTGTTGCTGACCATGTGCTCCACAATTCTGGGATGTGGTAGAACAGGAGATTCACAGGAATGTTTCCAACATCCAACAAGAATTGAGGGTATTTCGAGAGCAAAGGGAGGACCTATAGTAACATTATAGTGTTCGTAATAAAGTTTTCAGTGTGTATAAGCTATACATTCCAAAGTACTCACTTGGGGTTTGGTTGGGGATTTGCTCTGATGCACAATACCCGCAGACACAGGTGGCCTATTTGGGGAAGCCAAATCTCTGTGTCCATATGGGACAGCAGATCTGCTAGGAGAGGAAGCTGCCAGGGTGCTCAGACAAGCAGAGAAAGCAGCAGTGGAAAGAAAGGTAACCATCTCCAGGTCACATGTACAGCTTTGTGGCCTAGTTGCTGAGTCCTGCATAAAGTGGAAAGATCAGCAGAAGATGTAAACAGGTGGTGAGGCCAGTCATGGACCAGAGAACCCTTACCATGAAGTCTGTTCAGCTCTGACAGGAGAATCACAATCGGCAGTGCGTTAACTTGGCCACACGACCTGATCCATGATCTGGTCTAGTAAAGTCAAAATAACTTTTCTTCATGAAGATGAAAAAGTTCTTAAAATACATTATGTAAAACGTGCACCTCTTTATATCTGAGCTCCAGTGCATGTCATCTCTTAAGCTGAGTGTATGGAACATAAAGCTCATTCATATCAAATAAGATCAGAAGATTAAAAAAAAACACACTTTTGGACTTTTTGTACTGGACTTATCAGTTAATTCAGAACAAACAGTGACAGTAAATGTGCTAGACTCATCACCAATGAGGAACTCTTATTATCTGACACGTTTGACCAGTAACAAATACGATCATTTCGCTTGGTACTGATTTCTATTACAGCCACACGAGGGCACCATACACCACTTAATACACCAATCTGCACACATCATCATCATCATCATCTATTCTAACCATCATCCATTAAAGATGAGCTTTAAAAAGAATTCCAAGGCAAGTGTTTTCCCCTATATTCCTATTCCATAATGAAGAAAGCCTACTGAAGGATCTGTCTTATTATATCTTCCACCATCATTTCAACTGTGCTGTAATTGTGGATCATCATTTACGTTGGGCAAAATAATATTTAGCAACAAAACAAATATTTGCATGTATTTACTTTTGTAAAAAATAAATAAATAAAATGAATCAGTTGCAAAGAAAGGCAATAATCTCATGTGTAGGCAGATGATGTGCTGACAGAATAATAGGGATGAGACATCAGACGTGCTATCTCCGCTTGTGTCTCACTGACTGACAGCCGGTTATTGTAGTTCTGGGTGGCACTGGACTATGCAAATTGTGATAAATGTTGACACTGAATGTGCTAAAGGAGAACCACTTTTAGAGATTTACACATTACACCTGCCCCAAATGTGCAACATTTGCATCTA
This sequence comes from Hemibagrus guttatus, assembly GCA_033459395.1. Taxonomy (NCBI): domain Eukaryota; kingdom Metazoa; phylum Chordata; class Actinopteri; order Siluriformes; family Bagridae; genus Hemibagrus; species Hemibagrus guttatus. The sequence goes on from JAUCMX010000008.1 coordinate 17,985,657, forward strand.
CCTATACAAAATACAGCCCTAGGTAAGAGTCTTGACGGTATATGTGCTATATATAAAGTTGTTATTTATATAATGTGCTATATATAATAATGGAAATTAGATATTACTATTTATGCCATATTATTTAGTCAGTGAAGAGAACTGAAGAAAAGTAAGGAAGTCATACAGAACGGGTGTACATGCAGCTACCGTACATCCGATCCCATCTGGCTATAAATAACAGCATAACACCATTAGTGTGTGATTTTGTAGCGTAATGGATAATAGTTTGCTTTCTTGCCCAATTAATTCACCTGCTCAGTTGTTAACAACTTTGTTAACTTAAATAGAAAAGGTATAGAAAAGATCAATAGGTACTAACGGGCAGCCATCTCAGGCAAGTAGAATAGCTGACCAATTGAGCACATCAATATAGTTTCAGATTTTTTTTGTGTGTGAGAGAGAAATGCAATTCAGGAGAAATTGATAATAGCTCTGTTTCATCACACAAAACAGAAGTGAGTATAGAAGAGCTAACCCTGCAACCCTCTTCTATTAATCGCACCTTAAGAATCAATAGGGGCATAAAGAGATTTAATGTCTTTAGTTGCTTGCTTCTGATTGCCCATTACACAATAATAACACCTTCCTGATGTGAGGTATATAAAACAAACAATTCGCTCATTCACAAACAGAAACAGGCTAGAAATCTGAGAGCAAGAGAGAGGGTGGAGAGAGAAAGAGAGATAGAGGGAGAGAGAGAGAGAGAGAGAGAGGGAGGGTGGAAAGAGAGAGAGAGAGAAAGAGAGAGAGAGAGAGAGAGAGAGAGAGAGAGAGGGAGGGTGGAAAAGAGAGAGAGAGAGAGAGAGAGAGCGAGAGAGAGAGAGAGAGAGAGAGAGAGAGAGAGAGAGATACAGTTGGATACAAAGTCCTCACAACAACCCCCCTCATGCCAGTGACAGCTGCTGTTGGGCCCCAGTACAGGACACATTAGATTACTGGAACAACCCATTACAACCTTCCACGAACACATACACATTACTCTGATTAGTTTTGTTTGGTGGTGACCACCAACAGTCCAAGAATGCAAAACTTTCACAAAAAATTGTTTTAACATACTTTGACACCTCAATTTAAGAAAACCAAAACAGCATAAAAAAAGTTTGTTCTTACTTCATTTAAACACATTTATCTTGCCTATTCGATTTTCCTGCAAATATCACATTGTTACTGTGGTAAGAAATGCCAGTCTGCTTTAAGATGTCTAAAACCTTGCTAGCTAAGTGGGATTTCATCATACGTGTGTCATGCTTTGATCAAGTTGTTGGATAGCTACTTGCCATAGGATAAACCTAATCAACTCGGTAATCATATACCGTCTGTCAAAATGTCTGCCAGGTTCCTGTACCACAGGATGAATGAAATCTTTCTATTCGATTTTCTCTCTTTTCACTTTTCCCAGTAATCAGACTTTAAAATGGTTTACAAAGAACTTTACTTTTTTTTCGCTTGAGATACATGCAAAAGAGATACAAAGTTCAGTTCAGGAAAAATCTGTGTTTAGAACCATATATGGTATGAAATGTGGAGTGTTTCCCCAGACCGCCACACAAACACAGATTGTTATTCAGTTTATTACTTTCACTTTCAGGAACCATATCCACACCAACACCATCTCTTCCAGTTTTCTCTCCTCTAGGGTTTTGTGTGTGAGTTTGTGTGTGTGTGAAAGATTCGTAATCTCTGTAGAGGTCCCTTCAACTCAATCTTGTGAACTTTATTAAAAACACAACCTACCACAATTACTGCTTGCACATTAATCATGCATGTCAACAACTGGCTTTATTTAATGTATGGCTATCAGTCTTAAAGAAAAAACAACTATCTATTCCCAGCAATGACGCCAACAGAGCAGAGTGTACTGAACAGAGCTGGAGAGATGTGGATAAGGTAGAAGGTCCCTTATGCTGTGCAATCACATCACCTACTTAACAATTTCAGTGTAAATAGGATAAGATACATACAATACAGGATGCTTGGATTTCTTGTAGCTAAGCACTTTGCATAGTTATTCCACACAGACTTTGTCCTCTTGTGATGCGTGTTAGTGGATATGTATGTACACCGATCAGCCATAACATTATGACCACCTGCCTAATATTGTGTTGGTCCCCCTTTTGCTGCCAAAACAGCCCTGACCCGACGAGGCATGGCCTCCACTAGATCCCTGAAGGTGTGCTGTGGACTCCACTAGATCCCTCAAGGTGTGCTGTGGACTTTACTAGATCCACTGTTCCTTCCTTGGACCACTTTTGATAGATACTGACCACTGCAGACCGGGAACACCCCACAAGAGCTGCAGGTTTGGAGATGCTCTGATCCAGTCATCTATCCATCACAATTTGGCCCTTGCCAAACGTGTTATTCACTTCACCTCTCAGTGCTCATAATGTTATGGCTGATCAGTGTATTTTAAGGTGTCATATTATATGGCCTATGAATAGTAAGTGAAAGTGACTAGACAAATTAAAGTGAAGCTGTTCAACAGGACTTGGTGGATTAACTATAAAATGTCTTGAAGTTTATGAACCAGTCCACTAGACACTGGTGAGCTACTACCACTACTACCAGTCCAGCTTGTGGTCATTGTGCAGTCCTTGTCCTTCACTATGTGCTGAGCCAGCAAGAGAGGTGAAGAAGAGTGTGGTCCGGCAGCTCAAGCACAGGAACCAGCACCAGCGCCGGCCTTTTCGCACCCAGTCTGCTCTCTAAGCAACCCTGTAGCCCTGTAACACACACACACACAAAACAAAGATTTAGCATGTCAACCCAAAATGCTCCTATTCAAATTCCACTCACCTCAGGGACAGGCATGGTCAAACAATAGCTGTCCCACTGGGGCTGCCCTCGAAAGGCAGGCTGCATTTAACCCTTCGACTGGGAAGCCCTAACGGTCCAAGAATTATCCTGAGATCATCACAGACTGTAACTAAGCTCCACACACTAGGACCCACAGACAATGTCTTCAATCCAATTCTCTTTTTACATGTACTTTCTCAGATAAGAGGTGAAACTTCTTCAAGATTACAGATTTTATTACAATTTTATTCATAAGACTCTTCATACTACATGGTTATATATATAAACATCCATCAGCCATTAATGTTAATCTTCATTAATTCTTCATCCTTATTCACTGCTCTACATATTATAAATAAATTCAGTTGAAATACTAATACTTCCTTTCACTGATTTAAAAAATGTTACTGTTGGAAAGATATAAACCGATATTCCGTTGATTTTCTCCCCTTAGCTCCAGATTTTCTCCCCGTAGTTCTATTATTATTTTACTGCAAATTAAAATCTGATACATATCTTCAAACAGAGGCAAAGTGTAAACACAGACAGTGTATCTATGATGGACAGAATCATTTCTACTGTAAGAAATATTGCAAAGATTGGAAGAAGGAAAGAGATTATGAGGTGAATAATGTCTGTTCCTCAGAAATATGTTTGCACCACATATGGGATCCTGTTTCCCATACAAATTCTCCAGGAAGAAGACAAATGTGTCTCTCTTTTCTAGTTCCTGATTTATTTTGGAATAGTTTCAAGTGCTTGGTGTGGTTTTTGAGATGTAATTGGGTTGGAAATTTCGCTGAAACCTGGCAATCTTGGTTGTGAAGACAGAGATGGGAATACATCTGCTGTGTCGACTACAGTTGAATAAATGTACATATAAAGTTGTTTAAAATGAGCTGCTGGACTGTACACTGGATGGCTGTCAGCTCGAAACTGCTTATTACAGGGTTACTCTAAAAATTCATTAGATAGGAGCCTATAGCTTGTCAAATGTCCCACCAAAATCTATGACCCGAATGACTGAAAGTCCACATTTATCTCCCACCTCTTACCCTCATCCACTGGGTATTTACAACTTCAGTCTGATTACAAACTAGAGTTCTAAGTGACCTCATACCATGAGGCGACAGGCTGGCAATGCATATTTATGAAGTATACTTAAGTTAAATAGCTGAATGACACCATAATGTGAATAATGACCTAGACATCCAGAGGTCCTGTGACAAATGGGGGATATTGAAAGGGAAATTGAAACAGAAAGGTGAAAGCTCTTTTCAACACCACTTGATAAGCATTCTGCTCTTTCATTAAGAACAAAAGCAATGTGTCAAGCAAAGACTCAAAGAGCCCACACTGGGTAATTAACTCATATGCGCTGTGATTAAAAACAATACAGGTGACCAGGGGAATTTTTTTTTCTACATTTGAGTGGAAAAAGTACTTTCTTATCTAAGCATGTGGTACACCCTAGGAAGTTGATTCCTTGTGAGATCAACAGTAGATTGCACCATGAACAAGGGACATCACACATACACTAATATCCACAAAAGAGTTGTGTTTGGGCCTCTTTTTCCCAACTACAATTAGCCATTTAGTGGAACAGACAATGTGATGTGCCAAAAAAAGAGAAGAAGAACAGAATGCCACACTTTTACTTGTATCAGCTGCATGAGTTCATTCTGTTCAATGCACTGGGATCCCAGTCGTCTCCTTTGGCCCTTAATTACCCTCTCCAGAGCTATTACATGCATCAGCACAGCCACCGCATTAGCAGAGGAATAGGAGCCTAAGGCTTCTCGCATGGGACAAAAAACTATAAGAATTCTCTTAAATCATTTCATGTTTTTTTTTTCTTACACCAATGAGCGCAACCTCAATAACAGCACTGAAACTGAATATTTTATTTTTAAAATGCAACACTGATCTTCAGTAAAATATAAAAACACAGATGGCACAGAAAGGCACTGAGACTCTTTTTGTGTGGAAATGCCAGCTCTGGTGGGCCTAACGGGCTTCTAGTGGGGTTTAGCTGTGCTACAGTGCACTTCAAACTGTTTCAAATGAAGTGGTAAACGGCCATGCAATTAGCAAGCATCGGCTCATGAAAATTGTTTAGATTGAGGTGAGTGATCATTGTGGCTGGAAGGACGAGCAATCAGCATCTAAGCTGTATTTACGGGGTGAGAGCTAGAGCAAAGTTAAAGCTTGTGCTTAACAGAATAGAAGATTTTGATTGTTACTTGTTCTACTTCAATGGCATGATGTCCATAAAACAGGGGCAGGTAATCGACAGCAAGGCGTGATATGTATAAGGATGTGTTTTGTTGTCATTAATGGTAATTAAATTTTAATAACCATTTAAAAAAGTTTTAATATAAGAAACTAAACATGCATAGATCCCAATTATACACTTTGAAATACAATGTGAATATCAGAGTGCTGCATATGAGTCAGAAGTGATACTACTCAGATTTTTATACTCAAACATGTACCAGAGCCATCTCTCTAAACTAAAATAACTAAACAACTAAAATCTGTAAAAGTGTAATGACATCGCATTATTGGTTTGCAAAGGTCAAAAGCAACCTAAATAAACAATGAAGACAGTTACCTTTTCATTCTTAACCCTTAATGAATTGTTAAAGGCTATGAATAATTAAAACTGTAAGTGGTGGTTATGGTTTGTTTCGTACTAGTGCTTCCTGTCACCACTGGCACACTGGACTCTGAACAGATGAGACACATCTGGTTTAAGTTTGAAATGGGGAGAATTAAACACATGCTTCTTTGTCCATTTGGTTTTCATGGCCACTCTTTTTTTTTTTAACAAGTCTTTTTTTTTTTTTTTTTTACTTTTAACCAATCAAACCAAAGAAGGAAAATAAAATGAAAAAAAAAAAAAAATTGTGGAAACTCCATCTTGACTTAATATCTCTTGCCCTGTAGCTAGTCTCTGGTTTGATTAGTTATCTTCAACTAAATAATCTATAATAATAAATGCATGCAATTGGATAAGCAGAAGCCAAGCTGGTTCACAGCCTGTTTTTCTCTCATATGTTTATTTGCAGTACTCAATCTGTGAAAATACTTAGCTGGGTCTGCATCTGGACTGTAAGCCATTATAAAAGTTATGAAAAGAATTACAGACATAATGACAACATGCTTTATGATCTGTATTCATGAAATTAGTACCCTGTTCCCAGTGTTCACACTATGGCCACTAGCATAGATCTGATGTATCACACAGAGCCTTGCACCCCGCATCAGTGGTTAAAAGACACGTTTATTTACCGGCTCAGGATTTCTTACACGGGGGCTCTGACCCGTGAAGCAGGCCCGTGGCTCTCGAGTGTCTACAATGCAAAGAGAACTGATTCCACTTCAATGACAGGTTAATAGATGCATTCAAACATACGCCAGAGAGCAATATCCTGTATAAACATGATGATGAAGGTCACTGCCAATGAAAATATCTATGAAGCCTTTCAGTCATTCAGGTCATTTACCTGTCTAATAGTACTAACTCAAGGTGACTTGACTTGTATAATCTTGAAAATATTTTGCCAATCGTATTGAACGTGAACATGTGAACATCTTTAAGATCATCTTGACTTAGCTACTTAAACCTAAACCTATGATGCAATCTCAGTAGTGATGTGATACCAGTGAAGACTGTTCATGAATGATCATGTTCAGTAAAATCTGTGTCTTTGTCAAAAATGCTATACAGTGGGACCTCGGCATACGGATGCCCTCCCTTACGAATTTTTGCCTTAAGGATTGAAATACTGCATGAAATTTGCATCGGTATACAAAGCATTTTCGGCACACGAACGAACCGAACTGAACCCTGGTTAAGTTGCACGTACGTCTGGGAGCTGTTCAAAACTTGTTTGCGTGAATGGAAAGCCAAGCGAAACCAACCGAAGCGAGTTTATGAATTTTACCTTTTTTTTTTTTCAGTCAGAGAAAGCTGTTTCGAAAGAGTCAACCCACGAAACCAACAATATATTCGGCATGCATTCAAAAGCTATGTGATTTTCGTGTGTTCTTTGTTGACAGATTGGTGGCGTGGGTGGTCTGTTCTATTTTTAGCCCAAGCTTGGTGGAATGACTTCCTGTGAGGACACTTTACATGGAATGCTTGGCTTGGGTCAGTTCTTTGTAAGCAGCCAAACAGTACACATACGCTTCTTACTGGTAATATTTTTGGGTGTCAGGAACGGATTATCTGCATTTACATTATTTCTTATGAGAAAATTCGTTTCATAATACAAATTTTTCGCCTTAAGAATTCGCCTCCAGAATGAATTAAATTCATATTCCGAGGTTCCACTGTACTTTACCACCGGCCACTTTAAAAGAAACACCTGTACACTTGCCATTAATTAAATAATCCAATCAGCCAATCATGTGGCAGCAAAGCAATGCATAAAATCATGCAGATAGTCGTCAAGCTTCTGTTAATGTTAATAACAAACATCAACAAACAAACTAAAGCTCTTGACCTGTATTTGCACAATTTCCACATAATTTGTTGATTGATTATTTGCATGAATGAGCATGTATTTCTTTTAAAGTGGCCAGTGAATGCATGCCTTCCAGCTAAATGCAGCTTGTTATATAAGAATACCAAACATCTGGGGGAAAAAACACACTCAGACAAGTCTGTTCTTATTTCTATTCATTATCTGTGACCATAATTTTCTTTCCCACAATAATAAGTTACAGTTAGGCGTAAAAGTGACAGTAAAATCTCAGCTTTGGCATAGGTTCAAAACTCTGATTGTTTCCAAGAGAATCCAACAACTGTGCCAAATTGATGAATGTTGTTGTTGTTCTTTTCTAGAGAACACAAGAGCACTTTTGGGAGGTGACAAAACATTTATTTTAAAGAAACATCCTGGAAGAGGATTGAAAGGTGCAAAATAAATGTGGGTTGTTTTGACATAAGACCTTAGACACAATATTGTACAACTGTACAATGCACAGTGAAATTTTAGTAATTTAGCTGTTATTTCCTTGTTATTTAAAACAGCACATGATCCAGCACGTCGGGTTTATTTATTTATTTATATTGTGCACCAACTGTTACTGCAACTACAGCATTAAACTAAGGTCATGAAATTAAGTTGGTTATTCGCTCAACGGTTAAGCCTGTGATTTGAGATTCAGGGCTCTGTAAGTTATGAATATGCCTCACTGTGATTAAAAAGCTGACATACATTGCATTTATGTGTATCACAGTGTGAAAGAAAAGTGTTTGAAAAGTATGTGCTATCCTAATTTGGCTGAATACCTATCATTTAAAATAGTGACTTAAATATCTGCTGCACAGAGCGAGTACACTTACCTGCAGAGAGCTCAGTGGCTAACTTATTGCTGTCCTTGTAGAAGATTCTGGTGCATAAAGGTGACAGAGTCTCCTCCATCTGCTCTAGAGCTTGCTGGAAGGAGGTGCTCACAGCCCCCAGGATGCCCTCTGTGCCCATGCACTCTGGTGTTGTGCATGACTCATGCAGGGACACACTGAGGGACAGAGTGGCGTAAAGGCGGGTACTGGACTGCAGCACCTGCCAGTGGATAGAACCTCCTGGGATCTCAGAGGTCATCTGACAGGAAGTCCTCTCTGCTGGCTCGTCCTGCACGGCAATGACATGAAGTTCCACTGCTGCTCCTTTGGGCAAAGAGGGCATCACAGAAACAACCAGAGGGGGGCATTGAATCTCTTCTACTCCATAGCATAACTCCTGCAACACAACATACACTGAGTAAGTGAACTGTGTCTGTGTGTGTGTGTGCGTGTGTGTGTGTAAACTAAATAAAAGGTTTGCTTAAAGGCCATGATAAAAATCAGTATGTCAATCATACCAGGGTGATGCTTGAATATGCTCGCCTGTTTTCTTAACATTAAGCATCCACATTGAAAATCTTCTCCTGAGGGACCATTTTTAACAAAACATCCTAGACATGTAAGGGTCCTTGTACACCACCTCGTCACACACACCTCTATTAGAAACCTGCCATGATGGCTTTAAATGTTGTAATCTGTAGAATTAAAATCTCCTTTCTCTCTTCTGGGTGTGGGCCATTATCGCCTCTGAAACGTCTTCTGCCTGCACTCGCTACAATGTACCTCTCAAATAACACTGAGGCCGCCTCATCTGCTAATGGGAGAGAAATGAGCGTTTTATAAAACAGTCATTTCGTCTGGAGTCGATAGGGCAAAAACACTTAACCCCCTTTTCAATTTGCCGGATCAATTTTCATCCACTTACACCCCACTCTGTGAGTGCAGAATAATGACGGGTTACATACACTTTATTTTGAAATTCACTCAAAAACCTAAGAGAAAAGTCTTTGACAGGAGCAAGAGCAGCATTTTGAAACCATTTCAGATGCCCCCCAATATGATCCAATCCTCCGTCTGCATGAATGCAGCACTTATCTCGAGATTAAACTTTAGCAAAGGCCTAATTGTGTATCGGCAGCAAATCGACAACAAATCGCTCTGAGTGCATGACAACAAATAAATGCTAGAAGTGTGTGAGCATGTGCGAGTGTGTGTGTGACTGGTCGAGGTGCTTTGGTTAACTCGGATGACGTGTCGGCTCTGGGCGCTGTGATGGTGTATATGTATTGTTTGTGTGTTGATAAATGTTAGGTGAGTGCTTTACGTGACTGGCTGGAGGGGTCGAGCTCGGCACTTGTCAATAGTCATTGAGTGGAGAGGGAGGGCTGAGGGTGGATGGAGGCGTTAGATGTTGGAGTGAGGCCTTGTTCACCCAGGCTTAAAGGCCAGCCCTCAGGCCCTCGCTATGCATCCTCCACCAGCTACGCCCTCACAGGTCACTACCTTCAAACACTCTAAACTTTCAGACTCTGACTTGTCTCAGGCTGTTAAATCATTGCTCCCCGTTCCCTCGCCTCCTCTTTATTTTATTATTTTTCCTCTCCACCTCTCTGTTGTATGGGAGTGCGGCTTTTTTTTAGACCGCATGTGAAAGAGCTCAGCCACCTAACACTTGTGCTTGATGACAAAACATTTATTAGATTAATCCAATAAAATAAAAAAGGTGACAAAAGTTGATATATGGCACGTCTGAGAGCTCAGGGACGGCATGAGCGCAAGGGCCCCTTTTAATGCACTCTGTCTATTAGTTCATTACAGCTTTTCTCTCCCGCTTGTTTACTCTCTCCGGATTTCTTTCTTTATCGTGCGTGATCGTTTTCAGGACTCTGATCAGAGTGGCCCTTTTTGCCTTTGTGTTTGTTTTTCCCCATTGCTTTTTCTTGTACGCTCTCTCTTGCTCTCTTTGCTCCTAGAGCGTGAAGTGTGTTTGAGACTGAGTGGAGGAGGGAGAGGCGTGCGAGTGGAACAATAAACACCATCATAAGGAATTGGTGTAAAGCCGTTGAACAGCGGGGAGCTGATGGGGGCTGGATGCTTAGGCAGTTCCCCTACATTTCCTGCCCAGCGGGAGGCCTTCGTCGAGTGGACTCAGTAGCCGCAGTTTGTATAATATTCCCTCCCGCTCACTTCCCTCAGAAATGGTCACTTGCTTAATACTGAGCTGCTGTCTCAGTAGTGAACAAGCCTTGAAATATGCAGATAAAACAATTCCAAGTAATAGAAGCACAAAAAAAACTTGAAGTCAACACAAGAGCTGAAATCAGGTCGTCTGTTACATTTACATTTGAAAATTTTTTTAATTTTATCCTTAAATCTGTAAAGTATCATAGTATTTACAAGTTCAGTTCATAAAAAAAAACAAAAAACAAATCTGTATATCCCACACTCAAACACACTTAACTACTGCAACACACGCACACGGATCAACTTCACCGTGCTCCCAATTAACTCTGTGAGCTTTCTTGTCCACCTGATTAGAGAAATTATGAGCGCACCGCAACTACATGGCTGTCTGTGGTGACTAGAAGCGTACGTTGTCATGTTTCTATTAAAGACTCTTCCACTTGGATCACACAGAGCACCGTAAACTGTGCTGGAGGTGAATGCGATAACTGTTTTGCGCCGAATCGACAAAAGAAAAAAAAAAGTGTCTCGATAGTGACTCGATAGTGTCACATGAGTGCACTGAATCTTCTAACAGAAGTAAAACATCTCCTTTGTGCTTACCCATCCAAACAAACAAGACAGGACATGTGGTATGTAAACAATTGTTAGTGATCAATCCAAACCAGTCACAGCACAGTAATGATCGGTTGTGCCTGAACGATGGTATTGAGGAAAAAAATAACACCACAGAGCATCAGAAAAGGTGTGATTTCGGTGTCTAACGATATCATTACTAAAGCATGTCTTTAAAAAAAAAAAAAAGGTCAGAATGAAAAGAATTTGCACTTGTGACATCTGTCAGCTTGATATCATTTTAGTATATTACTAGATGCGACACTGGCTGATAAAAAAATATGCTAAATTAATTCATTTTTTGCTTAAAGAGTGTAATTAAAAGTTGCTGCTTACAAAATATAAATCTGATAGCTTGGTTATATTTTGACATTCTCTACTAGACTGTAAAAACTGCAGTACACCAAAAGCAAATCTCTTTTAAAAACTTATTTCAAATTCCACTGAAAGTCTCCCAACCTACCTTTACATTGACAATCTAATCTACTTCAGAAAAAAAAAACCCATTACGGGCAAATTTGAAAGAATTTCCAACAATTCTGACTCTGATTATCAGCAGCATCCACTTGAGCTTCTGTCTCATCATCATTTCATCACAGCACTTAAACACAAGCCTCTTCATCGTCTCTTCACTCATTCGATTGCTGTTCAGCGATCACTGTGACAACGGTAGGGAAATAATCGCTGATTCATTCAGTCTTGCTCTGTTGACAGTTTATTAGGGCATTTAAACGTGTTAAAACATTGTAAGTGCTTTTTGGCAAAGCAAGCAAGAGTGTGAGAGACAATTTGAGAGTCCACTGTGTAAAAAAATCTGACTTAGTTAATAAAGATTTAGAGGTGTTTAGACAGATTGAGTGTATTCTCTGCTGCTGTGGTTAAACTGGTTTCTTACTCAATGATCTTTGCAGCAGATCAGCAAGGCAAGGTTAGAATAAATAAAAACATTTCCATACCATTTTGGTAAAATATATTGACAATTTCTTAAAGCACGGTTGGCAGAAAAACTCCAATATGGTTCAATTTAAAACAATTCTGAATGTTTTCCAGAATTTAGCAATAGCAACACTGATGGGTTTTATCAAACTGCCACACCTTGTAGTTTAACACTTGCCAAGTTCACACAAACCTTTCACACATCTAATATAACCTTCACTGCTGGCACTGGAACAAACACTGTATCTCAAGTGAAAAACACTGTCGTGCCATTTTTGCATTAATGATCATTTCTATCCCCAGAGAATGGCTAAACAGTAGACAGGTGGCTGATTGAACACCTGATGGTTCACTTGATGTCCCACTAACTCAAAGTCTCTTCCTGTCAATCCTCCTTTCCACTGAGCTACCTGATGGGACGTGCCTCTTTCCCCTCAGCACTCAGGCCTGTCATCGTTTCAAACTTGTGCGTTGAGGTCAGCACGGAGGCCAGGAGAGGGCTAAACGTGGTGACAGTGCATCCTTTATTTAAAGCTCTCTTTCCTGCTCCCTCAGCTCCACTGATTACCAGAGGAGGAGCAGCCGAGAGCACGAGCCTGCAGCCTTTATTAGCCATGTGGAGGTGGAGATCGCAGAGGGAGCAGGCAGGGGGGGGAGATAAGCTGCTCTGAGGTTTCAGCGACGCGCCAAAAAAGGGACTGGGGATTAAGCAGGCTCTAAGGAAGACATCTGTCTTGGAGCCAGACTCTGTATTATCAAAGACGTCAGCGTTTCCCACAGCATCAACTTTTCATGAGCGTTCATTCTGGTAAATATGAACAACTTCTGCCTCCTTTTCCAGCGGGATGGCACAGAGGGATGGTGAATTCCATCAGAGAGATATATTCAACCTTTTTTCTCCACAATAAAGTGTGTGAAGGCTTAAACATTTCTGATTTAAAATATGGTCTGTGGTTGCCAGTTTATTAGGTACACCTACGTTTCTGTTTGAATATCCCAGCAAATGCTGATCTGCTCTATACACCCACTACACTAAAGCTGAAAACAGTTCACCAATCAAATAACATCTGGACTGTAGTGGACCTGTGGTGGTCTATTAAATAATAGAAACATATACAAAGTGTACCTTATAAACTGGTCAGTGAGTGTAGACACACTCCTAATTTTTTTTTAAATGTCTGTGGTAAATAACCAAAAAATACTTTTATACTGGGCAACATAACTAAACTCAGCTAATTGGTTCATTCTAGATAGATGGTATTGATTCTTGTGCATTAAATCACAAGGTTCATTTAACGTCTGACCAATCACAAAGTGCGCTGAAAATTTTTGTTTCCTATGCACACACTGTGATCCTTTGGACAAGATGTGCGATACCATTATGCATATTCCCACAATACATAGTTGATATTATGTAAAATTATGATTCCCTCAACAAACATTATTTACTCTATTAGTTAACATGAAACTACTTAAATTGGCAAAGCACACGATTATTCTTAAACTCCTACCAGTGAAAATGTATTTAATTACTTTCTATGACAGCTGTACCCATGTTTGATACACATGAATTGTTGAGTGCTTTGACTGATTGCACGTTTTGATTGTCACATAATGCGTCTAGGCCCAAATCTGTAAAACACCTGTGTTAATTTTGAGAAAACGCAAGCTCCTCTGAATATTGTGGAGTTTGCATGGTTTTGTGTTAATGTCTGCAATAGCAAAATCATGAAATCCTTGTGACTTTGATTAATACACTACTCATTATTTTAAGTTAACAAATGTATTAATTGATATTACTTTAAAACACATGGATTAACGTTTAACCTATAACTAAAAATAAGTCCAAATAAATGAGCAAAACATTAATTATAGCACGTTCCTCATTATTGATATCTTGCTGGACTCAAGTGTAAATACTGGAGATTGTTTTTCAGCCTCATTTCCAAAATTTAGCAAACAACCAAAAACATATTAATGAAGGTGTTGGTTCTCTTTGGTCATTTTCATTGTGCACAGCATCCCATGGCTATAGCTAATTATTTTGAAGCCAAAATCACACCCATGAAGGGTTTTAGTATTAAATAAATATTACTGAACACCAATTAATGAGTTTAGATGATAGCAATTGTTTTGAAAGATGTTTCATGCCTTATTGAAGAAACTGCAATGAAATGAGTGGATAATAAGAATGATCGATAGGAATGAGTGGAGAAATGTCACGCTGAGTTAACATCACCCCACAGGGCATGGCTGATGATGCTCACCTGGTCTTGAGAGTCCTGAATCTTATCTTGCCACACCTTCCTGGCAGCTGGTATGTGTGTAAGGTCTGTGACATAGCAGTGTGCATGCAGTGTGTGTCCCAATGTGAGACTAGCACTCATGGCACGCAGCACTTTCTCCATGTGGCTGTAACACAGCTGGACCTGGGAGCCTGGACCCGCCCTCAGCAGCTGCATGGTGCAGGGGACCAGAGCGATCTGACCAGCACAGAACACGGCCTCATCCACCTACAACACACACCATTAGCAAAATCACTCAGCTGTTATGTAGACATCTACACACAATACAAGAACCCATTAGATAAAGCAAACCAAGGGAGACCTGTCTGAGGCTTAGTATCATCTACTAGTTTCATGAAAAAGTGCTTGGCAAATTTCACAAGTTAAAGAAAATATAAGTGCACTGTTATTGTATATTTTTGTGTTGAATAAAGATAACAAAATTTTCCACCTGTATAATTGTCCTTTTTTTCGGAAATGTTTACAATTCTGTATTATACCACACTGCTGCTGAATTCTCAACTCTGATTGGTCAGAAGGCATTGGTTCATGTTCTATAACGTCACAGCTCTCACAGCAATTAACTTCCTAATTAAATGCATTTTTGCACATTTATACAATTGCTGCTATACAGAAGTGTATATGTTTTCAAGAACCCTCTGGTTTACAGTTCTCCTCTTTGGCACATTGCACTGTTTATACATTGCAGACTGTATACTGGTCAGCACTATTCTGTCTACATTGTGTTTTTTTTGTGTCTGTCCTGTACTGTTCTGTTTTTTCTTTTTGTCTTGCACTGTTTGCACCAGGTTGCACTTTATGTAGCTAGGACAACTTACTTTCTGTCCTTAGCTCTGTTGTTATGTTGTTTTATGTAGCACCAGGATCCTGGTGTTTGAACATTGTTTCATTTGACTGTGTACTGTGTCAGCTATATATGATTGAAATGACAATAAAACTTCTTGACTTGACTCTTGACTTGACTTCCTGCATGGTTTATACTAATATGATAAATGTCTTTTACTTTCTATAGTAACTTGCACATCGACATGTAGGGGAGTTCCTCCACACAAACAGAATAAAAAACAACTGTTGTTACGGTGATGGTGTAAAGAGACATTTTTTGAGCATTTTTGGATGGACGTTCTGATGTCAGCACTGTAAAAACAGCAGAGGTAAAGCTGTAGGTTTTCAGACATGGGACAGTCTTGAGGATAGAAGAGTTTGCCTAATATTGTGGAGGTTCCCGCTGTGCTGCCAAGACAGTCCTGAACTATCAAGGCATGGACTCCCCATGACCTCTGAAGGTGTGCTGTGGTATCTGGCACCAATACATTAGCAGCAAAGTCCTGTAAGTTCTGAGGTGCGGCCTCCATGAGTCAGACTTGTTTGTTCAGGATATTCCACAGATGCAAATGGCAGGGTGCATTATCCTGCTGTAAGTGTCAGGAGTAGACAGTAAGAGGCCACAGCTATTAGGGAATACTGTTGGCATGAAGCGGAGTACTTGATTTGCAGCAATGTTTAGGTAGGTGATGTCTGTCAAAGTGACATCCACTTAAATGCCAGAACCCAAGGTTTCCCAGCAGAACATTGGCAGAACATCACACAGCATTCTTCCCATAGTGCATCCTGGTGCCATCTCTTCCCTGGGTAAGTGACGCACATGCACTTGAACAAACAAATGATATAAGGAAATGTGATTCATCAGACCAGGTCACCTTCTTCCAGTGCTCTGTGGTCCAATTCTGATTGCCCATTGTAGGTGCGTTTGGCTGTGGTCAGGGGTCAGCATGGGCACTCTGACCACTCTGTGGTTATGCAGTCCCATAAACAGCAAGCTGTAATGCACTGTGTGTTCTGACACCTTTCTATTATAGCCAACATTAACATTTCTCTCCCCACATATTATTGAGCCTTGAATGTCTATGACCATGTTGCTGGTTCACTGGTTGTCCATCCTTGTACCACTTTTGGTAAGTACTAACCACTGCATACTGAGAACATCACACAAGATCTGCTGTTTAAAGATGCTCTGACCAAGTTTTCTAGCCATCACAATTTGGCCCTTATTAAACTCACTCAGATCCTTACACTTGCCCATTTTTCCTGCGTCCAACACATCCAATTTGAGAGCTAACTGTTCACTTGCTGCCTATTTTATCATTTTACAGGTGATAACAAGATAATTGATATTATGAGTGGTTTTAATGTTATGGCTGATTGGTGTTTGCCATCTTACTAAACCAACTACTTTCTAGCTACATCTGAACCTTTTAGAGCAGAAGTGTTTCAAATTAAACATGGATGCTTAAAAAAAGGAATAAAAATACAACGCATTGGTAAAAAAAGTGTGTTGGAGTAGCACAACATCAATTACCATGTCACACCCTGAATGCTACTTTAGCACCAATAATTCACGTTTCACACCATCAAAACATCAGCCTGTCTGTGTGTACACTTGATAAACGCAATTAGAAGAACGATAATTAGCCGAGAAGCCGAGAGAAACTTTGACAAAGGAAGTTCCTTGGATCAGTAATCCTGGCTGTAAAAATCCATGTGATCAATGCTATCAGGTATGCAAGAGCAGTGGGGAGGTCAGGCCCTGAGAGACGTATAGGATGAACAAATGAAACTCAGGCCTGAGCATAATGGTCAGGGTAAATAGCTGTAGGTGACACGGTGTTAATTGGAGCTTGGGGAAAGTATTTATCAGCATGTGGTAGTGCGAGGAGAATGGTGACCTCTGAAGGGATCATAGAAGACCAAATCAATTGATGCATCTCGTGAAACAAGGTCTTTAGCTGATTAGCATAGGCGCATGGGCATCGCATTTCCAAAACAGATTACAAGCCTAAGTCCAGGGATCCTATATTAATAAAAGCTTAGACACCCCGTTCATTTGGTTCAGGATACAACGTGTAAAATGATAAAGTAAATATTCCTCAGGTACTGAAAAGTCTAAGAAACATTAAATCTAAATTTAAATTCAGTCATAACGTCATATGTAACTTAACCTTTCAGCTGTCTGTTGCAAATGCTGCTGTTAACAAGTGGGTGCATGTAATAAAATCAAAGGTGGAAATCTAATTTGAAAACAACAGATCAACAAAAAAAGTGCTGTGCCAGAGGGGGGAAATAGTCACATCAATTTCCATAGAGTGAAATGGGTTTCCCAAGATTCCTAGCTCCTGGGTTCACCTGTCAACTTTGATGAATCTTCAGCATCTGCCTCTGCTGCTCCAAATTACCGAGGCAGTGTTGTAGACGGGGTTGGGGGGGGGGGGAGGGGGGTGCTGGAGAGGGTGCAGCACTGCTTACGAGCGGCAGGATCAATCATCGGATCATTTACCTGCGAGCATTATTTGGCAAAACCGCGAGAGCAATAGATCTACACCAGCGTAACCCAGAAGCACGTCACAGAGACATCAAGAACAAATCGTCATTGGCATTCCATTTATGAGCCATCAAGTGGAATCAGATGGCACAGAGTGCTGGATCAGTTTGGACATGCGGTGAGGAGCTTTTAGCAGAACTGGCGCTCGAAAGAATTTCCGGGATTATATTTTTTGAAAATGGCTGTTATTTGTTGATTTGAATATCAAAAGAAGGTTAGAGAAAGACTTCTTGACTGTTTGAAAAACAGAAACACTCCCATAGGTTTGCAGGCAGGTGTGTAACGATCAATTATTAAGGGCCTAGCTCAGGTTACTCCGGTCTGAGCGGGTGGGGCACGGCTTTTTAGAGCGAACCTGCGAGTGAGAAAGAGCGAGAGAACAAGCGGGAATACTATTTACATAAAATTAACAGTTCAAAAGAATGAGTTCACACACCAATCAAACTTGTTAATTGACTGCCAATGGTGTGTCAGTGGATATACAACACAACTACATTATTCATCTTTCCCGTTGACAAGAAAGACAGTCCAATTTGCATTGGCGTCCAAAACCTGATCAGCAGTCACAACGGCCCATGCATTTTTAATAGAGCACGGGGAGGCTATTAATATTCATAGGGGTCAAACAATTGCATATTTCATTTAACTTTCTATAACCACCGGTGGTTTTCAAAATGATCAACTTCTGATGCGTTGGACCACATGGTGCTGAAAGAATGGGAAGGATTTAAGTAGTTGAAGCTCTAAGCAGTAAAGTAATCAGGCTGCATTTACAAGTATAATTTTCTCCCCCTGTCTGAAAGTTTGCGCACTTAACTGACGCTTTCTGTATTTGCAATACTGACACTATTATCTAAAAAATCATGGTTGCAAATGCATCAAGCAACTCAATGAAGCAACAGCAATAATTTACCCCATGCTTGAGAGTAATTCCCCATCCTGGTGCACGCTGGCCTCTTTAGCATTAATCAAATGGGTGGTTTGGCTTCATGCTTTATCGACCTTTATTCCTTGGCTTGAACAACATCACTTCTCATAATGCCAATGACATGTCAAAAGGTCAGGCAGCCCCAAGGTCTCTGTTGGGATGCAGGCAGTAACACATATGTAAATGTTCTCTCGGAGGCAGCACCCAGACCTCGCATGACATCTCCCAGCACTCCAACACACTCAGAGCATTTTAATTGTTGGCTCCTGAAATCTCTGAGGCACAACAACTTTACATATTTGTGTTTGCGGCATGTGAAAAGGCAGTGGAGGTGACCTTAAAGATTTTGCTGAGCGTGTTAATTTTGGCAGACAACAGCCTGGACCATACTGGCTAAAATGACCTGCTATTGATGATCAGTCAACTTACTCTCTCAAGCCAAGGGCACGGTGAGGAAAAAACACATCAGCGCACTGTAAGATATGCTAATGGTTTCATTTTGCCACTGAAACCTCATGCATAATTAAACCCAAGCAACAGGGGCATAAAACTGTGTGCACACTGACTGACCACTCCAAATCATGTGATACTGCTGTATTAGAAATGTAACCAAATACGAATACGTTAATGTGCCGTAAACGGATAGAAATACAGATACGTAAAGGGGATGAACTATTTGTTTGTTTTTTAAAGAACGCTTGGCAGAAATGTTCGCAGGGTGTCTTTTTGAGACTGGAGAGGTGTGCATTGGGACAGCGCTACAAAAAAGCCGATATGAAGCTCACTGTACAAACAAAGCCTGTATTCATGAACCTGCTATGTGATGCATTTACAGCATCTTTCACAGCTTAGAGTTACAATGGTTTAAATTGTACATTAACAAAAAATAGTATTATTCACACACCATGCTGACTGTACAAAGTATTTATTCCGGTAAGGTTTTGCAGTGTATCCTGGAGCAGTGTGGTAGGTTTTTTTTGTTTGTTTTTTTAAATTACGAAATTACCTTACAGCTTTACTCACTCCACCTTCAGGTTTGAATCAGAATACAGATACAGATAAGTGTTAAACAGATAGAGATACAGCGTCATTATGTTACACAGCATGTGTGAGCTTTTCAATGTTAAGGAGAGGACAAGAAGTTAAAATGCAGTTCGATCAGGAAGCTGAAATCATCTGCATATCGTAGTGGATGGAGTAATAATTATAAACTCTCACGTAAACCCATGTACTATGAACAGTATTTATAGAAATAAGGAATTATTCTTCCACTGGAATGCAGTTCAGGTCTTCGACTCCATCTTGACTAGCCTTGGTGTCGATCTGCTCCTTCAGCATTAATGCATTCAAACTGAATCCTGTTTAAAGATGGGAGATGAGCACTGATGGGCTCGTGGTGAGTTATGCCCTTAGGAAATCTGCATCCTCTGACACCTAATTTTAAACAGATACAAAACAGTCGCGACTCAAACTCTTCTTTTTGAACCTGCATCTGAAAATAATCCAACCTTCCTTTAAAAGTCTTCTCTTGTTGTTCTGTTCTGTTATTTCCTGTGTAGCTTGTGCTCTCCAGCAAGCATAACCCGTATATGCTCAACTGTCACACAATATCAGTGTTAAACAACAACATAAATAACAGCGCGAAATGCACAAAGAGTGGCCGCCATGAGGAACGTCGTTCAGCGTTTCCTGATATTTTTTTAGATCAGGATAAAGCAACTACAAATGTAGTGGTGTGATAAAAATACACTTATGTGAAATTTAGGAAGGAGATGTGAGGTATGATGGTAGGCGAGCTGGTAGTCTGAGAAAGCTGGGGCATTTGTGATGACACTGGCCTCTTTTTCTCTGCTCGCTGCATGTAGTTGTAAATACCCAGCTTCCCCGGCTGTCTGACCTCGACATGCCCACTTCCAGAGATGCCAGCTCGGATAAGTAACACTGTCATGTCGGTTTTTGTCAACTTTATGCTGATTGCTCTCCTTTATCTATGGGCTGTTTGGAGTATAACAAGGTCAGATGAAGAAGATAAAGCTTATTTGACACATCTTATACAAGAGCGATGTTTCAATGTTATCGTCTCATTTTATTCTACGTAATGTACATTTTATTCTAGTTCAGATATATTAATATTATCATTCATGTAAAAATTGCTGGTCTAACTCCACAGCTAATAAAGCTTAAAATAAAAAAAGATTAGTCAATAAAAATGGATAACAAGAAAACCTCCGAGGCAATGTGTCTGAGTGAGAATGAGGGCATGTTTCCTTTTTGTGTTAAGGCAAAACGCTGCCATCGAACTGTCTCGACCTCTGCGTTTTTGACAAATTGGTTGTGAGGCTTTTACGACTGATGCACAGATCGCAAAAATCATTTCTGCCAAGATTCCTCTATGACCTGCCCGTGGGACATGACACGCTCCTCAATGTGCCGCTCTATCAAACCTGATCTTTCCAGGACAATGCAAATGATGACAAATTCCATCATCCTGCATTATGCGCTTTGCCTCTAATCTCCCTAATTCAAGAGTGCAGGGAGGGTTCTGCACTATCAGCTGAGGGGCATGTTGTCTGACTGAATGATGCTGAAGCAGCAGCGTTTAGCCCCTTCTTCAGACACAAACTCGCTGGCTCATCTCCAGTTAAATTATTAAAAGAAATAAATGGTCAGTGTAATATTGTAATCATGAAGTCGGTGAAAAAAATAAATGTCGTTCCTCTCTAATGTCTAGTGTACAGAGAACTCCGCAAGACAGACCTGACTCTAAAATGCTGGTGCAGGCTTTTTTTTACACTCTCATGAAGGCAGGAATTTAAATATCTACACCATGAGTAATGGTCACGCGGCCCATCAACCTGACCAGTGGACGTTCCCAGGCACCATGAGGAAATCCTTTAGTGCACTCAAGGTTCCCTAGAACACACTGCTCACAGCATGAGGACGACCTCAACAATATTACAAGCAAACACAATGGAAGTCAGGGAAACGATATAAAACACATAGATGTTCCCTTTTGAAGCAGCTTGCAGTTCTGCATCATTTCAATAGATGGCAGTATGGCTGCATGAAAGCGAGGCACAAGCTTCCTGCACGCTCTCTCTCTCTCAGCAGATCCCAGATCACTTAAACCTTTACAAAACGTTTTTTTGCCTACATAAAATCATTACTGCACGAATTAGTATTTACTCATAATAAAAGTAATCTGGTCACTGAGGGTGATGATCTAATCGTTATTGGTTTCATATTAACAGTTCATGCTGACTTTTGCGATGCTTCGTAAATCAGCGACTTTCCTGGGTTCAATAACTCTGAATGGGATTACTGCTTTATTTAAAATTCATGGACATGCATAAAGTTGTGTCTGGCTTGTACACTGATTTAAAAAGAATTTGCCTCATAATATATACTATTTTTTCCATATTTTTATTTCTCCAATATAACAATTAAAATCCTGTGTTCTGTCATTTTTTTATTGGTGATTATACATTAATTACCTATTTAGTTATTACATATGGCTGAATATATATGCCTCAGTACATTTAAAGTTTATTTGGCAGAATGTCAACAGTGACATTCCTATCGCCCGGAACTTATATGAATAATAAATGTCTGTAAAATTTAACGTTGTGCTCCTTAAAACGAGACATTGTCTATTACTCATCCACAACACTTTTATATCTGTAGAATGGGCCGAAATGACAATGGATAATGAAAAATGAATGGCCGAGGTTCAAAGTTACAACTCAAACGAAGCCCTCAATGAGAAATTAATGACAACACGAGTGGCCAAAAGTAAATGGAACATAAATGTTAATATCATTGAGCCATCAGTTTTAGCTACTGCCATTAAAAACTAACATCTCCTTAATAAATTAAGACAAAACTGCAATGCTCGGCCACTGTTGCATGAAGACCCAATGATCATGTTTCACTGAAGGCACTTACTGTCAGCCGCCACATAAAGGAATGGTGAGATTACAGCGTTTAAGGGAGCAGAGAAAATGGCCTAAAAATAGATTGCGAAGATAAAAGAGTCAAACAGCAACGGTACGAGACAAATTTTCTAATTCCAAAAGCACTATGGAGGCCAATCCACCTGTGTTTTGACCGTTCACTAGAGTAACCTTTCATGTCTCACTATATTTGTCCAACACTCAAACTAGAGCCTCTTTCTGGCGGTGCGTCTGCGTGTCTCTCGCCCATGTGTTCTGTCAGCTTCTCATGAATGGACACAAACAGTGATGTACAGGGAAAGATGTCCTCGTTTCCATAGTAATAGGATGGTCATAGGAGTCCTCTTTTGAATGGCGATCAGACTGGACAGTGCATGCTGCTTTTTGTGTATGATAAAATCCATTTACCCATAAACCTATCTTTCCTTTCATCAATCCATTCACCTATCCATCCATCCATCCGTCCATCCATTCATCCATCCCACCTGAATGTGATAATTCTCTGCCTAAATCATGTCTTCAAAATTGTGCTTGTCTCCTGAAACCCTGAATATGAAAATTTGTCACTGGCCTGTGATGGGTGGAACCTGTTTTGCAGTGGCACTGCCATGCATCTCGCTTTAGATGTGTGTTACCGCCGTGTGACAGTCCTCCGAGACCTGTCAACCGAACGGAAGTGTAAACACATTCATCCACATTAAAGCCTCCATTACTGCCACGGAATTTTAAATGCACAAATCAATCTGTCTGTGTATATTCCGAGCCGAGGCTTTTTACTGATGAAAACAGTATTTAGAGTAGTACAACGCCGAGGGGGAGTGAAGAGGGAATAAGCTTGAGGGAGCACACCTGAAAGGAAAACGTCCTCTCTGCCTGGTTCAGGGGTGGCTGATGGTCACTGTCCTGACACACTCCAACTTGTGTGTATGTGTATGTGTGTGTGTGTGTGTGGGCATGAACCAAGATAGTCAAGTACCCATAATACATGAAGAGGTGCTCAGAGGCAATTAGGCTCAGTTGTCAAGGCAGTTCCATTAATGAAGGTGTGTACGGCAAGAGCGGGCGATCTTCTCTGACAGGTTCGGTCCTTCCTGTGTCCATGCCTGTTACAAGTTAATACCAGCCCTATCGATGGTGTGTGTCGGAAGCTAATGCACATAACACGGTTTATGATTCCACACGACTGCTGCTGTTGAGCTTCACCTTCAACAGTGTCACAGAAGTGCATAAATAATTACCCATCCTCTCATAATCCAGTCCACTGCCCTGCTACAAAACATACTAGCATCCACAGACTAACACGTAGTCAAAACCTGGTTCAGCATGTTAATAGATTTTCACACATTAAAGGCGCAGTCAGCGATTTTCCATTAGTTTGATATAGCTACCTATATATAAACAAACACAACTCCTCCATTCTGTGCTCTTTCTAAAGCCACACCCAAACAGCACATGACCAGGCTAGAATGCCTGAAAGCGAGAAAAAAAAACTTTCTGGATTGACAGGTAACATGATTGACACCTAAAGAGAGCAGCTCAGTGATTGATTGGATGTTTTTGGTCCTGGGGCGTTGAACAGACTGAAGATTTATCTCTAAGCAGGAAATTTACTGAAGCAGTTGGAATGCAAGGAAAATGCAACCTGTGCTCTGACTTATCTTGTATTTAAGTGATTTTATATCACTTAAATTATTATTATTTACACTGAGGGGGTCACGGTGGCTTGGTGGCCAGAACATTTGCCTCACACCTCCAGGGTTGGGGGTTCGATTCCCACCTCCGGCGTGTGTGTGGAGTTTGCATGTTCTCCCCGTGCCTCGGGGGTTTCCTCCGGGTACTCCGGTTTCCTCCCCCGGTCCAAAGACATGCATTGTAGGTTGATTGGCATCTCTAAATTGTCCGTAGTGTGTGATTGTGTGAGTGAATGAGAGTGTGTGTGTGCCCTGCGATGGGTTGGCACCCCGCCCAGGGTGTATCCTGCCTTGATGCCTGATGACGCCTGAGATAGGCACAGGCTCCCCGTGACCCGAGAATAGATCGGATAAGCGGTAGACAATGAATGAATGAATATTTACACTGATCTTATATTTAATCTGCTCAAAATAAAAAAGAAAAAGAAAATACATTCATGCACTCAGTGTCTGTTGCATTCCCCCCCCCGCTAAAATAAAATGAATTAATTAATTAATAGTAATAATAATATGCTAAAAGGCCTCCTATTGCTTAATTTTGTCTCATGTTAAGATTCATTGTGGGGCTAAACTGAACTTATATATAATTTATAATATATTTACCCTAAATTTATTTCTGCATATTTCTTAAATATTCTATAAAAACAGAATAACCAGAGGAAAGATAAACAAAAATAAAATTAAAAGCCCTTCTTTTCCAAACCTCATTTTGAAATGAAAAATAAACGAATGCAACAGAGACAGATCCTCTGATCCTCTGATCCCAGTGCAGGGAGAAACAGATGGGCAATCAGACATCCTCGTCAGGATGTGTGGACGAAGACAAGAGCAGCTTCAGTGCTGTCGTGGAGCATACACAACTCTCGGTCTGAGTGGATCAGCCAGGCTCAGGTGAGTCAGTGTGGTCAAGTTAATGGAGTCTGGATCCAGGCCCAGGGCCAGGAAGAGGGCGGTGCCGGGTGTGTATTTCGATTCCTTAGGCTACTGTCCCACTGCATTCCACTCAGTTACAACTTCTTAAAGTGTCAGTGAGCATGAGTGACGAGCTCAGCTGTATTTTGAGGTGAAGGGTGACTAAGGTGTATGAACATGATGCTTTTAGAAAACGTTTCCCATCCAGGTGATGAGTAAGGGGACATTTCTGAATGACGACGTTCCTCGACTGTCAAAACACAGACCTCTCCCGTTCAGTCTAAACTAACAATGTGGAAAGAGAAGAGCTACAATAGCTACAATAGCTAGTGACGAAATACATGCATACAGGTGAGACAGGAGTAGGTCTAGCTTTTGTATATGCTGCAGTAAATCTGCAAAAAAAAAGAAAGACAGAAAGAAAGAAAGCAAGCTTATATTTCCTCAACCCAACAACACCACAACTGTTTCCTCCTCCTCCTTTTTCCAGTGACAGCTTGTTCTTTTTATGCGAGCTGATAGCATCCTTGCGTTGTTTCGTCTTGATCGCTGAAGAGCCATCCTACTGTTCTAGCCTCCAGCAGTTCATATTATTGGTGCATTATTTCATGCATGTCTGCCTCTTTTATCAACTGCTTCTGAAGTAATGTTAATAGACTAGAAAATTGAGACATTTATGAAGTATAGGCCGTGTTTATGAAAAAATCCATAAAATCTGACAGGGATGAGGTGAGATAAAAGCACAGTTTTAATAGATTATGTCTACGGGAGATCGTCAGGGGCTGATGAGCACCTCCTATGGGATTGCTTGCTTTTATGGGATTAATTTTGTTGTATTAAAAATGAAGGTAAATGTCTTAATTAATCTGTACACACCACACTTCTGTGTTCGAACCCTCCGGACCTGGTGAGTCTTTAGATGTCTTGTTGTTTGGAAAATCTCTTTGTGGCTGTGCTTCGAGTATGTGTGGAAGGGACAAACTGGAGTATTCCCACTGAAGATTACCCGAACCCTTAGATAAGATCTCTGCACTGCTGGTCTCACGGGTTTTCACATTGCCATTACACAAAGTGATTGTACACAAGCCCTTAGCACAGCTTTGTTCACCCGGCTCTCTGTAAATGGAGATAGATTTCATCATCCCTGACTGGTTTATTCATTTCTACCATATAGAGATTTTTCTAGATGTCATACTTTTCATGGCTGCTGAACATGACCCCTGATCTTCCTAACAAGCAGGTCAGACAGCCCACCTCATTGTTTTAATATGTTTAACCCCCATAAGGAGATTATTCAAATCGTATCACCGCAGAGGCCACTTCCTCCCTTTGACACTAATTGCGGACGTCAGATCCACTGTTCCCAACTGTGCAGTGGTCCACTTTGACACTTTCCAAAATCCAATGCAAATCCAATTGTTGGTCCACATGAGGTTTGCGTGGAATAAGCTGTCACTCCTAATGGAGAAAGAGAGCACACGTATTCCCCAAACAGGGACTAGCGCAGCTACATCTCCTCCTAGCCTTTAAATTGGATTAGTAAATAGAATTTCAAGGGTTCAGTCCCTTGGTATGGCATTCATCATGATTTTCACTCTGCTACGTTTCAGCAGCTGCACCTCCAACACAAACCTGCTTTTGTTTGGGCTTCTATTGACGGGATGCTGAAGAAAATTTGAATCCGTAGATTGAGTTCATGATGAGGTTCTAGAGAACATCAAGCAATAGATTTTAAAGGTGTGCCTCAGTGGGCAATTTGGGTCTCATGCTGTTAACTAAGACTTTGGTTAATGAAGGGTCAACTCGAACCATCTGTCAACATGCAAGCTTAATCGTGTGTTATGAGGGAAAATTGATTTTTTCCCCCCTTTTTTCCACAGAAATATCCTGCTTTGCACTGTTGATCAAGCAGCCCAATAGTACAGGGAATGTGTTGATTCATATTCGTAAATTCCCTGATCACATGTGAAATATGAAGCAGTATCATCTCATGTAAACACATGCAAAATAGAACGTTACGAATTCCTTACATATTAATAAAATTAGGCAAGGATTTTCAATTGCTTCATTACTGACTCATCAACAAAACATTCACATCTAAAATAAACCGAGTTATGAACAGCTAGCTGGAAGCACTGACCTCTGAGCTCTATCTCCGAGCAGAACGATGACGATAATAAAATCATGTTATGCACTCGAAATCTCTCATTAACATTATCATCATTATTATGCAAAACCTGACCTGAAATGAGAACCTAATCAACATTATAAATGATAGCAAAAAGCATAAACAAACAGCAGATTTTTTTCTTCTCTGCCTCAGAGTCGTCGCCTAAATGATCTCAAAACATATTGAGAGCCTAGAGCGGTACAAAATAACAATATAAAGGTTAACTCATTCCCTAAATCAAAGCTGATAAGAATCTGTCACACGGCCAAACGTGACCGTGCTCCTAGCCATCAGAATGAAGGTTCTGCACAAAATATATCTAGGACTTGAACAGTCTCTCTCTTAGGAACTCTGTGTGCTGTTACATCTCCAGCATGAGGCTTAACATTCAGAAGAATACTAGTCCTAACTCAAAATGATCTCCACAACAGAGGACAGTGCCATGGACATTCATAATAAAGCCAATTAGTGCAAACTCTTAATATTCCTTTTTAAAATAATGCAATTAAAAAAAGGCTTTCTTCAGCCGACGAAATATCTTAACATGACAGAACAATGGAAAAAATATGACATTTTCCGGGAAATAATTGCAACGCTGAAAAGCACTCAAGCTAAGCTAAGCTATTCTCCTCTCCTTTAAATGGGATTTAACAATTAATCACTAATTATTTCTGGGCAGAGGAGGAGGGCTGCGAGTGCAATTCCCTCAGCGACTCCGCAGCATAAAAGCTGTCTGTAAAAAACCGTGCTTGCACCATCAGCACCAAAACACTCTTTCTCATTAAGACTGCGACGTGGGGGGCATCGCATCTGCATGGGCACAGCAAGGGGGTAATTGTATCAATATGGGAAACTGTCTACTGCATTAGGACATTGTTAATATAGTTTTCCAATTTAGCAAATGTAACACGGAGCATCGGATGTTACCCGCGACGGGGTGCAGAATGCACATTTACCCATGATTGAGCTGTTGAATCGCTCGATTATGCTAGCTGTCCGTGATCGCGTGAACAGAAATGAATAGATGAGAAAGATAAGACATCGAGTTTTGCAGTGATTACAGACTTCTACACACTGATCAATATGTTTATATGAATTGGGTAAAGATTTACAATAACAAGGCCCAAACCTACTGGTCCAGCTTGTGTGGCTTTATTATGGGCCAACACTGACCGTGTCATTAGTGTGTGTGAGAAACTGGATCTGGTTGTGGGGGTGAAAGTGGTGCACATGTTCTCACTCATGGGAGAATGTTGTAGAGAGATGAAGGCTGCGGTGATGAGATGGACACTTGTGTTGTTGACAGTAACTTGACAAGTTTAATCCTGTTCCCTGAATGGGTAAACAATAGTGCCAGCCATGCGTGCAACCACACTAACACTTCCTGCATCAGCCTTTGGAGTTCCATTAACTATTTGGTTTTGCATGCAAGGGCAAGGTCAAATAAAGCCTAACACACAATATGGCAAAGCTCATATTAGACAACAAATGTAGCACACACAGGAAAATTAACACAAATACTTTGGGACTAAGTAGACTATGAGATATATTTTGTATTTTTCTTAAGTTCTTACATTTTGCGATATACTATACAACTGTGTCTGTATTCTGGTTTGTCCATATCTGTATTCTGGTTTTGAGCTGAATGTGGGCGTGGACTAAAGAAAAAGAAGTAATTTCCTATTCACAAAATATGTAACAACAAATTAATTACAGTGCCCATATGATTTCCCAGCATTTTGATCACCTGCCAATTTCCATCCCCGAGCGAGCGCTCCCCATCACATAACAGCTACCAACTGGAGTAATTCCACTTACATGAGCTCACAGACACCCACGACTGCCTAGAGTCGCTTTGATTGACCACGGGGAGAGAGTAATGCTATCCCTCCCACCCAGCGAGCAGAGCCCATGTTGATGCCTAAACTCCCGGCTACAGACGGCTGGCATAAGGATTTGAGCTGATAATCTCACGATGATGATGATGAGGGGAATGCTTTCCTGTTGTGCTACTCGATGACTGACTTGAAATATTGATAAGATTTTCTAGTCTGATATTTCATTTAATAACATAGGAATGAAGGAAAAAATGAAACGAAAGTTTATTTAAATAATTAAATAATGTTTTGAAGAGCACAGAGATCACTCCGAATGATGGCACCAATCAGAGCAAAGTAAGAGTTAAAGCAGCAGAGCAGATCAAACTTTCCTGCCATTGCACTCAATCTACAGCCAGAAGAAATGTGGACAACATAGTGCATAGAAGATTAAGGCTAGAGGAAATCTGATGCCTAACTTGGGTCAACCAGCGGACTAATTTGACTGAAAAAAAAAAAAAAACTAATACTGCACATCCTATTTGTATCTGTATTTGTATTAGTCAAGAACACATTATCTGTTCAATCCAAATAATGTATTCATTATTCAGATTGAGTTTCCTCCCTATCTTGAGTGCATCATTATGGCAATATATAACTGTATAACTGTAGTTTAAGTAGATCATGAGAAGATTAATGAACATGCAATTAGCAGAGCGTTACCTGCACAGCCTGGCTGTATGGCCCGATGTTAGCCGGTGCCCAATGAGATATACTTTGCACATGCAGCGTGTCTCTGCGCTGGAAGCTGTCTTCTTCAGGAGCTCCGGACCAGTCGTGAAGCAGCACATCCATCTGCAAGAGATGACCCACGGGCAGCCGAGCCTGCACGCACACCCTGCAGAAGGGATGAATCAGGCTGGGTGAATGGACAGATAAACATTTAGAAGTGAAATATAGTACGCAAAATGTTTACACCAGCAATAAGACTAATAACATGCATATAACTTCATAATTCCATTGGTGGCTCAGTGGTAGGTTTCTGGCCTATCATGCGAAAGGCCCGGGTTCGATTCCCAGCCAACGCCTCAACCCCAGCAACTGGATGCAGTGCCGGTCCCAAGCCCGGAAAAATGGGAGGGTTGCGTCAGGAAGGGCATCCGGCATAAAACATTTGCCAAGTTGTTGTGCGGACCACTGTCCGCTGTGGCGACCCCGAACAGGGAGCAGCTGAAAGCAACTTCATATAACTTCATAATTCCAATATAAAGTGAAATAGGCTTTACCTGGCTGGAGGACAGTGGCTGAAGAAAAGGTGGTACACCGCGTTCACTTTCCCAAAGTCCTCCATGTTTCTCACATATAAGTGAACCAGCACAATGTGCTTCAACTGCCACCCGTTCTTCTGTAATTCACCTGGCAACAAACACACGGCCTAATAACTCAACATTCATTCACCTTCAGTAATTATCGTGCTAAAAGTTGTCAGGAACACTGGACATGTGGCTGGAGTACATTTGGGATTGAATGCCAATCATCCATACCACACCATGCACATCCATATCCACACACTAATTCACACCCTGGGCAATTTAGAGTCGCCAGTGCACTGATAAGCATGTGTTTGGATGGTGGGAAAAACCAGACAAGCCAGAGGAAGCCCACATGGACATGAGGAGAACATGCAGAACTCTAATCTGAGCTCAGAATGGAATCGGTGGCCATGAAGCTGTGAGACAGCGATGCTACTCGTTGTACCCCAATGCCACCACCGTAACTCCTTACAGAGAAATGTTACAGTTGTGTTGCAAATAATAATCATTGCATGTCTAAAATCTGATTGGGTTCATATAAAACATAGGAGGTGAGAAGGAAAAAAATATTGAGATCTAAAATATTGATTTTTGTTGCACAGTAGTACAGAGAGGAAGGCTGTAACTGGGTCTTGAGGCAAGGCCTAGATCCCTGTAATAATTTCATAGAGCATCCAGTTTGTTTTCCCTTTGCAGCCCCTTTCTGTACTTCACACAGTGAGCGCACACAAAGACAGTCATTAAATATTAACCTGTTTAATATTGTCTCAATACTGTGAAGGCTGTTTGGAATGTACGACGATAAACATTAAATATGCTTTTCATGTTATGCCTCTCTTAGGGAAAAATGTTTTCTTTTCTTTTTTTTTTTTTATATGAAAGCCTGCACTTTAAAAGTTCTGCAGGCAAAACACAACAAACAACCAAGCACTCTGCCCGTGTGTGTGTGAGCATGTGTGTGTTTTGAAGCAGCAGTTTCATTCTTCCAGTTTAATTTGAAGTGTCTGTCCTCATTTGGTGAATTCGCGATCGTTGTACAGTGATGGACAGGGTCCCTGACACACGCTGTGCTTGCACCCTCGCTGAAAAGGCATGAGTGAATAAAAAGCAGCCACTTATGGCCAGACGCACCTCTTAAAAGTGCATTTTGCTAACACAACAAGGGGAAAAATGTATGAAAGTGACTTTGGAACAAAGGATTATTTGCTGTCTGCACTGTGAAATTGTTTCGAGTCGGGTTGAGCAACAAAAAAAAAAGCTAGAAACTCCAGCAACATGCCCAGAAGCAGAAAATACTCTGTCTTTTTGCCTTCATTTATTCTCCACTTCACCTCTACTAAGACAAATCCCAACCCCTCTGCTCCTGATGCTACTCCAACAGTGCCAGGCTGGATTTACTGAGAAAGGAGCGTGCTTGCTTGTGCCATGTTGATACTAAAACAGAGAGTGATTGTACGCTGAAGCCTAAAAACCCCACACTAGGCGATCTTTCATGACTTTTGGATCCGTGAGCCGGAACTCTGTAGCTAGTTACCTTGCAGCACAGTGAAGGCATGCTGCGTTTGGCTCTGGATATCTGTGTGCTCAGAGGAACGGCCGCTGATTCCAGAGATCCACTGATAACCTGAAGAACTTCTGGCTGAGCTCATAAACTCACAATCTGAAAAAAAAAAAAAAATTAGCAAAAAAAAAAAAAAATTCATGGTTAGATCTATTATTTTACACCAATTTACATAGAAATATATATTACACAACAAAAGAAATCACACGATGTTGTACCATGTGCAAGATGAATATTTAGCTGACTTTCACATGCCAGACATTGAGTTTTTCAAACAAACTCCTACCTACTGGATCCACAGTGATTACCCTGAATGATAATATGATCTCTTACACCACTGTGCTGCTGATTTCCCAAATCTGATTGGTTAGAAGGTGTTGAATATTTTTCCACAACAGCGTCTCTGACTGTAGTGCCAGCTGTAACTCACAGATTTATTCTAACACACTCGTTCTAAGAACATGTACGGTGGATGCTCTACATGAGTGGTGTCCAGTTTTATCCAGAAAGGATCGGTGTGGATGCAGGTTTTCATTCCAACCAAGCAGAAGCCCCACCTGAGTCTAGTGAAAGCCGAGATCAGCTGAACAGGTGGAATCATGTGTAGCTTCTACGTGAGTGGGATGAAAACCTGCACCTACAAAGAGCCTTTGTGGATAAGACTGGACACCACTGTTGTACCTAATCTAAGACTTGTAATTTTTAATGAAGAAAAAATAAATAATCGTTGACATGTTAATGAGACTTTTATTCAACATTTATAAAAGGAGTCTTCAGTGTTTTGTGAAGGCCTATAAGATTTCCAGGACGTGAGAGTCTTTGTGTTTTCTGGTTTCTCTGTATGATGTCTTATTACAGTCCATCCTGGAGTATTTTATGAATTGACTTTGCTGCAGCTTTTTCAAAATTTGTGATTCAACTTGAGTTTTTTGTGCTTCCCCCCTGAAAAAAACCCACTTGAATTGCTGAAATTCCAAGCACAGGAATCTAAACTCCTACCAGCAAAAACACATGTAATTACTTCATGTGATGTCTGTGCTCATGTTCCACACATGAATTGGAGAGGCAGAAAGTGTGTTGTGATGAATCTGCAGAAAGAAATTGTAAGCTCCTCTGAATAGTGCAGAAATTGCTTGATTTTGTGTTCATATCTGTGATCGTAAATCAGGAAATCCTGGATAGATTCTTATTAAATTCAAGAGAGAGGAAAAAGCTAGGCTATAGAGGGAACAACTGTTTATAGCTGTTAAGTAGCATTTATTATCACATATACATTACTGCACAGTAAAATTCTTAGGGGTTAGGGGTTGGGGTCAGAGTGCAGGGTCAGCCATGATGCAGTGCCCCTGGAGCAAGGGGATTGGGGGCATTGCTTAAGGCCCTAACAATGGCAGCTTGGCGGTGCTGGGGCTTGAACCCCGATCTTGTGATCAACAACCCAGAGCCTTAACCACTTGAGCTACCATTGATTACAGTGTAGTAAATGCAGCCCAAAATAACAGTTATTGTTAACAACACACTGTTGATCTTTTTTCTAGATCAGCATGCAGCATTGTGTTGTTTCAATTTGTCAGTGATTACAATTTGTTATTTCACTTATGTCTCCATACTACGAATAACTAATATAAAAAGATATACTTACAGCCTTAGGGCTGTTTTTAAACTCAATAATCACTTCAACTACTCGACTATATGTTTAATTAATTAACTGTTAACTTCTCAAAGGATGAGACAGACATCAAAGAATATTTCTGCAGATCCAATTACTATTTCCTCTGAAGTGTTGTGACATCCATGTGCGATTGGGAGAAACTGATGCACCTCCGCGTGCATGACTTGTTTATTACCGAGACTTTCGTTATGAGTGAGTTTTACGTTTTTCGTCCTCAGTACAGAAAACTTGTGTCTATGGTAACCGTACATATTGTACTGATCGTGCAGCTAGAGTCGAGGTTGAAAAATCCTATTAATGA
Organism: Hemibagrus guttatus; assembly: GCA_033459395.1. Taxonomy (NCBI): domain Eukaryota; kingdom Metazoa; phylum Chordata; class Actinopteri; order Siluriformes; family Bagridae; genus Hemibagrus; species Hemibagrus guttatus. Next base: position 18,019,589 of record JAUCMX010000008.1, read on the forward strand.
ATTAGACTGATGAACTAAGTTACAAATCCTGGATAAATACTAACTGACTAATTCATTTCAAGACATCATCCTCTAAAGGAACCTGCAGTAAAACCCACAAACACAAAATGAAGCAATCAAAACATTCTGCTTCCGGATCGAACCTATGATTAGCGTGAATAAGATTTGAGACTGTATTATTCACGGAACAGTGAAGAAAAGATGACAGTCGCTGCATTATGATGTGTGGTTCAGATAATCATAAAACACTTGTTATATGAAAAAGCAAAGAAATAACTCTAATGAAACATGATGCACATTAAACCAGAACCCAACCCGTGTCTGTACCCTGAAGCACATGACACACACAACATGCACACGTCTCAGAGTGACAGCTAAGGTCACCGTTTGATGCAAATTCTTCCTGTACGTCTTGGGCTTTATCAGCACAGGCCGTCTCCTCAGTCATCATGTCAATGGCACTCCGGCAAGGACAGCTACTGAGGGGCAGCGTGCTCTCTGTGGAGCCCTGAAACACAGTCCAAATAGGAATAAATCAGGCAGAAAGCAGGCAAACACAGCTAACCTCCATGCCTATGTAATTAGTTTTTCAATAACCCTGCATGTGCGCTGTGTGTCACTCTTTTTTTTTTTTGACGTGCCAAGACACAAATAACCGGAAGGTGAATGAACATGAATCTGAAATATGAAAAACATGCTTAAAAAATGAGCTTATTCAAGAGGAATAGGTGACAGTTTGCTCTTTTGATGCCTTAAATGCACTTCAGCTGTCACTCGAAAGCTCTGACTTGTGCTGGAGAAAGCACAAGAAAAAAAATCCACTTACTTTTAGACATCAGCATTCTTTTCTTTTAGACTGCAAACAAGAGGAGAAAACGTGCGACCCTCCCTTCGTGTAATGCTTGACGAAAGTCTACTAAATGCAGAGCAATAAATATTTCATTTCTCTGTAATCCCCTGCTGTCACCTGCAGTTGGCCATATGATAATCGAATTAATTGTACTCCAGCCTCTCTGAACTGCACAGAGAAGAGCTTGACTAGTATTAACCGAGGGCACACGCTGCATCCCCACCCCCCAGCGTCCTTCCTCCTCCTCCTCCTCCTGGGCCGCTGTTCTTTCCTCCAGAGCGCGGTGTCAGTGTGAATCTGTCAGGCTGATGCAGAGTGTTTCTGACTCCTCTGGACCCGGCCTGCAATCTCCCAGCTCTACGCTGCAGGAGCCACCCTTGAAGGCTAGCTTTTTAGATTTTTTTTTTTTTAAATCTGAAACTAGCCTCCAAGATTTCCCTTCTACATCCCTACAACCCTCAAAAACACGAAAAGCCTCAGGGCTGGCGTTTTGTCACCCCATGACCTAATACACACACTCACTCTCTCTCTCTCACTTATACACACTTGAATGTGAAATTCACACCTGTCATATATTTAGGAATTCCAAAATAAAATAATAATAAAAAAAAACCCACACAAAACACACTGAAGCCCCAGACAGTGTTATTCCATAATGCTATTTTGAGACAATCGATCTCACCATGGAGTATCGCTGCTAATCAGGTCAGCTCCCTATAGAGGGCTTTATAGAGTGTGTAACACGACTAAATTCACTTGTTTACACCACCTACAGTCCCTGGTGCAGGACATGAGACAGGATGGCAAAAGAAAGCACAAGCCTGGATTTAGTTTTGGATAATCCTTAGTGCTTTTGTTTGCTGGAAAGCTTTATAACCCTTAAACTTTATAACCCTCCATCAATTCCAGCCTGAGCATCATACAAAGAATAAAACACAAAGTGCTGCACTGTTACAGCAAAATAATCAATCAATGATGCACTTGCGATACACTACAGCTGAATATTTACCCCAAATACTTTTTATAATCTTTATTTATTAAAGAACGACACATCATACATTTTATTTATTTACATTTTATCCACATGGTGTGCAGAAAACCAAAAAAAATTTTTTTTTTGTATTTTAAGTTTATCTTAAAGCATGTATCTTGCTTTCTTTAAGTCTATATATAGAATTGTAATATTCTATATTATATTTAATTTATATTTAGTACATTATTATTATATTTATTTCAATATTCTATAATATAATATTAAATTTTAGATTTTATGTAATATTCACTATTCCTGTTTCTAGTGTATGGGACATGAGAGACATTCTGTATGTAGTAGGAATGCTACACTTAGGAATATATAGTTAATCAGATTTAAGAAAATTTAAGAAAGATTACATTTCTCATCAAAACGTGATTTCAGATTTTTATATTAAACTTCATTTAAACTAGTTTCTAATGACTAGAGTGAATTATCTAGAGTGAGTGTGATCACTTCATGTAGTATTAATGTAAACATTGTGAAAACTCAGAAGGATCTTGGCCCTGACAGAAAATGTAAGTGTGGTGTGGGTTCGAGTCTCAGCTCAGGTGTAGGATTTTATTCACTGCTTTGAAAATACATGATCAAATCATGTTAGATGTAAAAAACTAATTTCACTCAGTTCAATCACATGGACCTGATGTACGCATTTGAATCAAGTACAACCAACACCTCTTTTTTCCTGTGTATATAGATAAATACATTTCCAGCAAACTAAACACTCAAACTTAAACAAGGAAGAAAATCAAACCATAAATCTGGACCCCAAATCCACCTGATCCATCCTCATACCGCTGCAGAATATCTGTTCTATGTTCTCTCTGTCCTATGTGTAAATCCTATTTCCTCTCTGCCTCGCTTAGCTTCCTTACAGCAAGCTATGTGTAGCCACTGAGCTTTCACAGGCCCATGTCAGTGTCTTCATCTGAGCAGACGAGTGTTGCACCAGTCCAATTTTAGGTTGTAGTGAATATTGCATATGTCAAAGTAGGCAGTTTCAGAGACATGGAAGAGAAGGCATGAAAGAAAAATAAAAGCATGTGTGCCTCTGGAGTTAGTTCTCATTAGTGACTAAAAGTCATTCCCTCTTTTCTACGTGGACGGCTTTGAAAATCATCCCACACGGTTTGCTGCAGGTTTAAAAGTAAAACGACATGCAAATATGATTAGTGCAATGCTTACGTTATCTTCAAAAGGAAAAATATTAAGGCGTAACTAAAATGATAGATTTTAGAAGAAAAAGTTTTCGTTCTTTACCAACATCTGAACTGAACAACTGATACGATTGAGCAGAAAATGTATTTGTATATATATATATATAAAGTCCAAGGACATTACAGTACAGGTCGACTCACATCTAACTATATAAACATCAGGAACGGTATTTATATATGTACAATAAGATCTTTATTGAAGCCAATGAGTTTTTAATCCAGAAATCTTTGAATCTTTCAATCCAGAAAGCTTTAAAGCAATGCCCATTGTTATTACAATTAGCATTGCCCAAGTGCTATTACAAATAAAATTGAATTGAATTGAATTTTTGAGACAGTTCTTGCTAAAGGGACAATAAATCCAGGACGATAGAGTTTGTTCCTTCTTAACCCCTGCAAAGCCCTACAGTACAGAACAACACACTTAACACCACCCTTATCCAACCTGAAGCACACAGACTGTATACTCTTCAGCCTTATTATATGTGTCTGTCATGTAGAGTATTGAGTCTGTTTGCACTGTCTCTTGTCTTTTGTCTTGTACTGTTTGCACAAGGTTGCACACATGCACTTTCTGTGGATAGGCTCATTTTACTTTTCAGCATTTAGTTCTGTGTCGTCATATGTAGCTCTGTGTATTTAGAAGAAGAACAACTGAAGCCTTTATAATCGCCACACATACATTACAGCACAGTGGAATTCTTTTCTTCGTGTATACCAGCTGAGGAAGCTGGGGTCAGAGCGCAGGAGCAGCTATGATACAGAGCCCCTGGAGCAGGGAGGGTTAAGGGCCTTGCTCAATTGCCCTACAGTGGAGCTTGGTGGTGCTGGGGCTTGAACCCTGATCCTCCGATCAACAACCCAAAGCCTTAACCACTTGAAACACCAATGCCCCAAATATAATTTTTGTAGCACAAAATACTACAAAATGCATATAGCACCAAGGTCCTAGAGGAACGGTATTGCATTTCAGTATGTACTGCATCAGCTATATCTGGTCCAAATGATAATAAAAAGCTTCTTGATTGACTTGATTTGATTTGATCTCCTAGATTCTGATTCGACTTCTACATAGGAGAAGCTGGATCCACCCCCTGAGTTTTTTGGGTGCTTAGGTTCAAGATGTTTTAGATGAAATCCATTTAATTCAAGTGTCCAATCAAATAGACTATTAAAAGAAAATTTGCTGTATGGACCTTGCTTTAAGGAAACTCTAATGTAAGACATCACTCACTGTAGTTTTGTCTTCTGTGTGCATCTGCGTAAATCGCAGGTATGCGACTGGGGCAAAGGCGTCGTTTGAATGGATAATCGTCTCCATTGCATCACTGCAACAACATGCACATTAGCAAAAAGCTGAATACACATTTTATTTGTAATCTAAAGATGTGTGTGTGTGTGACTCACATGACTATCTTTTTCTTGAATAGGGGACAGTCAGTGGTGAAGGTCTCGTACTCGCCCCCTTCGCCACAGATATGCACACCGTACTTCTTTGAAAGCTGATAAAAACAAAGCGTACAATAAAACCACATTATCTTGGGACATCAAGTGACAAAATAAACAAGGATTAAAAAAATACTGATAAAAATCAATGTGAAGTGAGTGTGACCAACACATGGCATCCAAATAAAGGGATGATGAACATAATTTGTGAACGGTTATGTAAATATGTGTGTGTGTGTGTGTGTGTGTGTGTGTGTGTAAAGGCGCTGACCTGATGCAGATAGGGCTCCATCTCAGCCAGAGTCTTTCCTAAATGTGTTCCAGGATCCAGACCTGCCAACATATAAATCACAGACAAAGCACAGTGATTGAAAATGACAGCAAGAAAACGCTTGTGTTGACTCTGTCTGTCTCTCACTCTCCCAGCCTCTCTCTACAACACTCTCTCATACACAAAGCACATATACACACGCACACACAACTTGGCTCCAGCTACTATTTATTTGACTTTGCAAATTGTGTACACAGATCTCTCTGGGTAAGGTTAACGGCTTTCAATCTTGCTGAGAAGTGCATTTGCTGCCTGGTTCCTCTGAGAGCATAATTGGGGAGAGATCCTGTTTATTTGTATTCCCCCCCTTTAAATATGGCACAGGCAAATGAGTCAGGGATCACACATGTGCTCAATAAACAGCAGAATAGCAGAGAGAGAGAATGATCAACGCACGGAGTGACTGAAATACTTCTGAAATGAAATCATGACTGTTCCATGTTCATCTATTGTGCAGTTTCATCAGCGGCTCTTTATCCAGCATGCTCATAAAGCATCTAAGTGTTAACTTGATGCTGTTGTGTTAAATTAGAACCATAATAATCTGTTCTTAAAACTGAGATGTTCTGTTCAGCTCATGTGCTCAGCGTGCAACCATCCTGCCTGGTTCTCATCTCCCTTTTGTTGTAAACAAGTCGTCCGGACTGATAAACAAACACATGTGTGCTTCACGCCAGTATCTACTGCCCAGGAAAGCGCAAGCCAGCTTCAGCACTGCCATCAAAGCACAAACAGATATCTGACATCTATACACACAAATACACACATCACAGAGACACAATGACACACAGAACACACACATACACACCATGAACACACTCCACAGACACACAGAAACATACACACTGACACCCCAAGACACACACACACAAACACAAAATGTTTTGTCTTGTCCTTACAAGTTACAAAGAAAGCTTGGCGCACATATAGTACACTTCTGCCTTTGACACCATGTTTCATTTAGCAATCTTGTAGTAAAACTGGGTGTAAACATTTTCATAGGCCACACCAAACTGAAAATAGATTTTGATTAAAAACTCCACTATAAAGGTTACTTGATGCATTCCAGCAGAGTAAACTGAAGTGCAGAGAGAAAGAGAGAGAGAGAGAGAGAGAGAGAGAGAGAGAGAGCGAGAGAGAGAGAGAGAGAGAGAAAGATGACGATAATGATGATGATGCCTCCTTGCTGTGAGATCAGACTCAGACTCTAGGCTCTGGGGGAAATGCTTGCATTAGGCAGGGTACTACCAAAGTTGAAACTTCTAGCACTCTGCAGCGCTGAAGGAAAACAGCAGAGCGCCAACAGGGGAAAAGGAATAGGGTCCTCTAACGTACCCCTGAGGCACTCCGCTCGTAATTAGTATGAGAATATCTAATCTCCTCTTCCTCTCTCATCTTAACCCCGCACAAAGGTAATAAGGGGAACACCATTAAAATTCAATAACCTTTTTAATTAGACATGCCCTTTTAACAAGTTTTGATGATTGGCTTCATTTTGCTACGCGGGGTGGCTTTTTTAATATGTTCATTAAGATCGTTCCCTTAAATAAAACATGATGCGAGATTCACTGATATTCACTGCTACTAATGTGATTTAAAAGCCACTTAAATACGGGTGAAGTAATTGACAGTAATGCAGTTGAACAGATAACACAACCGCTATGATTATCCCAAGAGGAGTCCAATTCCCAATATCCTCACCCAGTAGTCTTAAACTCAACTCACTTTGTTAAGACTTTTTGTTTTTTTTTTACAGTGTTTATCTGTTAACACAAGCTCCTGCATGATGCTATCCAGCTAACTTGTAATTTGCTCAACAGCTGCAAATCGCTTTATGTTCATGAAGTCTAATGCTGAGTTCATGACACAGTGAGAACTGGGAAGTTTCTGAGCTCTGGGGACCTTCTAATAAGAAACAATGTGAACAATTATCCAAACCAGCACCTTCCATTTAAAAAGCCAGACTTTTTCAAAATACTTATTTGTTTCCGAATGTTGTGATGTCATCACCCGTGGTACAAAGTATGAACACGAAACAGCTCACTTCTGCACTATAAATTGCACTATAACTGCACACATGCTGCACTTTATTCAACAGTGTCACACTCATATTCAGATTATTCTTATCAACAGATCAGTTACTGTATTGACATGCCATATTTCCCCATATTTAACCATGTACAGATTCCCACTTTATTATACAGTAGATTTCATTTCATTTCTTTATTATTCTATTTTCTTTTGATCTCATTTTACTTTCAGTTAAATTCTACTCTTTTGAATCATGACTTCATCTCAGTTTTTTCATAAAAAGCATTTCACTCCATGTTGTATTGTATATTATTGCGCATCTGACAAAATTGATTAAAAATAGTACTGCTTTAAGACCTGCGATTGTGATTAATGACGCACAAAGTACACAAGAACAGTCAGATCAGCAAAAAGTTACATATCGACAATTACTGAAACGAGTATACGAAAAAAGGTTGTAGCAAAGAGGCAAGAAGTCCAAGTTCTAAACCAACTCGATTTCTGTAGCAGATCCTCGGCCACCGCTTCCCCAATCACGTGCATTTATGTCAGTAATTTAGCTGAAGACAGCTCACCAGACCAAACACTAGCTACATGGCGAGACATGAGTACAGAAAGAGAAGGATTTTCACAGATTTTCATAGACTTTATTTACCCTCTGTCTACTGACCACTTATTCGCAGGAGTCTTTTTATTGTTGTGGCCAAAATGCTTGATTTTGTGCAGCTTGTTTTTTAAAATGTTTGCTTTCTGTGCTTTCTTTTTGCAGAAAACTACTTAAATTGGTGAAATGGCAAGCAGAGGACTAAACTTCTACCAGTGAACAGACATATATAATAACATTCTGTGATAGCTGTACTCATGAATGTAGGAGGGCTGAATGTCTGTTGTGATGATGACAACAGGCTCAAATTTGTGTAATTTTCAAAAATTGCAAGCTCCTTTGAATATCAGAATTTGCTTGATTTTGCGTTCATTTCCTGCAATCGCAAAGTCACGACTTCCTGGAGGGACTGCCAGATTAGCAGAGTGATGACACCTCTCAAACTCGAGAATGTGTACGAGAATGCTAAAGTGGTTACTGGTGTAAAATTCAAATCAGCTGTGAATCATCTGTCTATAGTGCTAATCATAACTTGTATCATGAAGTGTCAGTCTGAAACAAACCACAACTTAATGATTACTGTTTAAACATGTAAAGGTAGATGTTATCATTGTTCAGTCATGTAATTAGTTATATGGACATTTATTATGCTGCCATTTAGGAATTTTAACTGTGTACTACTGTCGTTGTACAGTTTCAAGGTGGTCATCTAGTTGCAGCAGTTCTCAGATGTCAAGGATGGCAAGAACTGACCAACACATAGCAAAAAGTTTTAAAAAAATAAAAAATTCTGACCGAGTGCTGTACCGTTAAAGTTCACTGAACACAACATAACTGCCAATCGGAGAAAGTCAGGCTAATGTGCTCGGTGATCTATTGTATACATCTCCATTCTCCTGCTCCTTTCATGTGAGGATCGCACTGCTTTGCTCTTTCTCCTCTGTACCTGTTATTACCTGACCTGAAGCCAATTACCTCAGCCCATTATGCCACATTAAACGCAAATAAGCCCACTTCAATTCATCTGCCAGCAGCGCAGCCTCGGTGCACTTCAGACAGACAGCACTCCAGTGAAACCCAAAAGAAACGGCCTGGCTCTAAAAGGCTTTCAGCCAGGAGCCTATAAAACAGCAATTAAAGTCAGTGAACTTTCAAACCAGCATATTGAGCTGCACTGAAATGGACTCTAAAGCGTCGCTGTTTGCAGAACTCTAGTGAAAGAGGCTCCAATTTGACTTTTATGGTGCGAATTTGAGTGTAGACAATAGTAGGTTGTAGCAAATGGAATTTAGGAGGAAAAAAAAAAGATTTAACATTGATGGCAGCACTCAGGGTTACACTTAGCTTCACTTTCCAGACTTTTGCTTATTAGCAACCATATATTACTATTCATTTTCATTGGATACTAATCAATAAGAAAACATATATAAAGAATATAGATGAAAATACTGGAGACTACAAACAAACCCTGTTGTTCATGCAATCAAAAAAAAAAAAAAAAAAAAAATGAAATGAAATGAAGTAAAATAAAAAAATTAGGTAAAATAAAATGAAATAAAAGCAAATAAAAAAATCTAATTAAATTAAATACGTCCAGGCTTAGGTCCACAGCATTAATTTCTATCACTTCAGATCAATTTCTTATTTTCTTGGATCGCAAACAAATACACACAGCTATAATTAACCCCCTTCACAAAGGCCCTTCTTTGCCGACATTTTTTTAATTGAATCTAAATCTGCTAAGAATCTGCTCCGCTGCTATAGTGCACCAAATGAAAGCCTGCGAGATTTCAGATAGCGTCGGAGCGGCGAGTATCAGCCTCGCGCATGTTGTCTGCAGATCTGTAGGCTGACAGCTCAGATTTAATCCCTACTTTCAGAGAGAAAAGCAAGGAAAATTGGATTCATGATGTGTAACACTTTAGCTTTTTAAATGTGTTTTAAAAAAATTGGAGCTGAGCTTGTTCATTCTTAGTATAATGCTCTCAAAGGCTAGTGAAAACAATAACTCTTTATCATCAACCCATCTCATAGAGAGAGAGAGAGAGAGAGAGAGAGAGAGAGAGAGAGAGAGAGAGAGAGAGAGAGAGAGAGAGAGAGAGAGACTAGGTAAGAGGGGAGACAGCAGGTAGAGACACAAGATCATAAGATTAAGGTATAGCCGAAAATTTGCTCAAGCTCTTATCTGAAATTCAAAGGCTCTTCGCAGAATCACAGACACATAATGACTACAGTTCCGACACATCAAGGATATAATCTTTTTTTATCCAATGAATGAAATAAAGAACACGCATGCAATTATAACCTCATCTGATGCTTATCTTGCTGAACTAAAAGGACGTAATCCCTGCTGGTTAAGTCTAATTCAAACCTCTATAAAACCGCTTGAAAACATAGTGCAAACAGTAACAATAAAAGTGGTGCATTTAACAATTAAAGCTTAAAATCCAAAATCTGCCTGAATGCAGATTCTGAGCTCAGACAGCTATACGGCAATTTCCAAAAGATTACTGGACAAGTCCAGCTAGTGACTAATCCCCGTTTCAGTTGTCTCACAGAGCTGCGAATCTTAGCAGGACCTACGGCTAGTTTGACCCAGGTCAAGGTTAACTTGAACAACCTGAGGGTGCACTTCTCCATTTACTGTCATTTTGCTCAGCTAATGCTACTTTAATTGTTCCCATCACTGCTTTTTACTGTTGCTTGTCCCACAAACGTCAACAGCAAATTATGATCCTTTTCTACAGAGTAATTTGGCTGGATCCACTCACACATCAATGACAGCGTGAAAGTCCTCTCACTGATTAGAAAGCAGCTGGCGTCACTTTTAGGAAGCTCTGCGCTCTCAGAAAGATGCTTTTCTTTGCTGTGGTAGTACCAGCACCAGGGAACTGTAATGTGTGTATTTTTTAATCTGTGAAGGCTTTTTAATTACGTACACTTGTTTACACTTAAACATACACTATATACTCATTTTTATGTAAAAGATACTATATATTGCCAAAATTATGTGAACACTTGACCATCACACCCATATGTGGTTCTTCTCTAAACTGCTGCCATGTAGTTGGAAAGCACACAATTGTATAGTGATGCATCTCAATCACCTTCCTAGTTCAGTAGTCAGGACCCTGATCAGAGAGTCAGACATTTTAAGGTGCACTGGAATGTTCGCGCTCTAAAAAAACATCCCAGAATTCACTGCTAAAAAACAGGGAGTGCAAATTTTCTATTACTGGAAAAAACGGCAGACGAATTCTCAGACAGCTTCGACTACAATTGTTACAGCTTGTTATTTTAGCTCTCAAATCATTACTTACATTAATGATATTTTTTTACCTTATTTGCCATTTTATATATGATTTGTTTGAGTGTAACGACATTTAAGGTGTTTAATGATAAAAAATTCATTAGCTAGCCTATGATCCAGCTTGAAGTCTCATGACAGAAATGTTAATAAATGTGGTAGCTTAGTGGTTAAGGTGCGGGACTGCTGATCGGAAGGTTGTGACTTTGAATCCCAGGTCCGCCAAACTGCCACTGCTGGGCCCCTGAGCAAGGCCCTTAACCCTCAATTGCTCAGTTATATGATAAATAATGATAAATAAATAGTGAGATAAATTATAAGTTACTCTGGATAAGGGCATCTGCCAAATGCTGTAAATGTAAATAAAGCATATATTTGGGTTGAATGATGAGGAAATTGGAACGTTACCAGAAATGGAGTGTCCAAGTGTGTAGTGAGTCAGAATGCTTATCCTTGCCCCAACTTGTATACATGATATTCTGTAGCATTAAGCTTTCTCTAAGAGGCCCTAACCTGTCCAAGCATGACAATGTCCCTGTGTACAAAAAGTGAGCTCCATGCAGACAAGGTTTGCCGAGGATGAAGGGGAAGAGCTGAAGTGTCCTGAGCCCTGACCTCAACACCACTGAACACTTTATGGATGAACAGGAACACAGACTCTATCCTAGACCTGCACCTTAAGACTAATGCTCATGTAGCTGAATGATCAAACTCTTCAAAAACTAGAAAGAACCCTTTTAAAAAGGGTGAAGGTTAATATAAACTCAAAGGGTGGACTAGATCTGAAATAGGACATCCAACAAGTACATATGGGTTTGATAGTTAGGTGTCTACAAACTTTTCATCATATGTACTATATATGAACCCTCGATGGTGCCATCACAGCCGTCTGGAAAGCTACAGAATGGTATGTGTAGTGTAGAGTGCACTTCAGTTTTATTTCAGGTCTCACGTGTATAAACATTTTCTAATATAAGTTGATAGGCTGAAATGTGTTTTGTTCTGTGCTAACTGTTTAATAAAAAAAAAAAAAAATCAATGCAGCATCAATTGACATCATGTCAAAATCAGGAGGCAGAAAAAAGTGAGGGGAAATCTTTCTCCTGCGCACAGCCAATTAACTACAAGAGACAACGCAGCATCTGGGAATCTTCACCTCCACAAACCTAGCAATTAACTAATTACATGATGGGTTTGATGCTGCCAGTTTGTCAAGCCAATTACTGGCGTTTTTTTTCAAGCACGGGGACTGCGAGCGAAAATGTACGAAGGCCGCCCAGGTTATCTGCATGGCTGCGAATAAAAAGCACTGATGAGGCTTTGACGCACTGACAGGTTTCCTGATCGCATGCTGACGACACGTGTGGGCAGCTGTCTCAGAAAGACAGCGTATCAGCTGAGTCTGAGTCGTCTGTCTTCCTACAGCACGCCAACGCCTCTTCTTAATGTGTGTTATGACTTGCACGTATCCTGCGTCCACCAGCTGGCGTTTGTCATGTCACATCCCACCCTCACTCCTGAATCGAGAAAGGAGGATTCTTTATTTCTACCTGTGATCTGGGCACACTACAGAAACACCTTTCTGTCACCTGATATCCGCACACAACACGCCTAGCTGCTTCAGCACGCTCTGGTGAAAGCTACAATTATAGCAGCAGGTTCTGATGGCCCCGCGGCACTGTGAGACCATTCCACTCTCTCTCATTTGTAATTACAGATGCCCAGAGGCCAGGTGAGGAGTCAGTGCTGAAAACATCTCACTCATCTACCTGTAGTCGACGTGAGAACTCACACAAAGTCAGTTCTGCTAGTTTTCCTTTCTAATTATGAGCTTCCAGAAATGCAGGGAATCTGCTTTTAGGAGCCTGTTTTGTCAGAGAGTGAGGTGAGGAGGGCATGTGTGTGGCTTGGGGCAGAATTGGAAAGCTTCTCGTGTTGGGTGATTTCGACATTCCCGCAAACACACATACGCACACACACACACACATACTCACAAAGAGGCTTTGTGCTCAGGAGCAAAACCAAAACAATCTCATCAGCATAATTACCTCTCTTCTGCTCCTACTTTGAGTTCACGCCGGAAGGTTGAAACACGGCACAGTGCCATCACACATATCAAAGCACAGAGTTATCCACTTTAATAGATGTAAAAAAAACAAAACAAAAAAGGCTCTCAAAGCACTAGAATGGAACAAATCAGATCCACCTCTCAGAAGTTGGGAGAGGGATTAGGGACAGGTGAATGCCATTCTTTACTCTTAACAGTAAACAGGCATTAGATCTGTGCTACTTATTTAAAAAAAAAAACTCTACCTGAGCTGAAAAAAAGCTCTGAATAGTGTCCTCTTTCTTACAACTAGTCTTTTGTCACATTAACAGTTTCAAATATAGAGCCTGTAGGTCAAGAACAAATTAAATATCTGATTTTTTTGGGGGGGATTGACAATCTGCTTGTATGCCTTTTCAATTTGTGACTAAGTGACAACAGACTCATAAGAGCACATAAATAATGTTATGATCGTGATTTATGGCTACAAGTAGCTCAAAAATAAAAGAACTATTTGCAACCTAATTATCATCCATCATTTCCCCTGTCAAGCAATACACATAATACCCTCAAACCAAGAACTAGCCGCAACAGAAAAGTTTTTTTTCTCTCTCTCACCAGTTCTTAGTGAGCAACCTGATATGGATCTCGCCTAAAGGCAGAGCATGGAGCAAGAAAACAGGTGACAAGACACTAACCTCGCCTCCATCACCCTGTCATTTAACGGCTTAAATGAGACATACAAGATTTTAATCTCAATACACGCCCTGCATGCTCTGAGGTATGCACCAACTTTTCTCGAAAAAAAAAAAGCACACACCTCAGCTTCCAAACAATAAAGAGGCGTGAAATTACTAAGGGCTTTCATTAATGTGCAAGCACTCATCTATGATCATGCATCAACTGCCAAGAATTATCTTCTTATCTCCTCTCATTGTGTTTCACTTCACTGCTTTGCTCCCTGGCTAACACGTCAACGCTGCTGCTGAGCTCTGATTGATTATTTGAGCAGACTCAGGACCTGCTCCTCACTTCTACAGCCCTGCAGTTTGAATCTGGAACTCATCACCCACCGTACGCCGCCACCTTGATGAGGAAGGCCTGAAGGCCAGAGGAGATCATCTCACTGAGCAGATCAGCTTGCTCACGGCGCCACAAATACGCCAGAGGCTGGAGCTGCAACCTGGAGCACCTGCATCACGACAGAAACAGAAACAGAAAACAACAGGGAGACAAACAGAGAGAGAGAGAGAGAGAGAGAGAGAGAGAGAAAACAACAACAAAGAATAATCAGTGGAGACAGGACGGCGGAGACAGAAAATTGAGCTGTATTCAGGGAGGAACCTATGACAAACTAAACTACTTCAAAGGCGATTAGCACTTTTTCTTCACCCGGGCAGCGCGCCACTGCCATGCTCATGTAGCACATACACGGACGCCCCTTGAATGGCAGCAAGGCCTGAGTGAGAGTTAAGAGTGCAATTAGAACGACACAGCCGCCCTCATGGCGTCCTTCCTCTCAGGAATGGAGACAGGTTAGGTAACCTGAGCTCACAGCTACAGAGCCGTCTGTTTACCCTGAGGAAGTAAGCGCAGAAACAATGGCTGACTGACAGAACTATGAGCTGATACAAAGAGAGGGAGCGCATGCGAGAGAGAGAGAGAGCGTGGGGAGAGAGAGAGAGAGAGAGAGAGAGAGAGAGAGAGAGGGAGAGGGAGAGAGCGTGAGAGAGAGAGAGAGAGAGAGAGAGAGGGAGAGAGAGAGAGCAGAGTGACAGGTCTTGCTGTGGGTGTAAGGTAAAGCTAGGAGACATGTATGTTGAGGCTGATTATCATGCAGAGGTGATCTCTCATCAGATTTCACATGCAGAGTCATTTGCTTAATTCACTAATGTGAGTCCACATGATGCTGCAGGTTCATAAGCGCAGAGGATGAAATAAGATGCGCTTTACTTACACATTTTCCACCCGAACTCTCTGGTAGTCAGACAGAATGGCTCCTACTGATACAGCTTCAACACCCTCCTTTTCCTGAGCAACAAACACACACAGGAAAAATACTGCATATTTAAAGGAGATATACATGATAGCAGTTATGTCTGTGGTGTGTGGCAGACACTCAGATCCAGAGGGACTGATGCTTTGTCATCAACCTGGGATATTTTTACAATATTTAATATTTATACTTTTTTTGTTGCTCAACAGAAATGGGACTGAATAAAAATCCCACATATACTGTACTTTATTTCCTACTCTCTTTGTAACATGGATGTGTCTAGCAACAAGGCAATAATTCAAAACACAATCACCAGAGGATTCTTTTGCCAAGAACAAAAAAGCAAGCGGTAAAAGGTTGTGCAAAAAGGTGCTGTATAGAATCAGAGGTTTGTTGAGTCTGAGAATTCTACAGTATCTGCTCTATGAAATGACAATGATTGTTATACAGATGTTATGAGAGAACGTTTACATCACATTCAGACACAGAGATGCAATGTGACCTTTGTTATTTTTAATAATGAAGAAACATGTGAAACATATAAATACCAAATAAATAAACAAATAAATGCCTTGTTGGTATCATTTCACTTTCCTTATAATTGCCTTCCTAAAAGGTTCATTTAAAAGGAAAAGGTGTTGCACTTAACAACAAACAAATAAAAAATCCAGAACTAAAGAAAAATTCTTTGCTTAAGAAGGCAAAACAGTTTCATTACACCCAGATTATGGGAGACAAAGGCAAATTGTAACACTACTGCTAATGCACAAAGGTATCAGAATGCATGATAATAAATCTGTTAAGTAAAATAATAATATTAATAGTTTAATACTATTAAAATTTCAGGTTAATAAGGATGCCTTTCTCTTCCTTTCGGACTCTGATAATGACTGCCGTATTCACAAACGCTACACACTGAACCGGCTGTCAATCACAAAAGCAGGAAGTATGACATCAAAAGCAGACAGTAGCAATAGAGGTAAAGCAATATTTACTCTCCTTCCTTTGCACAATGATACCCAGTTTTAAACCAGAGATAACAGAGCTCAATATCAGGTCTCTTCCTCTGTCAGATAGGCAGGGGGGATGTTTATATATGGAAGGGGTAGCGGGGTTTTCCTGACTCCGTTCACGTCCCCTGCAGGGTGGGGAGACTCGGCCTACGTCCTGTCCTCTCAGAGCTGCAGTGTTCTTATCAACAGTCTCAAACAAGCACTGACCCTCAGCAGAAAGCCGGCCTGGTTGTTTCCACTAAACGTTACACACCGGCAATGCAAAGAGTATTCTGAGCGGTGACCATATTCCCCAAAAGCCCTTTCCCCTTAGTGCTGCCTGTAACAGACAACATATCAGCTCTCCGCTCCTGTACACGGCTGGAGCTTGGAGGATTTAAGCCATGGAGACAACAGGTGCATTCGTATAGAAGCCTAGACTCTGCGCTAGTGCGCAATTAACATTTCCACAATGATTAAATGTTTTATTCGAGCCGGACCATAAATTCTGAGCCACCACACACTCCGGCGGGACGATGAGATTTCCACAGAACGCCGAGATGAGTTCATTTTCAGCTGCAAAAAGAGGACAGTTTACAGGAACATTGAGGCACACACAAACACAAACACACACACACACACACACACACACCACCCCGCAGCTTCATTAGGACATTACATGTGCTGTAATTAGAATGGGGGGCAGCCCCACGCGCAGGGATGCACAAGTTGGCAGTAAATTACCTTGTAGCCATTATCAATTTCCCAGGCTACTGGTGCTTAAGATAACCCTCCCCTCTCCCTGTGGTCCTTCCTGCAATTTTTCTCTGCCTGATAAACATGCTGATTAAAAAGAGCAACGTGTAAACCTTTGATACTTTTTTAAATGAAATCCATGCCCTGCCCGAGGCTGACGCTTGCCTTCCACACAAACACGCCGGATAATCAGATAAAGAATATATATGTATGCTTGTGTATGTGTGTGTCAGGGACATGGAGACATTACAGCCTCGGGCCTGGCTACAACACGGGCGAGTCCATGCATGGCAAGATCCATGCGTTTACAGGCACGCACTCTTACAGTCTTAATAGGCAGTATTTTAAGCCATGAAAAAAATAAAAGAGTACTGTCTAGCTAGCAGTGATGACTTGGGAGTGGATTCATATATTTCAATGCCATACACAGTAACGGAGAGTAAAATTTACAGGTCAGGGAGTGAGCAGTGCTAAACTTAATATATATAATAAAAGGGCACTTCTGGGTGAAGCACTGGATTTGGGATACAGTAAACTGTAACCATACTAATAATACATGTAAGATAGCAAGGTTATGACTCTTCAAGTCATGCTGATGTATTCCAGTGGGAAAGTAGCAATGATTTATGTCAGTGTGACATCTAACGATGGGTGTAATGTTCCCATTTTTAACCAAAAAGGACCCAATTTCATTCCCTTCCTGTACATAGTTCAAATGATGAAACCCTACTGTATACTGGCATACAGTCAAAAGTAATTAAAAAGCAAAGATTTTCCCACCGAGACCAAATGCAGGGAATTACAGGGAATGCAGATGAGTCTGAAGGACTAGCAATCACAACTGCCACAAACACACAAACACCATGTGACCTGTGAGATTTCGGATATTCACTAGAAATTGGATATGAATAGAAACTGAATATCGCTTGATAACAATAGCGCTTCTCTGCTCGCTCCTGAAATGTTCTCACACCCATTTCTTTCCACTCTTGAGTTCGGAGACCTAGACCATTTATAAACAAACCAGAGTATGATGGAGCTCGAGCGAGAGGTTATTTTTGGACACTTCTTTGTTTTCATCCCGTCCGACTCATCGCTGTGAGACTGACAAGAATGAAGGAGGCTAGGGTTACTTATTTTACCATAACGGCACACAATCTCAGTCTCTTAAATTTCACAAATTTTACACATACTTTCTCAACCGTTATGGAGGAAAGACGGAAAAACTGCAGTGCGCGAGCATAAATCAGCCTGGATTGATACTGCAGAAGCGTTCTCTGTATTCATGGCACTGTTCGAACATAAACTTTGATTTCCTACAGTTTGAAATCTCTATCGACCTATATTATTTTTGACAGTATAAGTTCTACAGAAGAAGAAAAAAAGGAAAAAAAAATGATGTCAGACTCCTAAAAGCTATTACAGCATCTAATCACAGTGTTTAAATTTAGTTCTGGCCGGTGCGTCGTTTCTTTTCCCCTGTCCCTATATTACCATAGCGCAGCACAGCTACTCTATAATGAAGTGGCAGGAACTAGCACTCTAAAGCATGCCATCCTTTAATCTTTTGTCCTCTCTTCTCTCCGGCTCATTTTTCAAGCTTTGGGCAGGAGAAGCAGAAATGAAGCATTGCAGCTGGGAGCAGCGGAGCTCCGAGGCCCAGAGCCCTGTCAATGAAGCTCCTTAGCCCCTAACACTCATTAACACGACTCGCTAATTGTCAAATTCATTAAATCAAAGCCCCAAACGTCTTTCATAAAAATGAACGCACTGAGCTGGATGATAAAGATGTTAAGTGATTAAAGCTTGCACGTGTTCCAAAAAGAGAAATAATTACCCAAAGCAATGAGGGAAAAGTGACAATTTACACGCAGGCCAATTTATTGCGCAGGATTTATAGGCTATACAAGCTGACGTGGGAGCAACACATTTTTACCCAGACTTGGCAATCTAAAATTATTCAAGTAATAAAATGATTATTTTACACAACATTTCAATCATAAATGTTTATTACACCTATTTAACCAATTGAAGAATAAACCATGATAATTACATTTATCATTTTGAATAAAGAGGAATCTTATTCACACTGTAATTGATAAACTTCTAATAAATATATATATAAACCTCTAAATCATATCATTTGTTACTCAATATAATACTCAATATAAACCCAATTTACACTCAAATAAATGATGCAGCACGCAAATAAACAGTTCAAATGTAAGAACGAGGAACTTAACGATGTAACACATTATAAACACTGATATCTAACACCAGCCATTCAGACAATGTTATCTAAAGCCTGAAGCCGAACTACAAGATTTCTAGCATCTTAGTCTTTGGATATATCAAAGACTCCACATATGATGGCAGATTTCACAGATTTTTGTCACTCTACAACACACTAGAGTCAGCGGAGCTATTTCTCCTTAAAAGACTCATTCAGATTCATTGTTACAGAGAATGTTACAGGAGGTCATTCATACCATTTGCAATAACATTGTACAATAGTTCACCTGTGTGTGACCGGTCATAACACTCTCACACTACACTACAACCATTAACACTTTTTTCTAGACTCTCAAGGCACTTCATATTCTTTATCTACTGCCAGTTTGCACATGTGTACTGTGATATAAATACTGATGTAAATATGGTTAAATCCACAACTGGGTTTCATATCTGCACTGCTACACTTAATTTAACTTATTGTATTCTATATTCAAGGTTTTCTTATCATTTTAAATTTTATATTTTCATGTGTGTGCGTGTTGAATCTTGTAACTGACTAAGCTGCTGTAACACAAGAATGTCCCTCTTGGGATCAATAAAGTCTGTCTGTCTGTCTATCTATCTATCTATCATTATCAAACGTGACCTCTAACTAAACTACACTGATCTACTAGATCCTCAAGAGCTCTTCATTGCTGTTGTTGCAGAAAGGACATTATCAAAAGTTACATTATTTACTGTCCAGTGTCACCCAAATGAGGATAGGTTTTCTTCTAAACCTGGTTCCTTTCAAAGTTTCTTCCTCATATTCATCTCAGGGAGTTTTTCTCATGCAGCATCGCCTCAGGCTTGCTCATTAGGGATAAAATAGTAACTTAACTTTAAACTTTATAATTTGTTTTCTTTTTCTATACTTCTGTAATGCGGCTTTGAGAATGTCCACTGTTAAAAGCGCCAATCCAAATAAATTGAATTGAAAAAAAAAAAAACTTCAGAACAAAAATAATTAACAAATTAACACTTACACTCACAATTATTCTTGAATATTATTGAATGAGTCACAAATATAAAATATATTTTGAATCAAGAGGTCAGGACTACAGAACGATTGTGAGTAGGATTCGGAGATCAAGATTCAATTTTCTACGCTCCATATCACCAGTTAATCTTGGAAGATTTCAATTAAGACTGGGCTAAAATTGGGTCACCTTTTACAACTGGCCTCAAAACCGTCCTGATTATCCTCAAGTAGCCTAGACATAGGAACATAAGCCAAACTAACAGTCATGATTAAAAAATTTCTCTAATTAATACTCTAATTAATAACAAGAAATATTCAGACCCAGGCAGGCTCACTTATCAAACTAGATCAAACTGGTTTGTGGGAGAATTTAACCCTCATGTTAAGATGTTTTGCCCTTGGGGTCAGTTTGACCCCAGCAATCTAAACCTCCAGAATATAATTTTTACGCAGGTATGTTTCTTTGTTGAATACCTAAATAGCTTTTTAAATAAAACATAACCCCTACCTATCCCACCCCACCACCCCATTCTCCTAAAAACCCAGAATTTCTATTGCTAAATCTCACTAACTTCTAAATCTCACTGATGGACCTCACATTTTATTTTTAATGGTTTTATTTTATTTCTCACTACAGTTTTTTGTTATTTATAACATTTGGAAAGTAGAACAATTTCTGTTATCAGGGATAGTAACATGTCTTTTCCTCTGGGTTTATGACAAATGATGTTTTCTCCTCCACCATGTCGTGTGAACTTGCAACACCACAGGTATGTTTATGTTAGGTTAGGGCCCTAAAGTAGAGGAATGTTCATAAAGATTACAAAATTAATTGTTATAGTGACCTCATTATTATGCAAAACAACCAGATAAATGTATTTTTGTGTGTAAAACAGCCTGGGGTCAAATTGACCCCAAGGAACACTGATGCCACAAAATGTGTATAGGAAACTGAAAACATAATATAATGATAACTTCATGTTTACATGCTTGTCCCCATTAAATTTGGAAAAGTCATTAAATACAAAGAAAAAAAATATGTCAAACATATATTTAGAGACATTAAACATTGAATGTGGTCAAGGATATTGGTGGCTCAGTGATAGGTTTCTCGCCTACCATGGGGATACCGGGTTCAATTCCCAGCCAATGCCCAAACCCCAGCCACTGGATGCAGTGCCAGCCCCAAGCCCGGAAAAATGGGAGGGTTGTGTCAGGAAGGGCATCCGGCGTAAAACCTGTGCCAAGTTGTTGTGCGGTCCAGTTGGTCCGCTGTGGCGACCCCGAACAGGGAGCAGCTGAAAGCAACTTCTAAACATTGAATGGGGTCAAATTGACCCCAAGTATAATAGAAGGGTTAAGGAATTTGCTATTCATAATATTACATTTGAAGGAAAAAAGAAATTCATCATAAGTCCATAAATTAAGACAAATAAGTCATTTAATTAAAAAACAAAAACAAAAACTCAACTTTTGTTTTGTTATTTGGCTCCAGATTTGGACTTTTTTAATAGCAGATTTTTATTTGCATAGAGGTGAGTAAAAAAAATTATAAAAAAATAATTGTAAATCCAGTAAAAATGTTTTAGTCCAGTTTGGCTTGTGCAAGCCTTTAAACACAACTTTACACCAAGCCTAACAGATTAAAAAATAATTAATATTAGCAACATGCAAAAAACCTAATTGTTGTAATAATAATAATATTTGTCCATAAATGTTATACTTTTAAGCTAGTCCTTCTCTATACCGTGACCATTCACTAATTAACAGTAGGTCTGCTTTTACCATTTCTAAATATATTAAATCACAGCAGATTCAGTGTTATCAAATATCGAATCATTGCTTAATAAATCAAAATCGTATCGTGTAGACAGCTGTAGATTGTCATGTACACTCAGCCAGTCTTAAGCTCCACACAGCATCCTGTTAATGCTGTTACACACACTGCCCCTTTCACTGAGCATGACTAGGCAGGAAGAAGCAGGAAATTAATTAAAGTGCCTTGAATGACAGTATGCTCAAGGGCACATAAGACCATCATGTCACACACACACACACACACACACACACACACACACACACACACACACATTTTAACCCCACCCTCTTTTGTATCCACTGCATCCATCAATGAATGAGTAGGCGAGACATGGTTTTAATGGGTATTTCCATTATATCAGCTCAGGCCGTGTGTGTAATGGGATTGGTTCCCTGTGTGCACAGCACCGCCTGGATAGAAGGACCTCTGTGACAATACATGTAAGGTCAAACAAATTGTGTTTCATAAAATTTCCCAAACACCTTCAGGGCCTGACAAACACACACACACACTCTTAATACAGCAGTGCTGTCTGAAGTACACAGAGAGGCATTGTTGGAGGCATGAGGACCCTCTCTTGGGTTTTTTTTTCCCAATGCCCTTTACTTAACAGGACCAAATCCTCCCATGACAAGGTGACACACTACAGCACAGACTACACAAGCTGAGAACCATGGGTCAGTGTTCAGGGTCAAATATCAACTATGAATGACTTTTAGTAAAGATCCTACAGTTAAAAAGTCACACTGGTATTCCACTGGTCTACATCGGCCAGTATTAGACCGATTGTGCGGCAGACAAGGTCAAAATCCAACGCTTTTACCACAGGGCTTACAATAATACATTTCAAACCTGTAAGTAATTGTGCACTCGTTATGTAAGCACCTAATAAATTAGTAAAGTAGCCTTGAAATTCAATGGATCCCTGGTGGGGCTGTTGCTTGTCTGCTTCATTAAGTAGTTCTTTAAAATGACACTGAATGAGTTTGTACAGGAATGGTGGCAGGCAGACCCAAGCAAAGCCATGTGTGTCAACTATTGCAACTATTCTAGTGAGATTAGACACACACAAAAAGTACATACTTTTTCAGACCATTTGCAGCTCTTCATGAAACTACTGCTGATGTTTAGCAAGACAATGCTAACATGAACCTGCCACATCTGTACAAGATTACAGAGAATATTAGATTTAATGTTTTTTCCCCTTGAATCTCAAATGGTTTTTAATTGGGCATATATCGCACTGTGTAGGTCGTAACCTCTTATAAACATACAGCGGAACCAGTGGAAATCTCCATCAGTGAACAGCCATGAGATAGACGTCATATCCATTTTCCTGGTTACACAACTGCACAGATAAAGAAAGGAAATTATTTATGATCACATAATGTCACCCAGATGAGGATGGTTTCCCTATTCAGTCTGGATCCTCTTAAGGTTTCTTCCTAATGTTGTCTCAGGAAATTTTCCCTCACCATCGTCACCTCTGGTTTGCTCATTAGGGATGCATTTGAAAATGTAGAATTTATTTCTTGAATTTATATATACATCTGTGAAGCTGCTTTGTGACAATGTCTGTTGTTAAAATACACTTTCCAGGACAAATAAGATCATCACCATCATCTTCAGTGAAAAGCAGAATCTTAGAAATGTTTGCAGAAGGACAGAAGAAAAATTTTAATTTCTTAATACGTCCTTCTTTTGCTTTAATGACAGTGTGCACTCCAGCTGGCATGGACTTCACAAGTTTGTGTAAAACCTGATGATCCATGTTAGCTCAAATCCATTAGAGTGCCATCTGAACACGTGCTGCAGTGGAGGAGATGAAACTCAAGAAAAATCTGACCTTTTGTCCAAATGTTAATGACATACTTATAATATTACATTCAAATAGTGACCTACAAATAGTGTAGAATCTTGAATATGGAATAGAGAAGATATTGAAAAACCTTTGTTCCAGAAAACAACTACTGACTTATTTATTATTTATTTATTTTTAAATAAAAAGAAAAAAGAAAAAAGTGTGGCCTCAGACCTTCGGACCCCAGTGTCCAAAAAAAGAGAGGAAAAAAAAATGTTAAAGAGAAAATAGGCTACATGACAATTTGAGGATGTCCAGATGTGTCTAAGCTGGGATTGTTGCAAATGTAAGTATTTAAATAAAAATAAATCTATGATAAAATAATATTAGCTTACTGTGATTGTCACCTTCTCAGGGTTATGTTATATGAAAGCATAATGTCATGCTCTATCTGTGGCTGTAAAAATGAATTATTAGTGCAATTCGTTGAGATGCTACTGTATATTTTTATTGAACCGGTTGCTGAGATTTTGTTCTCTCTCTCTCTCTCTCTCTCTCTCTCTCTATATATATATATATATATATATATATTTTTTTTTTTTTATTAATTAGTTAATTAATTTTATAATAAATAAATAAATAAATATATAAATTATAAATAAAATAACTAAATAATAAATAAATAAATATTCAATAAATTATTATTTCTAATATATTTCTATTTACTAATAAGATATTAGATGCTTTTTTTTTTTGCTTTCTCAACTACAAAGTGATTTGAAATGGCCATCACTAGTGATAATATCACACCTTTATTCTACACTTTATTTTTTTATTTCTCATCAATAATATTGTGCTCCCATATATTAAGATGCTCTTTTCCTGGTGAAATCACTGCAAAATCTCTGTACACTTCCCTGGTGATGTGCACATCTCAGATTGAAGTCACTATTACACAAGCCAGGCAGGTTCTGTGTGTTATGGAATGTGATATACAGCAATAGCTTACACTGACCATTGTGTTCTAGCCATAACAGTTTACTTTGTGGTCGCGCAAGCCACAAAACAATGATGACCTCTCTGAGAAAGTTACAGCACTGTGGGAGGAACAGAGGAACCTTTCAACACCTTACATTGCACAAAACTGTTGCTTCCCTCCTTTTTTTTCTTTTTTAGAAATGAAGACATGTGAGCTGAGAGGTCTGAGGTCTCCTAGCCTGCAGTGCACACATGAGGCTAGCCGTGATTCATTTACACTGACAGGGCCGTTTTCACAGATAGGCTGGAGCATAAATATGCCATGCCGCACAGCTGGAAAATGTAGAAATTCATCAGGGTTAAAAAGTGGAGAGATTAACGTTTCACGAGTTTCCTCTTAAATGTATATTATTACGTAAACACGGGGCAGACGTGAGGTGGGTTGAACCTGTGCATGGCCAAAGCAAGCACAAAGCCAGGGTTTCACCGTGCTCTCGTAGCTGGAAAAAAAAAAGAATTTCCAGACTAACATGCATGGAAATGTGTGAGCTGAGGGAATGGAGTCATATAGCAACAAATGCTTTCATAGTTCAGAAGTGAGAAGAGTAAGTTATCTGGACTCGTGGTGCTTCTCTATTAAATGCTAAGGGTCGTTAGATAACATCTCCTCAAAAAAAGAAGAAAATAATCATCCCTTGTCCTGACATGACTTAAACCAAAGTTATAAACAAGTAGGAACTGGCATGTATCCTTCTCACACTACTTACAGAGGAAGAATATGAAAATGAATCCATCTCTGCCTGAACACTCACCACAACAATACTGCTGAACTTTGGTCTGGCCAAATGCTTTCCTGATTAATACTCATCACTCATTATACAGAAGGGAAAAAAACAGCACAAAGATCCATCTTCAGAATCCCTGTCAACAGCTCCGGCGGCTCAGAAGTCTTCCTCCCCCTTCTCTTCTTAAGCAGACAGAAAAAAAAGCAAGGCCTCAGGTTTGACACACTGTCCAGACTCCAGACTCTGTTTTTGTAAGGCTGCTTATGGCTTCAGCAGCAGGAGGTGTAGGGTCTGCCACAAATATTTCTCCCAGGGAATGCTTTCCAAAACAAAACATTGAAAGTCATCAGTGCCTTTTTGGGGGGGGCAGGAGAAGTCGGTGGGAGCTGATTGAGAGCTATCGCTCACACTCCATGTGAGGAGAAAAGAGCAGATCGAGCCAAGAACTAATGAAGGAAGTGAACGTCTCTGTGATCTAAAGCTCACGGAGCTTCACAGCCTCCTTATTTCTGCCTTAGTAAAACTATGCTGTTGTTGGATGGGCTCCAGGTCTGAGCGTTTTATTGGTAAGCCCACATTCCCGCAAAGTGCACTGGCTGCTCTTGCTATGTGTGCTCAAACTTGTTTATCTATGTTTAATAATTACCCAGAACTCGAGATTTTTTTTTCTAAAATGAAGAGCGCCTCTGAGTGCAATTTCTATTAACTCAAAATTCAACAATATTTCAGAAGGTCTTTCAGATTACTTGATCCCGACTTCCACATTTCCCCTGCATATTGATTGTAGTGTATCAGCCTGAAAGCTGCAGTGGCTCAATCACAATCTCCTAATGGTGCAAAAAAAAAAGAGTCTAAACCTGGCTTACAGAGATCTGATGCAAATAACTCCGAGCTATGTCTACAACTCATCTTAATAGCCAAGCGCAACTGATAAAAAAGGGCTAAAAAAAATTCTGTTTCAACAGTGTTCGAGCGGAGTTGGCTGCTCATGCCCTCAGCAAACCGAGATAAGGCCTATCTCTCTCCATCATCACTAAACAAGACTGAGCAGAAAAATACAAATTACAAAAGGCTGTAGGCAAAGCTCTTTATCTGGTGTTTGAGGGAGTTTGATCCTGGCTGAGGAAATGGCTCTGTGTGTCGAACAGATCCTGTCCCACCACTTCCACTTGGGCATGAAACAATGCGAGCGGCTACTATCTGAGCCACACCGCTATCCTTCCGCATGTGGAAAACAAGCAGAAACCTCACCCATTCCTAACACTACAGAAACAGCTCTGTCTGTTGAAACATGATAAATTCAGAAAACAACAGCATGCACAGGAGTTGATGGCTATAAACGCATGTTTATATTGTTGGAGGATCTGGGCTTTACTCTGCTTCACAGGCTGTCCGACTGACACATATCCATTAATTCATTTTCATTTTCATCAGCGTATTATGGATTGAATTTTTTAAACAGCTTGTTTTTGTATCCAGTGCATCCTCCTTAACAGGTCCTCTTTTTGTTTTGAGCTCAGCGCCATTTCTGCAATAATGTGACAGTAATCACAAAGAGTTTCGATTTGGATTTTTTTCCACACTAGCGCGCAGCACACGGGACACCTCGGTGCAGGCGTACAATCGATCAGCATGGCTCAACAGCTCGCTGGCCTGCGGCCTCACAGCGGGAGAGCTTCACCAGCGCCAACCTTCTGAAGGCTCCGGATAAAAGTTAGCCCCTAGCGCCGAGGCCCAGACACGAACAGACGAATAAAAGGAGGAAAAACAAACGCGTGTTTTGGGTCGGCCTGATGGACCCTGCTCTCAGGAGGCCCAGTGCTCGTCTGATGATGTCGATAATGGAGGCCGCTCGGGCCCAGGAGTGCACTTAAACACCAGGATTAGCTCAGCCAAAACGCCTGTGTTTTTAATACACGCAGACGGAAGGAAGTGTTCAGCTACAAAGCGACGGAGCGCTGCTCTTCTGTGGCATTTCATGACAGGTCAGATGGTGGAGGGGAAAGAGGAACAGAAAAAAGACACAGGTACATCCTGGCTCTGGAAATCAACTAGCCAAATTAATCATCCTCTTTTCTAAAAAAAGAAATATGGCCAAGAGAGGGATATGAATTTTCTAGAATGTCTAGTAGTATGAGTCTAAATCAGATTTATAGAAGTCAAAATGGAAACCAAGTCATTAATTCATGTTTTACATACAAAAAGAGTGAGCACGCTAAACCACACATAAACCACAGAGTTCCGGGCTTTTTTTTATAGAATAACTAAAAATGCTGGAGCTGACATGCAGTACGTTTCACTACATTTTTTGTACCTAAAAACATGTTGAACGGCCTTGAAGTGAAATGAACCTACAAAAAAAAAATCCTTTACCTTTTATTGGCAAACCACAAAAACATACACTATTATATATCAAAATTTACATGTTCTTTATCCCACCATGTTATTTGTAGCCTCACTTAAATCCCTGGATGTGCCGAGGGTGAAATGTTCAACCTGATTAAAATCCTAAAGAGTTTCCAGCACCAGTATGTGATATACCAAGTTAAAGAGGTAAGCGATGCTAACAAATCATGACAGAGAACCTCTGACCTGACCTTTGAACTATAGATATAGACACAGGCATGAGAAGGTGCACACACAAGCAGAGGATTTGAGATGTCCACATCTAATGTTGTGAAGCTCCTGCAGTGATGTGTTGACTTTTGATCACTGTGAAGATTAAAAAAAACTTTATTCACTCTTACGGTATCAATATCGCTGCATCTCAAAAAAAAAAAAAAGGAAACTAAATAGGAACCGTGAGTGTTAAACATAATCTTTTATTTCCATTCTTGTAGCTCCTGTTAGAGAGATTTTAATCCTTTTACGGGGATCATGAGGCACGGCGGACGTTTAATTCGGCCGCTGATTTATTAGACACACACTTAAAGGAAAGAGTACATCAATCTTGGGCATATCCCTGAAATCAGCACGCACATAACGAAATGAAAGATCTCTCCACTGACAAAACTGTTATCTCTCTGTCTAAAAGCTAGGTTCAGAGATCAGGCTCGTCGGTGCACGGCCCGGCTGCGTGGTGTCTCTCGGATTACACACATCAAAAGCCTGAGAGCCACCGAGAGGAGGAGGGATGAGAGCAAGGCCACATTGTCACCACACGATTAACATCACTGCTGAAAAAGATGCTGCCCCCATCCCCAGCCACCCCCCATTAACAATACTGCCAAAGAAAATGATACCTTCTTTTGATTTCTGAAAAGGACAAGCAATTCTTTAGGAAAAAAGGGGGGGGGGAGGCAACGCTGCATGAAGTGCGAGTCAGACGCAGCTATAGGTGGCACTGTTGCATCACAGTTCACGCAAGTTCTCCTCACACACTTCACCCACTACACCGAGCGAAGGGGTGTTTCAGTACACCACCTAAAAATATTCTTTCATCTATGTTCAAGTGTCATTTCCCCAAAAGATTTTAATAACATCTAATTATTTCAAACTGCTAGGATGGATCTTTCAAAATATCACACTTCCCAAACAGAACACATTTTTGATGCTAAAACTGCTCTTTTCCTGGGAGAGTGATTCAACAGTTAATTATCGTAGAGGCTGTTTTTTTTTTTTCATTCCCTCCACCACAAATCAAACTCCAACTCGCGAACACTGAGTGGAAAACATCTTGAAATGCAGCACACAGCCAAACATAGTGGGAGCAAACTCACTGATGTTAAACGAGCATACATAAAACTTATAAAGTAACTCATTTGTACATGAAAAATAATTATTTTTAGTAGTTCATCTAACCGTCTTATTTCACTTAGTTTTGGATAAAAGGAGAGGGTGATATAATCCAATCTAACACCTTCTTAACAGTGAAGCAAAGTTCAAGGATTGTGTTGTGTCTTATAGAGAAAGTGAAATTGCTCTACAGCAAATGTTGGACTGATAGAACTCACTATGAGAAAGACAATAACAGCAATTTCCTATTTTCTTTCCTTCAACTATTTGTCTTGAAATAAAAATCCTAAACAGAACGGGTGAACAGAGACACAGGTGGCAGTGTGTGTTGCTCCTCTAAACACGGAGAGGAAATTAGTGTTTATCATATGCAGGCGGAAGTCTACGGATCATCCAAAGTGTGGAAAAAGTATAAAGACGGCAGGTCGAATGGCCCTCAGTGGCCTAACAACAACAACAACAACCACCTGTGGGACATCCAGTAATGAGATGGATAAAAGCATGCTGGAAGAATACTACGGTGGCTCATGCTGACCAAAATAATGCACAAAACAGCAAAAAGAAAAGCATAGACCTTTTGTGGATTGTTAAAGCTAAAAAAGCCTGAGAGGGAAAAAAGGAAGATGCGGCCCCGAGGCAGGATCATGAGCTCTGGCCTTTGCGTTCTGGTCATGTCCAATGAGAGAGTGACGGTGAACGAACATGTTTGCACAGAGACATACAGAAAGAGCATTTCCCCTTCCTGTTTACATCGTGTCAGGCCGTCTATCCCCTACTCCAAAATAACAAGCGTTAAAAATTTGATGGCGCTCAGGTTGAAGGCGCATTAAAGGCACAGGATGATCTGCAGTGTCCAGTGCAGGTAGGAGAGGATGTTCTCTCTGTCAGGAAGAGAACTTTTTAACTCTGATTAACTCTCTCAAGGCCAAAAGAAGCATGGTGAAATGAACAAAGTACATCAGGCAAGAGACCTGACAGACATCTCATAACACAACCTGGTCATCTCATATTAGACCCACAAAATTAATATCCTCTAACTCAACTTAGAAAAAGTTAATTCTCCATTCCACAACGTCCTTATCTAGAATCCCTACGTATGATTTCTGTGAAAACAGTATATAAATTAATCTTTGGGAAACATTTCACACACACACATACACATTTTATATATATATACATATATATACATATATATATATATATATATATATATATATATATATATATATATATATATATATATATACACACACACACACACATATACATATATTATATATATATATCGGGACACTGTTGCATGGTTGCGCTGGACATGCAATTACATGCCATGCATAGCACCGGGTGTGTTTAAACGAGTTCATCATGTGTATGAGGTGAGACAGATAACTCCATGTGTGTGCACAAAATAATGGATCATATAGAGAATTTTCTGTTAATAAAATGACAATTTTTTTCATATGTATAGAAACTTTGGGGATATCATGTGCATTTCACATCAAATTTTGCATCAATCTACACTCTATACACCCACCAAAAGCACCATGGCCTCCATGATTCTTTAATGGAGCTACCAGGACTCCTATCACCAGCTGTACAGCCCAACTAGGAATAAGGGTCTTGATAAGAGAGGTGACCAAAAACTTGATGGTCAATCATGTCTGGAGCTGGGGAAAACTTGGAAAAAGTCAACCATCGCTGTAACGCTCTGATCTGGGATGTGTGGCCAGATGGAAGCCTCTCCTCAGTGCAAGACAGATGAAAGCCTGCTTGGAATTTGAAAGCAAGCAGCTAAAGGACGAGATCCTCTGGTCTGATGAAACAAAGACTGAACTGTTTGGCCTCGATTCCAAACGTCATGTCTGAATGAAACTAAGCACTGCTCATCACCTGTGCAATACCATCCCCTCGGTGAAGCATAGTGTTAGCAGCATTATGTTATGGGGGTGGGGATGGAGCTTTTAGCAGCAAGAACTGGGCACTGGTCAGGGTAGAAAAAAAGCTGAACACAGCAAAATACAGAGATATTCTTGTTGCAGAGCACTCAAGACCTCAGAGTGGGCTTGACAGGATAATGACCCTAAGCACAAAAAAAAGCCAAAACAATGTAAGAGTGGCTTAGGGACAGTTCTGTAAATGTTCCTGAGACACTAAGCCAGAACCCAGATTTGAACCTAATCTAACATTACTAGAGATTCTTCAAAATGGCTGTCCACCAATGGTCCTAATAGAGCTTGAGAGGATCTGTGGAGAAGAACGGCAGAAAATCCACAAATCCAGGTGTGCAAACCTGTTGCATTGTACGTTTGTTTGTTTGTCTTTGACTCAGATTTTTGGACTATACAGAGATGTTTTTAATTAGCTGATATAAACTAAAAAGTAAACAAAAAGTTACATTCATGCAGCAGATATTTGATAAAACCATATACAGTAGATTGTCCTGGAGGCAGACTCTGCAAGTCACCACAGCTAAAGACTCAAATCAAATGACCGGACTTGCGTAACTACAATCACAATGTTCATAACTTAGGACAAAAATACTTGTCGTGTCTCAACATGCTGTTCACACATCAGTAACCTGAGACCTGCCTTATTTTAACTTGCATGTACTTGACAGGGTTGTCTTTTGAACCAAAACAAAAAATCATTGTCATAAAGAACAGGACTTTCAATCTCTATTGTTAATTATTAAATGAAATTTTATATATATATATATATATATATATATATATATATATATATATATATATATCACATACATACATACATATACACATATATATACATATATACACACACATATATATATACATATAATATATATATATATATATATATATATATATATATATATATATATATATGTCTATTTACACACATACATTTTTATGGGTTTTTTTTTTGTTTTTTTGTTTTTTATTAGGAACACCTGCAACAGCCACTAATGCTCCAAAACTGCAATACATAAAATCTTGCAGATACAGGGCATGACATTAATAAGTTATTGTAAACATCAAACAATAGAATAGGGCATAAATGTGATCTGTGTGTCTGTGGCATAATTGTTCTTTCCAAATGACTTGTTTGAAGAGTAGATCTCCTGGGATTTTCACTCAAAGCAGACTGTTGATTTTACACAGAATGATGCAAACAACAAAAAACATCCAAGGTAGAAACACCTTGTTGGTGAGAGTGGTCAGAGCTGAAATGAAGGCTAGGGTAACTCAAAAAAACCAAAAACCACTCTTTACAACTATGGTGATTAGGACAGCATCACAGAACACACAACATGTTGAACCTTGAGGCAGAAGAGCACGCTGGTTTCTGCTCCCGTCTGCCAAGAACAGGAATCTGAGGCTAAAGTAGGCTAGAGTCTCCCCTAAACTAGACAGAAGATTGGAAAAAGACCAGGTGATATTTCATTTTTACAAGTTCTAATTGCAAACAAAATGATTTCATCCCCCTGTGACTTGAATCCCATAGTCTGGGAGCACTTGCAGATCCTGTTTTTTTTTTTTAATTATCAGTAACAAATACTGTAATGTGAGAGGCAGAGTGAAGCATTAACATCATCCATGAGCAGCAAGCAATAAAAGTACAAAAGGAGGCTCTGGGGAGATGAGACAAGAACAAAGAGATCAAACCACTGGCAGAAAAAATTCACCGGATATTCTTACTATATTTTGTATATGTGCTTATACAACAGCAAGGCTAAGTTACATGACAAAAAAATATATTTCTATAAAAAAAATACTTCACCTTTTCACAATGCATTCAATTCACAATTTACAATAAATTTGTACAGCCATATTATAAAAACTACATTGTTTCAGAAAAGAGAAAAGTATTGCACAAGTAAATGGCAGGAAGGTGAAACATTTGAGAACTGAGCAAAAGTTAAAATGTCGTGTTGCAGATGAAAAAATCAGCCCAATTTTCTCTTTATATAGTAGGAAAGGGAGGAATACATACAAATCACTAATCTTTTATATTATGATGAAACATTTTTATCCAGCAAGGCATGGCCTCTTCCAGGAAGACCCCACCCCCATCCACAAGGCTCACTGAATGGTTTTATTGATATAAAAATTATGTATATCATATTGTTATGGCTTTCAGGCATCAACCCAATTTTAGAGCAGCATGTTAGACAGCACTCCACTGCCATTATCACAACACTGATATGATGAGTTAAATGATAAGCTGGAAGCTTGGTTTTTGTCCTTTTTATACAGCTTCAGACACTTCTACAGTACATGAAGCTGTTCTGGTAGATTGTGTTGACCTGACACCTTCCTAACACACTTTACAACGGATTTTCCTTTAATTTGTCACTCATGGCTTCATACGGCTCCTTATCACTCCACTGTGGCATTCTCATAGAAGGTTATTTCCTGTATTATTTCATATGTTATGCATGCCATAAAAAAGTGTGCTAATATAAAATCATCATCAGATAAATCTGATTTCCACAGAATTAGTAATGAATCATGTAAACAACATACTGCAGCCTTTTTAACAGGATTAGAAGAATTTGAGGAATCAAATAAAGCTGTTTTTAGCCTTGTAATCAGATTAATGATTGAATGTAATCCTTCATTTTTTAACTTTTGTGCCTGTGTACAGATATAACAAGATACTACGGTACATCCTGGAAGGCTGGAAAAAGAACAAGTGTCCAGTGTCCATGAATCTGTGCCCATGATGGCTCAGGTTCCTGTTCTTGGCTGACTACACTGGATTGAAAACCCAATGTTGTCTTCTGCTGTTGTAGCTCATAAACTACAAGGTTTTTTAAAGAGTGATCATTTATTTTTAGATATTATATCCTTTCTGACAGCTCCAATCAATCTTTTTCTTTCATCTCTCTTTTCAACAAGGTATTTCCACCCAAAATGTCACTCACTCTGTGTTTTTTGTTTTTCACACCATTCTGTGTAAATTCTAGAGATCAACAGTATCTGAAATACTTTTGACCCAATAAGCATGCCATGATTAAAATCACAGAGATCACACTTTATTAATGATGTTTTATGTGAAAAGTAACTGAAGTTCTTGACCTGTACCTGCATGAGTTCATGCACTGTGATGCTGCCACATGTTTGGCTGATTGTGTAACTGCATAAATGATCAGGTTTACACGTCTTCCTATTAAAGAGGATGGTGAGTGCTGAGGTGTATGAGCATGTATTTAGAAAGAAATCTGATTACTGACTGCCTCATGAAAATACACATTTCCCGCAGTCACATTATTTGTGGCGGTGTAAGTATCTAAACATTATGACATTTATAGTGATCAGCATATTTTATAGGTGCAAAGATGCTCAGTGTAATAGAAGTAAACTACACTTGAAATGAAAGAACAAATGGAAAAAATTTGAGACTGACTTCTGCTGACTGACTGGATGTCTACTTGTAAATCTGAAACACTTGGGATTTGCTTGAGGCTAAAAGTCTTAAAGTTGTTTTTACTTGCACCTTCACAAGGATTACCTTCACAAGTGTAAGCAGCTGGTACAGGTCTTCCACCTCATCAGCATCGTTCGGGCTGTATTCTCTACTCGTGTCCACACTAGAGCCTTCTATGGTCCTCCTGTACAGTGGCAGGTCCATGGCTTCTGCATACAGCTCAATAGCCTGATGTCCAACCGTTTGATACATGTAGCTGTCAAGCTCATCTGGGTACCACAGTGTAAGGAGAAAGCTTTATTATTAATATTTCGGGAACAGTTATTTAAGGATTTCAGATTTATGATCTCACCTGTGTGAGCTGGTCGGAGGTTGGCCAGTGCTACTATAGTGTGTCCTGCAGCAACACACTGCATCATGTTATAACAGCTGTCTTTGCCACCACTGTAAATAGCACAAGAGAATTAAATGAATATATTTTGCTTTATATGGCAGGTGATGCAGGTGTGCATGAATATGTAACTGATGTGCTACATTTGTAAACACATGCACTTTTATGGGTAAATATACTTATAAATTAGAACTAGGAATGAAAAATGAATAAGAGTTAGTAGACAAAGCGACACCTCGTTACCTTATCAGTGCAACAACTTTCATTTTCATTATTAATTCATTCACACAACGTTAAAGTAAAGTTTTTATTAAAATAGCCTGTCACGCTGTCAAGATATGTTACTCCGGAGGCTCACGCCGGTTCACTCACGCTAAACCCCAAACCACTCACTGCTCCCTACATAGCTGCACTACATACTGCTTAAAACAGCAGGTTATTCTCCCTACGCAAGTGTACTATATGACCAATAAGAAGCCATTTGGGATTCAACCCAATTTGTAAACACGAGCCGACAACGTGCAAGCCGTTTCTTCCGGGAGAGGAGAGGACCCCTAAAAGGGTAAAATCTGGCTTTTGGTGTGCCTGTTTAAAAAAAAAAAAACGATCGCGATGACATTTTAATAACGAGAAGAATATGTAATGTGTTGGGGACGTGTTAGAGTAAATAATTGCGATAAATACATTTATATAAAACGCATACAAAGAGAGAGAGAGAGAGAGAGAGAGAGAGAGAGAGAGAGACATAAAGTATATAATTAAATAAATACATAAATAAATGGAGAAATTTATACAAAAAGAATACACAACAAATATATAGCAAACATAACAACAGTAATAATTGAATCATAAACCTATGTTTCTTCTTCTTCTTCTTCTTCTTATTATTATTATTATTATTATTATTACTATTTACAAGTCAGTAAAACAAATATTTATCCGAGCATTAATACTGCCTAACTGCCTAACTACATAATAATAATAATAATAATAATAATAATAATAATAATAATAATAATAATAATAATGTGCATTATAATTTTTTATTATTATTATTATTATTATTATTATTATTATTATTATTATTATTATAATTCCTTTACTTTAATTGTGTATCTAAATTATGCACATACACAAATCTCAGCAATGGCATGAATGATGCAGTTTGGAGAGCATTGTGGAGTTATGGCACGAATGAGCCTATGAGCAGCAGCAGCAGCCGCCTCTCCAGTGCTATTCACACAGGCAGTGTTTTCCTCAGAGGGAGTGCTGTGGCTGAGAGGAAAACCTTTGATGCTCCTTTTGCTCTCAGTTGTTGTGCCAGAGCAGAATAATTGCAGTGCCTTCGTGTGCTTTCTTCACCTTGTGCCCCTGAGCAGGCCAAAGGCAACTGATTTTGTCGGAGTGTACAAAATTGAAAAAGACATCTTCACAGTCCTCTGTATTTTTTCTTTTTCTTAATGTAACCTGCTCTTGGTCGTTCTTATTTCTATGTTCTTATTTATTTACTGAGCATGCTTTGAAAACTTTGCAAAGATGATGATCAGAGTTTATTGATTAGTGGGATCAATGCTTTTGCAAAACTTTTCACTTCTTTGTGTCTCTATACTGTTTGTAAGGTGTAGGATTATGATTTCTTGGATAGAGACTGGTTTTCTTTTGTTTTTTATCGAAAATGTGTGTTCAGGTGTTGCCTTCCATGTAATTAACTTATATTACTCAAACACCTAGTTTGCATTTTATATAACTGTGCACTTTATGCTCCATGTTTTGTTGTCACTGAAAACACTAAATTTCCGAAAATTTTTACATTATTCTTATTTTATAAATCTGTTCATATTGCAAGTCCACTTGTAAAGAATTTTGTTTTTATTTGTGGCAGTATTCCTGCGATTTACAATAGAGTGTTACGTGGTCTTGTAGACGCACAGGGAATAAAAACCCTTGATGGATAGTGCATCCAAGGCACAGGCAATGAACTGAATATGAGGCGCATAAATATGGAGGCAAGGCACTGGGAATCGAATGGCACTCTTAAAGGAGCATACGCATACAACAGTTGATTTACACAGATACACAAACTAATTTTTGTCAGACAAGGACACAAAAACTTTGGGTGTAATGACAAAGTGAGGCCTGAAATCATGGTGCAGACATATTGAGCAGCAGGGCAGGCCAGTCAAGGTTGAACACAGAGGCAGGAAAGAGTCGTCACCCACCAGCTTTCTATTTATCTTCCTTTTAGAGGACAGCCGATACAGATTCTATTAAAAAGCGACACTGTGTGACATAGTGTGCTGTTTCTTTTTGCAGCAGTTTTGCACTTTTTGGTTTTTGATCCATTTCATGTTAATGGAAAGTGAAACATTGTTGGCTGTCTGTGAACAAACATGCTTATTTATTGTCTTATATTAGAATGTCTCTAAATCCTGAATGTTCTCATTTAAACTTGGAAGACTTGTCAGTAACACTTATAAATTCTGCTCGGCTACTTTCATACAACTATGCAGTGAAATATTGATGGATTAGCATTGGCAACACAACACAACGCAACGCTGGGTGCTGAACTTCCTTCAGTTAAACTCCCCCCTAAAATTGCAGTAAGACTTACTCATAACTCCTGGAAGCATATTTACATCATTAGGCAGCTATTTCCTCTACACTAAGGTTGCATTTGTAGCTGTCCCTAAACAAAAATGCTGCAGGATCCAGATCCTGACTTTCCACTACACAGTACGCTCTAACTCTTCATGTGGTCACTAACACTGAGCAGACCTGTAAGGTAATTTGCAGCCTGTTCAGATGCTTTTCGTTACAGTATTGATGTGGCTGATGGTGACCTGGCAACCTCTGGCTTCCTGCTCCATGACTTCTCAGAGAACAGCAGCATGCAGCAGGCAGTGATGGATTCAACTGTACATTATCCTCAACAGGCAATGCATGCTGAAATACCAGATGTCTCTCAAGTCCAGCTAATGGCACCGAGTAGTTCAGGCAAAGTTTGAAATTTAGTCGGAAATAATCGCTTGTATTTTGATTGGGCTTTTACTGGTCATTGCTGAGAGCCAGACTTTTCTCCTGTAATTCGGCTGATGATAAATCATGAGGTTTTGTAATGCCTTTATAAGGTGATGTAGTATTTGGATCCTGCAAGTTTTCCAATAGAGAAAAAACAATAAGCCCAGAAATGTAGCAAAAATGACCAGAATATTAAAAGATAGTAGGATGTGAACGAGGTCAATTTACCTGTTAAAACTGTAATTACCTAGCTAGGTTGCCAACTAAATATGCTAAAATTATATATATTTTAAAAAGCAAACTACACTGGTAATGTTAACTAACATTGTAAAAGGAGACGTAGCATTGTGGAAAAGACAGTGAGTAATGTTCCCTGAGGTAAGTTTAGCTAGTATTGTGGATAAAAAGAGTACGGTAAATTAGCTAGCATTGTGAAAAAGGAAGTAAGATCAATTTAGCTAGCACTAACACTGTCCGTTGTTCACTGAGGTAAATTTACATAGCATTGGGGGGTAAAAAAAGTGAAGTTAATTTAGCTAGCAGTATGGAAAAAAGAGTGAGGAAAATTTAGCTAGCATTGTGGAAAAGAAAGTAAGATAAATTATGCTAGCATTAACACTGACTAATGTTCACTTGGGGTAAGTTTTGCTGGCAGTGTGGATAAAAGAGCGAGGTAAATTAGCTAGCATTGTGGAAAAGAAAGTCAGATAAATTTAGCTCGTATTAACAGTTTGTTGTTCGCTGAGGTAAATTTAGCTAGCAGTATGGAAAAAAAGCAGGTAAATTTAGCTAGATATGGGAAAAGTGAGGTAAATTTAAGCTTAAAGGCAGTTTTTTTTGTGAGAAAAAAAAAGGGGAAAAGGGGAAAGCAGTTTTAAAAAATTTTTAGCTAGCATTAACACTATCCGTTGTTCGCTGAGGTAAATTTATGGTAGGGGCGAGGTAAATTTAGCTAGCAATAGGGGGAAAAAAGGGGGAAAGCGAGGGGTAAAATTTAGCTACCAGCAATGGGAAAAAAGGGGGGGGGGCTGAGGGTAAAATTTGTCCGTTTTGTTTCACGGGGGAAAAGTAAATTTTTGGTTTTAAAGGAAAAATTTTGTGGGGGGAAAAAAGATTTAAAAAAGGTTTAAAAATTTAGCTAGCAGTATAAAAAAATGAAAAAGAGTTGAGGGTAAAATTTAGCAAAAAGCAATTTATGGAAAAATAAAAAGTAAAAGGGGATAAATTTAGCTAGCATTAAAAAAAAAACACTGTCCGGTTTGTTTTCACTAAAGGGGCAAAAAATTTAAAACAATGGGGGGGGCAATTTTTTTTAGAAAAAAAGAGTAAAAAAAGGTAAAATTTAGCTAGCATTGTGGAAAAAAGTGAGGTAAACTTAGTTAGCATTGTCGAAAAGAAAGTAAGATAAATTTAGCTAGAATTGTGGAGAAAGTGAGATAAATTTAGCTAGCATTAACAATGACTGAGGTAAATTTAGAAAGTGTTGTAGAAAAGAAAAGTGAGGTCTAAGTTAGCTAGCACTGTGGAAAACAAAAGAAGACAAAAGATTATAACACTCACAGTGTCCTATTGCAGTAGACAGCAGATAGACAGCAGAGGGACACTATAGA
This sequence comes from Hemibagrus guttatus, assembly GCA_033459395.1. Classification (NCBI taxonomy): domain Eukaryota; kingdom Metazoa; phylum Chordata; class Actinopteri; order Siluriformes; family Bagridae; genus Hemibagrus; species Hemibagrus guttatus. The sequence continues at coordinate 18,059,001 of JAUCMX010000008.1, forward strand.
AGAGAGTGAGGTACATTTAGCTAGCATACTGGAAAGAAGAGTGAGAGTATTTTAACAGTAATTTGAAGTTGCTAGCATTGTGGAAAATAAATTGAGGAAAACTTTATATAACATTATGGAAAAGAGAGTGAAACAATGTTAGCTAGCACTATGGTAAAGAGAGTGAGATAACAGCATGGAACAAGGCTAGCTAAGGCTGTGGAAAAGAGAGCGACTTAATTAGCCTTTAGGGAAAGCATTAGCATTAGGGAAAATTGTGAGATAAAGTTAGCTAGCTAGGTTGCCAAATCTGACCTACAATATATACACTAGCATAAGCTAGATACATTAGCTAATTAGGTCGCTATCTATGTGTAATGTTAGCTAACAATGTGGAAGAGAGTGAGGGTAAGCAGCTAGGTTGTCAACTTTGACCATTATATCCTAAAATTAGCTAGTTACATAAGTTAAATAACTATTCAGCTTATGTGAAACGTTAGCATTATGTTACAAAAAGAGTTCTATGTAGCATCATGTAAAAGACAGTAAACATTTTTATTGTGCAAAAAAGAGTGAGAGAATTAGCTAGCTAGGTTGCTAACATTGACCAGTATAATTAGCTAAATGTAATGGATCAGAAAGTTAATTTTGTCAAACTGACAGTTCTGGAACAGATAGTGTATGCCTAGGACAAACTTATTTTATTGTAACAAACAACCAGAGGATTTTGTAAACGAAACAAAAAACTAAATATAAAGTTATTGTTAGATGGTTAGATAGTGTTTGATTGTTAGCTAATGTAGTAGTGTGGGAAAAAACACATAAGAAACATAAGAAATGATCATGTATTTTGAGTGGGCACACTGTGCACTCAGTGGTGCTGAGGGTAGAGTTGCCGCCTCACAGCTGCAGGGTTTGTGGTTCAGTCCTGAGTTCAGGTTACTGTCTATGTGGAGTTTCACATGTTCTCCCTGTGTCCTCATGGGTTTCCTCTGGGTTCTCTGTTTTCCTCCCACCTCCCAAAAAACATCCCAGTAGGTGGGTTGGCTACTCTAAAGTGCCCCCAGGTGTGAATTAGTGTGTGAATATGTGTGTCTGTGTGTGTCTGTGTGTGTGGTGCCCAGTGCAGGACTGGTGTGTGTGTGGTTCCTGAAGATGAATGAACACTATGTTACTAAAACTTGGCTTCACTTTGCTCCCACTTTCAAAAATGCCAAATAAAACATATTGGGTGTGTGTGTTGATTTTACATTTCATATTAAACTACTACACTAATAACTTAGGTTAATAGTATAGTTGATCTAAAAGCCTATGGAAGTACCTCAATCAGAATTCAACCAGCTGACCCTCGAGGCTAATGTTCTGTGGCCGGATACATATAATGAGGCCTTTATATGTTTCACCCACATCAAAAGACCTTTGTGAACAACACAACCAGGAATCTGTACACATTTTTACAGACAATTAACAATTGGCTTGGGTAAATTGAGTACTATGTCCTTAATGTCTCAAGCTAACTGAATCTTGATTAGAAATTTGAGGAAATATGTTAACAATGGAACTGGCGTTGGTTCAGAATGTGCTCCATTTCAGTGGCTTGCACTCAGCAGCTGCTAATGACGGAAAATAATAAGCCTGCGTACAGAGCCTGTTCCTTTAACGTCATTTACTACACAACCAGCAAAGAAAATGACCGCCGATACACCACTGAGCAGAAATGTACACGAAAGCCTTCTTTGTGTGTGTATTTAATCACAGCATTTGTCTTCCATCTCCACTATAAAGGTGATCCAGACACTCACATGGGCTTACATACATACGTCTTCACTAATATCAAGCCTGCGATGCTTTATTATTATTTATTATTAACAAAGGAGATGCTCAGTTGCAGGATCAAAGTGTCCACAATGCTTTCATTACCCAGAAATTGGGCAGCCTTTCAAACAGCTACTCTTCTCAGTAAATGTGATTTTCCAAATATTGTCTTGATTTGAAAGTGTTTTGTTTTGCTTGCAAAATCCCAGAATCAAATTATGGCTTCTTTTCCCGCTCTGTGAAGTCACAGCCAAAGGGATGTGGTCCATTAACGTACAAGATCCTTTAATTTCCAAACAGCTTGAGAAAAGCACACACACTCCATGCCAGCCGTCACCTGACCCAGCTGCCAAATACAATTCCATATGTAGCGCCTGAATGTTTCACAGAGACGCACTCTTCCATTTAATCCAGGTCTTATCTTAATCATCGGTGGAAGCCTGGAAAGGCAAACAAGTTCCCCTGATTAACATTTAAAGTTCTGTTCAGCCTTCCACTAGCAAAAAAAAACTCTATTCTTTTAAGGCTCAAGTGTATTCAAGAATGTAGGATTGTGTTACATTTTTCTGTGGTGTATAAAAGTGATGTAGAGATTCAACTGTTTCTAAGAGTCACATAGGACGTTTGATACATTCATTGTCTACCGCTTATCTGATCTATTCTCAGGGAGCCTGTGCCTATCTCAGGTATCATTGGGCATCAAGGCAGGATACACCCTGGACGGAGTGCCAACCCATCGCAGGGCACACACACGACAATTTAGAGATGCCAATCAACCTACAATGCATGTCTTTGGACCGGGGGAGGAAACCGGAGCAAACCCCCGAGGCACGGGGAGAACATGCAAACTCCACACACACGGCGGAGGCAGGAATCGAACCCCCAACCTTGGAGGTGTGAGGCAAACGTGCTAACCACCAAGCCACCACAGCGAATGGATAATTATTTAAAAGAAATAAAACACTACAGGGTTAATTCTGATAATTAGTTAATAAGTTATATTAATAAGTTAATTATTTTGATATAACAGAACACAATGAAGTGTTTTATTACTCTTTATTTCAAACTCTTTATGTCAAAACTTACTTTTTAAAAAAATTCATTTAACAACTGCACGTCATCCTTTTTCATCCAAATTGAAATACAGTTTAATCAAATCTGTGAAACACATTAGTTTCTGTAATAACAGCTAGAAACAGTTGTTTCCTCACCAGACCCTCTCTTTGATGGGGAAAAAAATATCTATCATGAAGACTTTCCCTTGGTGGAAAATGTACTGACTGTTTAAAAAGCACATACACAAGAGACTCCTTCCAAGAAAAGAGTAAAAAAAAAGTCTCTTAAAAAAACATCTTTGTTTATACATTCATTTATTATTTGTTAGATTTGTCTTTCATATTAAGACTTACTGGCCTTACAGTATGTGGCTGCTTACTTGACTTTCATAAAGTTTTCACTTTTTTTTTTATCTAATCCATCTCTTTCATAAACTACTATACACATAATCAATTTTCTCCTTTCCTGACTTCTTCCAGTATTACCTGTTTAGCCAGGTCTGTCGCTCCTTTGCCTATGAAGTGAAGTATGATGCTGTAATTAGGAGGTCTGCTCTGTGATACACAATACGCGGACGGTTTAACTCACACCCGACAAACACAATTTTAATCTGGAAAGTAGCACGCAATCAGAATATTGGATCTGACATCAGACGTAGCCACAGAGGCTATCCCCACACACCCTCCTCAAGCTTCAAAGCTCTTCCCGGGCCTGTTATAGCTTTCCCTCGTGATGAAGTGTGACAGTCCACAAACACAAAAGCCCCGGCCCTCTCGTGGGCCGCTCTGCTTTTCTTGGAGCACCTCGACCAGCGCCATGCCAAGCCAGCTTGTCTGTTGTCAGAATGGACCCCCCGTATCCAGGTCTGTGTGTGTGTGTCAGTGTTTGTGCGTGTCTGGGTTGCCTGGGATGATGTAATCGGTATTTGGTGGGGGGTGTGGACTAATGCCCACTTCCGCTTGCTGCTGTCTCCATCTGCAACTTGGTTTTTCTAGCGATGACTCTAATGTGCTCCAGATACAACCAGAAAACCACCTGTACAGCCCCTGAAATAGTCTAATTTAGGATCCTTCAAAAATGAGAGTAAAACCTAGCTGAGTGGAACAAAGAGAACGATTCTAACACTGCTCTGCCTTTTGCCGAATACTGGGATTTATTGGATATAGGAAACACAATACACAAAATAACATCTGTTTTAGAAAGTGATCAAAGCAAGTGTATCATAGAACTGTATGGAAAAAACTGTTATTAGTGACGTGTATTTGTGTTTACTGATGTTTCTCAAAAACGTTCTTACAGTAATCTTCAGTAATCTCTTGTTTGGCATCTCTATGGATATGAAAAGCCCTCAAATACCTTCTGAACAATGCCCAGGAGTGTTGCTTGGTATATTTATTTTGAAAATAGAGGTGACATTTACTATAGTAATTCATCATTAATAGCACTGAAAGTCTACTATAGTAGAAACTGAAAAGTCTGCTTTAAAGGATTATAACACATTATTATAACTACTATTATAAATACTTCTTGTGCTACTTTGTTGAAAGGCCATCACAGAAAAGTTAAAGCTCTTAAGAAACTACTACTTTCTGAGTGGAAACTACTTTGGAGGGCCATTCAAATGAATTAAAAAAAAAAAAAACATTTACTCAGAGCTTGGAAAAACTTCTCAGTACCCACATGAATGTAGCATATGTGTTTTCTGTTATATCACTCCCATAAGTCCCTTTTATTCCAGACCTTTAGCACTCAGAAAAGTAAACATGGGGGATGCTGTTAAATTAAAAATAATAATCATAATAAAAAAGTTTTAATACATTTTTGGAACTTGGAAAAGACTGGTTGATTGTAAAGGGGATGAATTTTTGCTACATACCTCCTGGACAGGTAATATTGTCAGTAAAGCATTAATCATGGGCTGCTTCTGTAAAGAATCAGTTAACATTAATTAAGCCAGCTAGCAGAACAAAGTGAAGCCTTATTGCTGGGGTAATATGTAGTGTAACTTAGCTAACAGTACTCGTAAGCTATCAATCAGTTAATAAGCTAACAATTGCTCTGTTGCTAACATAGCATGATGAGCTAAACAAGGTGGTTATTTACACAAGGTAAATAATCAAGCTAACAGTTCTTGTGAGCTAGCTCAGATACCAGGTTATCTAATAGTCCCATTACCCACCCAAGCTATGACTTTGAAGGCTATAAAAATGATTTTGCTGTGCTTTGAATTTTGCCGCTGAGTTTGTTTTCCTTTTGGCGTTCTTTTGGGTGAGACTTGGAGTTGCTATTTTTTTTCCTCTGTGGTCCAAGTTGGAGGAAAGAGATGGAAGGCTCCTCTTAATGTGTTTGGCTAATCAGACGCTCTACGTCCTATCCAGACAGCAGTGAGATGTCACCTGCGTCCTGCACTAGGCCAGGCCTGTCAGTACAACAGCAGCAAGCAATGCCGCCATTTGTCTTGTGGTTTTCAGTCACGGCTATTTCTCCACAAGCCGTCCAATATCAACATAGGACCTATAAATATCTTGCATGAAGTGCACCTCCACTGGGAAAAGCATAAGTGAATCTGTGGAAGACAGGGGAGAGGGAGAGCGAGAGAGAGAGAGAGAGAGAGAGAGAGAGAGAGAGAGAGAGAGAGAGAGAGAGAGAGAGCTCTTGATCTGTTTGCTGACTGACTTCTTAGACACATCTGGGCTCTGTCGTGGAAATGAGGAGCAGCACACTTATAGTAGACTTGGAAACCACTAAAGTCACATGGAAAGCATTATTTCCTCCAATCAAAGTTATTATCCATCTGAATCACCAGCCCAAGTACTTTGAAGATATGCTCTAGAAAGCTCATCCTAGCACAGGCAGACAAACTTTAATTCATTTCAGGGTTCAACTTGGCCAAGTAAAATTACCATTGTAAGTTTATGCTGGATGTGTCATCATGGAAAGCTGCCATGTTTTCCATGGGCTCAATAGGTTACAAAAACACTTCCCCACACCCTAAATCTAACTCAAACACTGAGCTTAAACCCAACATTAAACCCAAAAATTCAGCCCCAGCGTGTGATGAAAACCTTTCGACGCAGTAGATCCTGCTCATTAATGCACCCTTGGTAAACAAATACTTCTCAGTACTTCTATTTATAGTACTATACTATAATATACTATAAAGCTTCAAATATGAATTAAAATACTCTAGCTATGATCCACAGCAGCTTTTATAGTTGTAGCAGCTTCCCTGTTGCAGATTATCCAATCACTTGAATTTATATGAGTTATGTCACTGAAAAATGCTCATCAGACCAGAAACTCATTACAGGGTTGGAGACATTATGTCAGAAATGGGAGAGTTTTCACACACTTAGATTACATGCAAACATTTTTCCCTTTGATTTACTCTTGCTGATCTGATTAGTGAACTCATGAGGTGGCTTGTTTAAAAAAAAAAGTCAATGACAAAAACAGTGTTTAAAGGTGAATGGAAGATGTTTATGGTGTATAAAACTTGAAAAGTTACATTCTCCTTGAAATTGTTCTTGGAATCCTTCCACAAGTCTTAATGCTTCACTATTCAGTTATATCTGTTGCTTATTATGTCCTTTTTTGTAAACAAGGAATTTACCCAAAGACTTAACAAACATTAGAGAATTGATTTGGTATTAAAAAAAAAGGGTTAATATTATCAAATTTATCATCTCAGTCCCATAAAGAATGTGTAATGTACTTACGATATACAACAACTGTCTTTTAAAAAAAAAAAAAGTTTTTAGTAAATGCAGTTGCGCCATTTATTTTTTAAAATATTATCCATATCAGTTCAAATAAATCCCACATACAAGCAGTTTAGTGAATCTGTAACCACAGTCTTAACAAACTGTCACCAAGAAGAGTAACTAAATGTGATCCAGTGCAAAAGGGCTTCACTAATCTTGTAAAAACTCACAAATATAAACAATATTTTTTACTAAAATAAAAGCAATGGATGATACAATGTAAAAAAAAAAAAAGGAATCACCAATTCAGTCACCTGTTTTAAGCAAGTTCATAATATGGAATTTCATTTGTTTTATTCCAGTAACTGTTATTCAAGTCTTTTCACTTATTTTTGCGGCCGTGCTGAAAGGGCGAACAGTTTTAAAGCTGCAGTGATATTTGGTAAAAGATGGCCTCCAATCATTCTAAACCGCATTGAAGCTGTGAGTAACCGTTAATAAAAAACAAAGGCCAAGGTCTTGTCTGCGAACCCTACCGACGTGTTCATCTTCTCATTCCAGATGAGAAACTGTATACGAGTCTGGATATGACCTCAAGTTTATAGCCTGGACCTGTTGCTCCTGAGCGATTGATTGTCACTGAGTGAAAACAGCATGGCCCCGTTGGAGCACTGTCTCAGCAAGAAGCTAACGAGTTTCTATCGGCCGCTCAGCTTCGAGAAGCACATCAGCGTCTACGTACTCCCTCTTCTGTTTTTTATAGGTGAATTCCATACACTGGACCAATCTTCCTTGCGGCAGGAGTTCTGTGATTAAAGTGTATAAAAAAGCAGGCAGGTCCACTAAAGTGGCGTGATTTACTGAGCTGTCACCCTGGTTCAGGCAGGGCAAGAAGTTCAGACCTCAGCAGGAGAGTCCTAATGAAAATGAAACAAGGAGAGCAATAGAAACCTGTGTATATATATATATATATATATATATATATATATATATATATATATATATATATATATATATATATATATGTGTGTGTGTGTGTGTGTGTGTGTGTGTGTGTGTGTGTTGGGAGGGGTTAAGGGTGGTTGATATGGCTTTTTGTGTTGAGCTCCCTGTGGCCAGTAAGTCACCTTTCCATGACCTTTCCAAGCCCTGACCCTGGTTTCCCGTCAAGCAGGATTCATCTGGATGCTAAAACTCTTAAGATGCTGATATCTTAAGAATGGACTGGCTGCAAATGTCACATCCTGGTGGAACACGATTTACCTCACATGTATTATTCACAAATTCACACACTCAAACAACACCCACTCTATCCCCGATATAACCTCTCTCACACTGAGTTCACAGTCAGGCCATGTGGATATGTGCCCAAAGAAAGAGTTTGGGGCAAAGGCATGAGACTGAAGGCCTGTAAAGTTCTCAAGAGCTTCCAAATGGGAGGATCCAGACTTTGTTTAGGCAAACCATGCGAGGGGGAAGGGTGATCAGACATGTATGCAGATGTCCCATATTTAAGCTACACTGTTATTTCTGTCATTGCAGTCAAAGGCCATGCTGTGAGGGAGCGCAGCTGGAGAGAAAAAAAAAGAAAGCAAGAAAGAAAGAAAGAAAGAAAGAAAGCCAGAGCGGAAAAGCGAGAGAGGAAAGCGAGAGAGAGGCGGGGCTTAAGCATGTCCTAACACCCATAATAGGAATGGTGGCCATGCTATGTATCTAGAGAGAGAAGTGATTCTTCCTTTTCCCTGGCTGGGAATGTTAAAGTTTATAGAAAGTCCCTCCTGTAGCAGCAGTGAGAGGGGAGGATGTGTGCAGCACAGCCAGGCCAGATGCTCTCCAGACAGGCCGCAATGCTCTACGCTGGCCTCTTGAGGGAAGCGATGTTGGCCTGGAGATAGCTGATTCAAGAGCTCGGTATCCACCACATCCTGCAGCAGGCACGCACAGGGAACCAGCGCTTACAGACTTTGTACCAGCCAGACCCCTCCAGAGCTTTCACCACACACACACACACACACACACACACACACACACACACACACACACACACACACACATGCCAAACCCTAACATCACCAGTTTTCATGTTTGTCCAGCTCTGTGATGCTGTTTCCCATCAGCACTTCTCAACCCTTTCCTTTTTCACTCGTCTCCCAAGCCCACCAATGCTACACTTCCACTATTTGTAATCATAACAGTTTCCTGCACTGGATATGACAACTATAAATATACAAAGCACATGAAAAGGAAAAGATTGAAGGAAACTATGATGGCATTTTACAGTGAGATCCACACACTAATGCTGCCTGCTTAACCCTCTGCAGGGCTCATTTTTCACCCTAAGTAACCCACTAATTTTTACTGCTACATCGTCCTCCGTTCACACCACGCTGCTGTTTCATATTCATATTGCTCAAGCCTTGATATATGAGCTAGGACTGTGATGTCAGCGAAAACACTTTCAATAATTGCTATGAGAAATATCCTCAACCTTCTAACACCTTTCCACGTCTAGCCCCACTCCCATCTCCTGAATCTTCATCTATCAGCTCAGCCGCAACGCTTTAAGTGATACGAGTGATGTATGGCTCAGTGCCATCCTTGTGTTCCACTCCTAACTATTTACATTCTATCAAGTGAGCGGGCCACCAGCCTGTGGTGCATAAGATTATCATAAATTAAAAAAAAAAATGCAGCCCATGAGCTAAGCATATCAAAGAGCTTAAACGATGAGCCTGAAGATGTGTTTTAGTTTAATGAATAAAATATTTGGCACCTATATACGAGCTCAGATAGTGATACAACACTGCTTGATATCCACGTCATGTACTCAGGAGAGAGAAACAACACATTCATGTTAGGACATGTTAAAACTAGTCATGCAAGATGTTAGTTTAAAGATGAAAAATGTATGGAGATAAAGGTGATGTATGGAGGTGCCATCGAATCTAAAAGTGTTTGGAGGGCAAGTTGCAGTCTCAGTGTCATGGTCTCTCTGGATTCGGTCCTTTCCATACTCCTCGCCTCTCAGAAAAGGAAATGTTCCTTCCTGACATGGAATTGTTCGAGTTAAGATGAAGCGGATGCATGCCGTAAATAGGAGAAGAGGCAAGCAGCGGCCAAGCTGGGACAGTTGTGGCCTTGTCCTACTCAGCATGTGCAGAATGTGGCGTCAGACAAAATAAATTCTCTTGTCTGCACCAATGGTGGACATACAGTATAGGTCACACACACACACACACACACACACACACACACACACACACACACAACAGGTCAGCCACTTCACCTGCCGTTTCTTCACATAATATGAGAACTGATGTCTTAATTTTATTTTCCTTCATTGGCAGGCAGATTCCATAAACGCTTGACACCAAAACTGTCCCAAAAGAGCAGGAACAGGCTGACACACTCCGAAAGAAGTCAATTAAATGTCTATCATTAACCTCCTATGGCTTACTGTCAATTATCTGTCCCATTAACTCGGTAATACAGTAGTGGGTATGCGCTTAACACTGAGAGGAAGCAGCATGGATATTGCTCAATAAAATGAGAACAGAAATGATGACTTTTAAATAAATTCAGTTCAATTATATTGAAGTACTCATTTAAGGCCATTTGCACCTCTGGTCCCAGCTTTTAGATGATTCATGCTCATAATAAGGTATATTACTGCTGCCTTTATATAGATTAGTCATAAATTTGCCATGCTTATATGACTGTTTAAAACCCAGCATGCAGGAAGGCTCTTTATATCACAATTATCATATTAATGATGTTTCACTTTCATACTGAACTGGAAATACTGTATCTGATGAGAAATTAATGATGGCTTTGAACTGAGTAAACCATGTAAATTCCACTACAAAATTATAGCATGGACGTCATCATCAGTAATTAATATATTTCATGAGTGCTAATAGTGAAGCTGCAGAAGCTTGGAAATAGTTTTGGTACTTAGGAATTTAGCCATAGAGACATAGTCATGCTTTTGTGCTAGTCGTAAGGAACTGCAACTTCAAACCTCAGAGCAGTCAGAGAAAGAAAAACCTCTAATGCAAAACTTTTACAAACAGAAATATGATTTGCAATCTCAAACTGTTTCATTCACGCATATTTCCACTGACTGAGTCTAAACAACTTTTTTTTATTGTTTCCATGTTTGGCTTATGTTTTCGTTTAAGAGTCATATTTGAAAAGAGAAGGAAAGCTTTATCCTGAACCTCCCGGATACAGTGTTTATATCGTAACTCACCACAGACATAATGCAACCTAAACACACATTCAGTACTGTGTGTGGAGAGCTGTATTTCCCATTCTAAAGGGCTGTTATCTGTTTCCTGTACTAACAGGAATGTTTTTTTTAACTTCCTCCTGTCCTCTTGACCTCTTTGAGAAGGAAAGGTATGGTCAAGACCATCTTCCATCATCGCCTTCTGCTAATGTGTTCTGAAACCATGGAACCTGCTTTGGCTTTAGTTTTAAGATGATTTGGCATAGATCACCACACATACTTACCATGGCTCATTAACTTCAAGTGTTTTTCCTATCCCGATGATAATTCAGCTTGCCAAGCCGTCCATTACCGAGTTGAAGATTCAAGTAAATAACCATGAGCTGATGGCACAAACAATCACGTAAATGTGTATTTTGGGTAAACCAGACCTTCACAAATGTGAGCCAAATATAAATAGCCCAGCCTTTATTTTCTTTTAGGCATTTAAACCATTCCTGTGTCAAATTAAATGAACATTCTGCTTTTACAATGCTGCTTGCTTACAAAAGAAACCTCAAGTACTTCAGATGTGATGTTCAGTTGAAAGAAGTTTTCTTCTACACATTTCCCAGAGCTGCCCATCACAGTAACAGGCCTGCTGCTGGATACAAACTGCTTTCTCAAACTGTATGTGAGTGCTGAGGGCTTCTGAATGACGGCTATGTTTGCTAAAAGTTAAGTTTACTGCCTTATTTATTTATTTATTTATTTATTCATTTATTTAATATGTCAGTAACTTAAATAGGACCTTTTAAGTCCAAATACTTTTCATAATATTTACCAATGTTCTCCACCAGTCAGTTAACCTGCTCAAAAAAGAAAGTTAAAAAGAAAGAGGTCTGCCTCAGGTTTTTAAATGAATTACATGCGCTAATGATCTGGCCCATCTACCTCCAACCCAATAGTGTCCAGTCTTATCCAGAAAGGATCACTGTGGGTGCAGGTTTTCAGTCCAGCCAAGCAGAAGCCACACCTGTGTCTACACCTGAAAGCCAAGATCAGCTGAGTAAACAGGTGAAATCAAGTGTAGTTCATGCTTGACTGGAATGAAAACCTGCACCCACACCGACTCTTTCTGGATAAGATTGGACACCCTTGGATTTGTTATCACTCAAATATTTTATTTTATATCTATAATCTTGATTTGAATGCTTTTAAAAGTGTAGAGGCTTTAGAAGTTAGATCAGCTCAAGAGTAAGAGTCTGATTCTTCCCAGAAAACAGTATATATATTTAATTAGAAAAAAAAAAACCCCACTCTGGAAACACTGAGGAAATGACAATGAGGAAATAACACTGATGAAATGGCAGATAAAGAAACCTTGGACAAATAAATAGTTTTATTTTAGTTAAACACCCATGATCAGATGATGCTTTCACACTCATAAATGTAAACCTTTCCTGTTTAGTTGCCCTGACATTACTGAATAATTAACAGTTGTTACTGAATTGGATTAGAGGCATTGGTGGCTCAGTGGTAGGTTGCTCGCCTATCATGCGGAAGGCCCGGGTTCGATTCCCAGCCACTGGATGCAGTGCTGGTCCCAAGCCCGGAAAAATGGGAGGGTTGTGGCAGGAAGGGCATCCGGCGTAAAACCTGTGCCAAGTTGTTGTGCAGACCAGTTGGTCCGCTGTGGCGACCCCGAACAGGGAGCAGCCGAAAGCAACTTCTTCTACTGAATTGGATTAAGTAAGGAATAAAACATGATGAAGTGTGCTGTTACAGAAAAGTAATCAATAACTCTGTGCTGAAATTTTACCTGATGCCAAGTGGAGTTACTCTTACCAACCTGAAGTGGATTATTTTCCAATAAAATACTTCATACATCCAGAAGTATTTTCCCTTTTCCACAGCAATTTGTCAATGATTACATTTTCTACATCACTTAGTGAACATGTCATACTGTTTAATCATTTATAATTATGTTTAATGTTGTGGATCATCCTTGAGCCAAGTTAGTTCCTGTTATTACATATGTTAAACAGTCATTGCTTCAACAGTCTTTTTATTTAATAAGACAAAAAAGCTTGTCATATTACAGAGAGAAATCATAAGGCTCAAAGTCCTGAAAACTTTCCAGTGGTTGAAAACCTACTGACCCAAAGCACTGACACTGAAGACTCCTTCCATGAATGTTAAATAAATGTCTCCTTAAAGAAAACTTCAGCATGTCAACAATGATATACTTCTCCTTATGGAATAACAACATGTTTTGAATCAGTTTTCTATGAGGCTTAGATGAGGTGGAGTACATTATAATAAAACTCTGATCAGCAGTATTGTCTTCACAGAAAATGAATCAACAAAATCTGACCAATCAGATTCCACAGTGTTGGAATACTAAGTAAAGCTAAATACTAAGCAGTAATGTTTATTTTAGCGACATGTTTATTCAGAAAAGATAATGCCCAGTGTGAAAAGTTCTCGATTCACATTAATATTATGCGCTACGTGACTCATGTACATGTTAGACCTTCGTAGAGGCGGTTAGAAATATGCAGACTGTGCTGACAGAAATATGTTTGTGTCCTTTTTGGCTGCACTTCTTTGGTCAGGAAGACAAAGAGGAAGCATTTGTACACTTGCTCTCTGAGTCAGACAGGAGGGGAAGAGGTTGTGGGAAACACAGGACGACTGTTCTATGAAAGACGGATGTAAAACTTCTTTCTGAAGAAAACAAGAATATATCTGTAAAATGTTGCCAGTAAAATTTGGACTGGTTTTCTGAAGAGGGCTGCAGTGAATTCATGCAGGATTTGTCTTAATAGTCTACAGAAAACTGCAGCTAGACCCAGAAAGCTTCATGTTTCTCCCATCTGTCAGAAATAACTCATTCTTCATATACTTTGTTTCTTTCAAAACATTTTCTACACACACACACACACACACACACACACACACACACACACACACACACAACCCTTAGTTATGATGTTTATTCAAGTGATTTCTGAAAAATAATTGATTCATTTTTATTGTGCTCAGTTACCTGTTTAATTAATAATTCAAATGCAATTACTATTAAAAAATAAATGAACCCAATTAATTATTTTCCATAAATCATTTAAATCAACATTGGTTTTGCATTGTGCAAATTAGGGACCACTATTTCCCCCCAGAATGGCTGGTGTTTTCATTCTGCTAAAAGAATTTTCAGCTGATGCATAAAGGAGCAGCGGTTAGTGCAATCAATCAGCGATTACGATCTTGTTTGCAGGTTTTCCATACCTTCTCATTAGCGTACAGCATTTCTGCAGTAATTTGGAGCAGCAGAGTAATCCTGCGAGCGCTTTCGGCTGGAGCTCTGTTTCCTGTGGCCTGCGTGTATCATGGCAGATGCCCATCTGTAGGCGAGTGGCCCGTGGAGGCCCACATTAGTGGCTGTTGGCCACGGCCCCAAGTCCATTCCGCCTCGGAAACTGTGATTATGGAGCGTGATTGCAGTGTCTGCAAGGATGATAAGAGGCCGGTTTAGTGTGCCAGGCAATTTAATCATTAAAGGGAAAAAAACGAACACAAAGAAAATTAATGGTGCTTCAAATGCTGCCTGAGTTTTTTTCATATTGATAATATCCATCCAGAGCAATTTCCCGCAATTGGTGGCATATGGCCTTGTCCTACACTGCATTATGCCAGAAAGAATCAGATCTGTGTGAGTGAAGGTCAGCAAATTAAATGTACACATAAATGAGTAATGCACATGGGTAATGAGGCGCATAAGTAAACATATATAATGAGCTGGATAAATGATAAAAACAGGCAGTAAAAGTGTAGCTTTGGCCTGGAGCTGATGGGAATATTAAAGTACAATGGTTAAAAGATGGCGTTCTTGAGATGTAAGGTGAGAGCTGAGAGCATCTATGTCCGGCACATGCAGTATGAAAGAGCCTGCTGGGCAAAGACCTGCGGGGAATCGTGCCTGTGGTGGTCTCTCCTGCACCAATGTTTTGAGGAATGCTTTTTGCCTCAGCAATTGCTTTAGGCAAATCCCCATCTCTCTGTCTCAGACCTCTCAGCGCTCGCTCCTTTACCCCTTCACTCCATCTCTCGTTCTTTCTACCTCCTTCTATCTTCCTCCACTTCTAGCTCTCCTCTGAAGGTTAGGGCTGCAGCTTGGGCCTGAAGTCTATTGCTGCAATAAGAGCAGATAAGCTTTTTGCCAGACAGAGACACCACATGGGGCTGCACCTTGCCTGAGGATAAGGGCAGTGTTGCCCAGGGCCGTGAGACCCACGGCCGGGCCAGATGAGGCTTTAGTGACCCCGGCCAGAGTGGAGCTGACAGGTGAGAGGCCACTGCTGCGTCTAATGATGGCCGCCGCAGGGCAGGGTGGGGGATGGACCAGACCAGATGAGACCAGAAGAGACGAACAGAGAGAGAAGTGACGCAAGCAACGATAAAAATCTATAACTCTGGCTATGTGCCAAGAGGCTGTCCATCCAGTCAGCAGAGAATCTGGCCTTCATCTCCGCTTCCTGACCACGTGACTGCAGGACAGAGGATACACTCACTGTGCTTGAGGGGTTTTCAAAATCTAGGCATGATGCAAAAGTCATTTTGTGCTTACAGCGGTTGAATAAAGGGTCCAAGTATTAGTTTCATTGTAATATTCTGTACTTTGAAAATTTTAGATCAAATTTTTTTTATTCCAATTAATTGTGATTACATAACACTAATATACATGCACATTCGGAGTAACATTTTGTCAGAAAGATCTGAATAAATCTGAGGAGAAGCACGCTTGCAGATGTTTCTAGACAGGTGTATTGTATGATATAATTAAGCAATTAACATCCTACCATGCTTTGTGGTATGTATGAAAATGCTGAAAGCTAACCTTGATTTTGGATGGCAAGAGTGAAGACCTAAGTGACTATAAGAGAGTTTATTAATGGGGCTAGATGGCAGGAGTTTCATTCACAAAGACTGCATAATTGGCTGTGTTTCAATACGAGCAGTGAGAAAAGTGCCATCTGCATTTATATCTATGGGATTATCCATATGATATGATAATCCATCATTTTATAGGATTGGAAATTGTGGCTGAAACCAGGGATGGATTACTGACAGGGCATACTGGGCAAGTGTCCAAGGGTCCTGGCCATTAGGGGGTCCTTAATGAGCAAAGATCTAAAGTGAATGATTAGGCCATTACGCTGTCAAACAGAAGACAATACATAAAACACAGGACGATGAATGTAAAGTCAAAGAATCTGAAAGAAATTCAGAAATGTTTTTAGTGGTCGGGACTGTTTTTAACTGGAGCTAGATAAGTGAATGAAAAAATGGATAACTGTAATAAACGCTGATTATAATGTTCATATTCTCTATTGGATCATATTAATAACAAACTCTGATTTAAAATGGGCCAGTGAAAACATGCTGTCATAGCTGGTCATTGAGTTGGAGCTTGATAAAGAGCTGGACAATTTGGTTAATGAGTCTTACCCTTTTTCAAGGGTTAGACTTCTTTCTATCACAAATGCTACTCAAATACTCATAATGGACCTGTAATGTAGTACAGTGCATGTTATTTTGACTGCTTTGGGAGGGGCATTCAGGGCTCTATGCATTGGTTAATATGTGGCTGTGTGGAGCGAGCAGCCCTGCTTAGGTTCCTGCTCGAGTTGCTAATCAATCCCTGGTTGAATCACACATTTCAGGTCACTGAAAATGTCACAAGCTTTCTGAAACCCCAGGTTTTAGTGATCGTGAGCCGTCTGTAAATTTCTGCTCTCAGCTAAGAGGAGTATGTGGCCTTCTGCTGTTGTAGCCCATCCACCTCAAGGGCTCACATTCTGTGCATTTGCTTTTCTGCTCATCATGGATGTAAACAGTAGTTATTTGAGTTATTGTAGCCTTTCTTTCAGCTTAAACCCAGCCTGGCCATTCTACTCTGTCCCCTTTCATCAAAAAGGCCTTACCTCCTGCCTGACTACTATTTGCTGAATGTTTTGTTTTTTTGCACCATGAATCCCAGGAGATCAGCAGTTTCTGAAATGCTCAACCAGCCCATCTGGCACTAACAACCTTGCCATGGTCCAAGTCGCTGACATTCTGATGTTAGTGTAAACATTAACTGAAGCTCTTGACCTGGATCTGAATGATTTCATGCATTAAGTAATTGCATTATTGTATGAATGAGTACATGTGTTCCTATTAAAGTGGCTTATGAATGTATTTAGATACATGTGCATTCACATTTCATATTTAGATCACAGGTATGGAGCCTTTGTGTCTTGTGGCAGTTCATCTGTATATGCAAGCCCATGCAATGAGTCAAGGTGGTCCAGCGTCATCGACACTGTCTGCTCTGTACTCCGAACAGGGACCCAGGAGTGTACACAAACAGCCACTCTACATCTGCCAGCTGATTAATCAAGGGCTGTTCAGCAGTAACTGCAGCATACCAACTCCTTCCTGGCTAGTCCCTGTGTATTTATTTAGAGTAACCCATAGCCAGTCATGCTTGACCCAAAACTATCAGGAGCAACCATGGCTGCACCCGAGCATAAACAAAAAATATGCGTAATGAAGTAAGGAGAAGGGGGAGCAAGGGTAGGTGGGGTAGGAAGCGGGGGGTTTTCTTGGAGATAGGGATCTGCAACTCTTGAACTCAGACACAGAACAGAATATAGCTCTCCATGTCCTGCTGTTTATTTCTCCTCTGACATGGGAAGGGAAATCATTGACCTCTAAAGGATGGGGGGAGCCTCCATCCATCTTCCCCACTGAAGTCTTTAAGCTTGAGGGCATCAAGTCACTGTTTGTCCTGGAAACCTCCCTTCAATACATATTCCACTAATTAGAACAAGGGATAAATCATTGAAGCAGCTTAACGAGTGATGTCATCTTGACAAAGGAAGATTAAGAAATTGTTCCTGGACATCAGAGTAATAAATACGTCATGGAAGAAGTGAAGCCAACATTAAATTAAACTTCCCATTTATAGACAGGGATTTTTTTCCCTTATAAATTAGCATCAGGTAAAGCTTAGCATCTTAACCTATTTGCAATTTAAAGTAGCTCGCTATTTAAAAGAATAACACACTCCATTGTGTAAAAATGTGAATGCAGGTTCCCTGATGATCCAAGTTCTTTTATTCCCCCAATTATCTGCTCATGCTTGCTAGTCAAGTGCAACTACACTGATCAAATGCAGGGTCTGAACAACACTCTAAGTGGTCCTGCAAGAGTGAAAAACATAAAGAGTAAAGATGAGGCCTCTGAAAAGGCTTATTGATCGCACATGAAGGTTAGGCAACAGTAAGAGTGTTTGGGGCTCTTAGGAGGCACTCCCATGTGGCGGAGACCAGGTCCATCATTAAAACTAAACTGACGAGAAAAAAGGAAAGAAACAGAGTAAACTACGTAGACAAAGAGCCCAGTCTTGCTCAAGCCAGGTATACAGAGCTGATTTCTTATAACCCTTAATAGCACCTCTTATCATTTTGATGATGATTTGGGAATACTGTAAGCAAATATATAAATCTTGTCAATTTATAAATAATTAGTGAATTGGACTGAAGTGCGATGACCTCCAAAAGCACAAAAGTTTTTAATAATTCCCAGTTTAAATCTTTGGTAAAAATTGTAGTACTTTTCATCATTTATATAAGAATGTACTCGTATCAAAATCTGAGATTGTGTGAGAGAGAAAGAGAGAGAGAGAGAGAGAGAGAGAGAGAGAGAGAGAGAGAGAGAGAGAGAGAGAGAGAGAGAGCGAGTGAGAGCGAGCGCAAGAGGGAAAAAAGAGAGGGAGAGAGATGTGCTATTTGAACATCACAGCTGGCTGCTTGGCTGTTTATTCATAAACCTGCAGGACCATGTCAGAACTATTCAAAGGCATTTTAAAGACACGTCCTGAGTGAAGTTTATTTGCCTGTGTCAGTGTGTATATGTGTGTAGATATATATGTGTGTGTGTGAGTCTGAGTGTGTGTGGCTCATCTACATGAGTCAGTGAGCAGGGTGGCAGGCGTACCACCTGGGCTGAATGCGCGTCCTGCTCAGCAGGCGTGCGCTCCTCTCTGGGCACAGCTTGTTGGGTTTTGACCCTTTCTCTAACCCTACGCACCCTGCATATCACTGGCAGCGCTGACTGAGGAGCAGAGGGAGTCTGGCTCAGCAGGAGCACAGCAGCCACAGACAGAGGAGGAACGCAAACACAACGGTAAACAACAGCACCTTTGGGTTGGGCTGCTGTCTGGCCTGGGAGCCCCGGAGTGTGACGGACAGACTGGTGTGAAGTCATGGCATCCCTGAACAAGGAGGATTCAACATCCTCACAAGTGTTAAGGACAGCTGTTACTAACTGAGGCCCAAACTTTTAAATAGATTGGAATAAAGTTCAATGCTCTTTGTGCACTGAAAAATAAATAAATAATAAGGTAAAGTTAATATCTTAAAACAACATTTTTGAAGCTGGTTATCTCCAAAGGTGCAAATGGAATAAAACTGCATTTAAATTACCACTCTGGCTGTGGCACAGGAACACCATGGATATCTGATTACAAACTGAACTCTAGGCTTATATCTGTTTCACTACAGCATGTACATAATGAACAGCTTCATCAAAGCCTGATATTCACTGTGTGAGGAAATCACACTCATCTAGCAGTTATCCTTGAACACACTGACCATTTTATCACTGCATTTCCTAAACTGGTCAACACCTGGTTTCTCAGAAAACTCATAAATTCCATTTGGAGTTTGCCCAAAATGTTTTGGAAATCCTGTGCTAGCTTCTAGATGTTTTTAGTAGCAGGGCTAATATATCTTCCCCACAAAATAAAGACGGTGTTGTGCATAAGAACTATGTCAAACATTTCTCTGAAATATCGCCCATCAAATATTTGAAGGGAGTCATATTTAAATGCAGATCATATGGTGTAATATGTGTTTTTGGTTCTTATGCTAATCTAGAAAATCCACATCGCCGAAGGAATTTCAAAAACAGATTACGGCCGCTTTTTACGTCCTGATGATACTAAGTCTACTGAGAAATCACCAAAATGTTAATACTAGGAGACAGCTTCTGCTAACAAAAATAAAATAAATGCAGGTCTTTTGACGTTACGGTTTCTACTGATTTTGAGGTCGACATGTCAGTTGCATCAGGATTCTCCATTTTTTTAGATTTGGCAAACCTACAGAAATGCATTATTAATCTCACAACGCCTAGAGAGGTATTATTATGTTAACCTTGAGGCATCAGCACTTGATATTTTAACAAATCCAAAGTTTTTTCTGAAGAGTGGATTGTCAGCAGTGGTGTCAAAGAAGAGAAAGAGGAAAGGCAACATTAAGAAAGGACACAGCTTTCAGTAGACAGAGACAGAAGGGAGACTTCATGAAGTCACTCGATGAGCTGCTGTCAGTGGTAAGTAGACAGGTGCTTACAGTTAACACCAACCTAATATATCTATGCATATTTATGACTTTCTATGATTTCTTTTTAATGTCAGAACTGACACATTTTGGAAGCCTATGACTTTCAGATTTTGTTTCTTTCAATCTTTAGTTTTTTCTTTCTTTCTTTCTTTCTTTCTTTCTTTCTTTCTTTCTTTCTTTCTTTCTTTCTTTCTTTCTTTCTTCTTCTTTTTAAAAAAAGTAATGAATTTCACCATTATAAATTCCTTATTCAAGATAAAAAATGATTTTATTTGTAAAATAAATGTATTTATTTATTTGTTTGTTTGTTTATGTTTATTTATTTATTATTAATATTTTTGAAACAAATAAAATCTTACTCTGCTGCCTCTGTGTGTGTTAGTATTACAAAAAGTGTGGTCATAATGGGAAAGCTCAGGGGCAGTGAGTGAGGAAAGCTGCTGCATCTCATCACAGAGGAGGAGGGAAATGACTTTATAGTCTCTACAGACTGAAACACTGATTACTCCCTAAGTCTGTCTTCCCATGGAATCTTGGCCCAGGGTCGAGAAAAAAAAAAAAAAAAGAAGACGGAGGTGAGTGAGAGGGGGTTGAGATGTGAAATGGATGAACTGAGGCAAGTTTCTTTAACATATAAGCACATTCCTGGAGTTGTGAACCTGAAGTTAAGTCTTAGTTAAGGCAATCTCCGCTGGTCTGAAAAGCTGGTCTGAATAAATGAAGTGCTAAAAGCATACAGTATGTCCATTCAAATGTCATCACCTTCAGATGCTTTAATATGAACTCCAGGAAAATAGACAGGGGAAATGAAATACAACAAACAAATCGAAAAGGAAGAACAATAATCTGGCTATAAACTAGAATAAAACGCCCACTATTAATGTCAATAAATATCAAATAGCTTCAGAGGTTTAATTAAAATGGCTTTTCCATGGTGCTCTAAAAGTTTCAGATCTGCAGCACTTTCTAAGACTCAACACATTCTTCATTAGTGCCTCTTATTGTTCTTCTGGTCCAGTCCGGTTTTCTATATTTTGTATTTTACTGGGCAAAACTTTTGATCCCTCTGTATTTTGAAAAAAATCGATAGCTTCTTATGTACAGACCCGTCAGTCATGAAAGCATCAACTGTGCTGAGGGTTATGGAAGTGATTGGCATGAATAAACCAGAGGATCCAGAAACCATAACCTTCAGATGAGTTACAGTATGCTATAAAAATTTCTGCACACCAACTTTTAAAAATCCAGCACTACGGGGAAAAAACCCTGTAAAATTATCTAGAGATATGGGGCTTAGTAATGCTGCGTTATACTTGTAAGTAATGAGTGTAGTCATGTAGTTAAGGTCATCAAAAGGATTTTCGTTAAGTATTGGCAGGTTGTTATTGTTGAACAAGTCAAACGTGTTAAATTACCCTCTGAAGTGAAAACTAAGGAGAGCCACAAGCCGATGCCCTTCATTTATGCTCCTATCTTAATTAGATTCTGGCTGTGTTTCTGTTTACCTCTTGCGCTCTGTCTCCCTTGACTCCCGGAGCATAGCCATTAGCAGCGGGAGAGTGTGTGGAGGTGAGAGGTGGACATGAGGGTGGGGAGCGGCTGTGTGTGACAGGCCCAAGCCTTTTGGACTCATCGCTCAGGGAACAGATGTTGGTGGAGACGGCGTGATTATGGCAGCGGCTGTGGTGGAACAGGGACGTGGCGGTACGGCGCACACTGAGCGCGGGCTTGGTGGATGGATGCTGTTAATTACACGCCTTCCCCAAGGAGGAAGATGACATGAGCCCGCCACTCTGCACATTCGCAGGGGTATAATTAAAGCTCCAGTAACAGTTGTTAATAGGCCAGAAGATAGAAGTGTTAGCACAAGGAGGGGGATGTTGTTAGAGGAGGGGGAATATTCGTCCCTCTCCACTGTCTGCTTTCCTCACTGCCAGGACCTTCCCGAAAGGCATTGGGAACATTCAGAGAAAATTTTAATGGGCTGGACCAGGGGAAGGACAGCGTATTTGAGTGGTTAAGTTGGGTCACTGGGGATGAAAACAGGAGGAGGTCCTGTAGGACTTGTACTATTAGAATGACCTTGATGGTATATCTATGTTCTAACTGCTTGCTGACTTGGCTTTTTAAACTCTGCGCTGTAATATAAAATTAAACTTACCCTCTCTGTCTATTTAAAAAACTGTAAAAATTCTCCCTAATACTTTTTTGGAGGTGGCATAACTGTATCTTTAGAGCAATATAGCTTTGTACACATAACAATTCCAAAGTGTATTTCAGGCTCAATGTGGAGCACTAAGTGCAGTATTCTAGCCAGGTGACAGGCACTTTCTTGTCCCTCTGATCAACTAGTGATGGAGAGTGCCCATGGGCAGTGTTTAAAAGCCCCCACACAGCCTCCTGTGTCAGCACACATCACAGCAGCCTTTTTAGCAGCACAAAGCCCTCCGACAACCCCTCAAGCACATCCTGATGCTCTCTTTGTGCTTCTGGTATTATCAGAAAACGCACATGTCTGACTCTCAATCTCCCGTCGCCCACCTTATGCATTTTTCTGGGTGAATACATGGAGGATGGGTAAAAATTCCCAGACCACAAAAGAAACTGTTGGCAGGCTTTCTAAGAGTTTCAAAGCACCAGGAGTGTGCTGTTCTGTTCCCCTCATTAACACTTACGTCTGCTCGAGTGATTTCTAAAACTAACTGTGTTTTTGCAAAAAAAATCAAAGTGCAGCCTCGGCAGTCTTTTGACTTTAATGGAACGTACAAGTGAGCATGATGGGCTGCACAGGTTGCCCGCATAAAATGTCATTAGGATCCATGGCAAACTGGAGGAAAAGGGCAAAGCAGATCCCGGCTGGCTGTAAGTGTGGGGTATGTCACATTGGCCTTCTAATTACTGCTGGAGTCGTTACAGTGTGCAGTGAGACGGAGAGACAGAGGACTATCACAGCAGAGATAATGTCTAACTTTGCCACTCAGTCCTGTCTTCCACTGCAGAGGGGAGTCCCACTGAGAATTACCCATGCTGAGTGTGACACTGAATACCCACCCAGATAAATGGAGGGGTTTTGGCAGGACATATTTTTAGCATTAACTCACTGACCCAGAAAATGATGTCCACAAAATGAGATCCCTTTGGATATTTAAGGAGAAGTGATTGTTTCCTTGTATCTTTTTTGCTGGGTATATCTCAGAAAAGATCTGTCAATGGCTCTATTTCAGTTTTCTCAAGACTGGGATGTTATTTCTCAGGGTAGATTTTGCGTATATAATTGCACCATGTAACAGGAAAGAGGGCTGAGCTTTACTGTTTCAGCTGTGATCATTCATCGCCATCAATTACTTTCTACTCAGCTCAAGAAATTCATTGCAGGTCATATGAGCTTTTCTCAGATGACCATCATAATGTTTAATTTGAAGGCTCTCCAATCACCATTTATCACCATTAATTCCTGGGAAAGCAGTGCTTTATCTTCATATCTTTAGAGCACTTCCTTAGTAGAGAAGAGAGCTGCTGAGTATTCATCTTTTTTCATGAAAAAAAATAATTTATTATAATTTTTTTTCTAAACGTGGCGCATTAAACTTTGTAAAGATGTTCTCTCCTCTCCCGTTGCACCTTCTTTGTGTGTTGTTCATGACTTATTTACTCATTTCTCGAAACAACATTATTTATATTTGATGAACAGGAAAGAGAGTTTTCCCAGGTTCTTACCAAAGGCTGAAGTACAAGCAAGGGTAGGAAGTACTGGACCTAATAACCTTTCATTGACATGAGGGAATGCAAGTCCAGATTGCAATGAACTCAAGAGATGAAGCAGTCAATAGGCCAGTAAAAAAAAACAGAAACATAAATGTGTTGTTTTTTCTCCCAGGATCAGCAGGAGCAGACAGCTACGTCCAGAGAACTGCTTTGATTAAAAAATCTGTGTAAACTTTCATGCCATATATGGGGGTCTATCTCTTAATCACAACATATAATCCGGTTGCACCATAGTCACCCGATTATGATCTAGACAAATAGTATTGATAGCATACTAGGTGTATCAATTACTGCACAGATGTCTGCTGAATGTAAATAAGGAGTGAGTCCTGTTAAAACGTGCCGCCATATTCCTTTTGACACGATGCACCTAAACTAATTTGACCTCCTTTTTATTTGCACTAATTTGGTCAAATCAATAGCAGATCCCTTCGTGAGCTGTCACACGTTTGCTCAGTCGATAGGAATAATGATCAATAAGAGTTCTCTAATGCGTCGGATTTGACCTGAAGATCCATGCTGAATGAGGCTAATCAGTTTACTTTGCAGGGGTGAGGTGTGAAGGGACTGAAGACGCTTTGCTTTGGTTACAGACAGCATGTTAGAGACAGAGGTCCCACAGGCTCACTGGAGTTCCTGCATGAAGACTCATTTTGGTGGTGGTGGTGGTGGTGGTGGTGGTGGTGGTGTTGGGGGATGTGGTGTTTGTGTGTGTAGGGGAAGGGGTGGGTTTGGGGGGGGGGGGGGGGGGCTCAGAGCCTACTCAGTGCTGCAGGTTCTCTATTCAAGGACAATGCCACTATTCACAGTTATTTACACTGAGCTCCAGGCTTGTTCTGACCCACTGATCCACTATAATGTGCCTACTTTTCTTTTTGCTCTGCACACTGGTTAACAGTTTGATGTTTTATGTACCATATGGTGACTTATTCCTGAACCCTTCCAGGAACTACATATGTGTCTTTGAGTACTTGGACACTTAAATAAATGATTTGCATTGCACACTCAACTCTGGAGCTATTAGTTACTTAACTTGCTTCTAAATCACTGTCATAACGAAATGCAAACAAATGATATTTTAATTGCTTTCAGTCTCCATGAACTCAATGGTTGTTGTCTTTGACCAGCTCCTGTTCTAAACCTGAGGGTGCAACATGTGGAAAATCCCTCTGTCACCCATCCCCATGGGGAAAACCAATGACATTTAAATTCAGAAGAGACAGACGGTTGTTGAGCTTCATAGCTTAGGTAACAGATCTAAAAAGGTACATAATACTTTCTACTTTCTACTTTCTACTACTTTAAAAACAATACCATTCAATGTTTTTAAAAATCTGTAACAGTTTTTGCTTGGTTTTCAGAAAGAATCCAAAGATCTTTTTCTTGGGTTTTTAATCCCACCTTCATGACAACAAGCTGTGTAGAATAGTTGAAAAAAGAAAGTTTTTCCAAAGGACATTTAAAAAAAATAGATGCCTGGAAAAAATGACTGCAATCATGTTGTAATGGTGGTGCAACTGATAGCATCACTACCTCCATCTCCTCCGGTCCTGAGCTCAAGTCTGTGTGGAAGTTCTCTGCCTGTGTGGATTTGCTCTGTATTCTCCGTTTTCTTGCCCATGCTTAAAATCTCACCTGTGATTAGCTGAGATAAATTTCCCCTGGATGTGAATGAGGGTATGAATGTGTGTGTGTTTATGGTTCCCTGTGATGGACTAGTGTTCTGGACAGGATATATTCCCAGCTAACGCTCAGCATCCACAGTGACCCTGACCAGGACCCTGTTCCAGAGGATCTTGTGAAGACTGACAGCAGCCACTAAGCAGCAGGACATTTTACTTCAAAAATGGTCACCTCTGCCAGGAGGTTAGAACATGGATAAAGATGAATCTTTCCACAAGATAATGCTCACAACCATACATCTATGTCAACACAGGAATGGTCACAGGATAAAACAGAAGCCATGTCAGTCTTTGAGGTGTCTCTGGATCAAATCTGTGGCCTGAAGTAAGAAGAGGGCATCCACACATACGAATATAAAGTATAGACAGTAACTTGAAATGTTTTGCATGGAGAAATGAATAAAGATCCCTCATAGACATTCTCATCAGAATTTCCAGGAAGAGACTCAGTGCTGATATTCTGTCCCGGAGAGTTTTTACCAATATTCTACCAACTGATAACTTGATGAGAAAATTGCTAGAAAACATTTAAGGGTTTGAAAACGTTTGTGTTAAAAGTATATAATACATAACTAGGGCATTGAAGCTGCAATGGTTATTATAGTACTACAGCAAAAACTGAAGCAGAAACTTCCACATGGCATGGCTTTTTATATTAGCTGGAAACAGTTAACCCTCATTAATTATCACAATGCAAAGTTGACCTTACTTTGTTAACAGTGTACAGCACCTCCAATTAAACATGACAGCATCACTCCAACCACCCACGTTTGGGAACCTCCACCCAACATGTCCAGTAGATAAGAAAAGAAAGAAAGCTGAATGCCATGCAAAGAATAGAACCTGACCCTGCCATATGGACAGGTGAAATATAGGGTCTGTGTGGCACATAAACCTAAGGGGTAATAGAGAGAGAGAGAGAGAGAGAGAGAGAGAGAGAGAGAGAGAGAGAGAGAGAGAGAGAGAGAGAGAGAGAGAGAGAGAAGAATGACCTTTTCAAAGAGCTTGATCTAGGGCCAAGGTAGACTTTATTTATAGAAGGTATTTATAGGAACGATTTTCCCGAGGTTAGGCTGAACGAGATGCCACTTCTCATTACCAGCAGGTTCCTGCGTGCACCTCATTTTACAGCTGGCTGAGCTCAGGCAGGAGGAGCCAGAGCAGCTGGGCCTGGGTCACCAGCAAAATCTTGCAGGCCAGTTCTTAACACGGTGTGTGTGTCAGATCTCTAGAGGTTTAAAACTCTGGGTTATAGGTCTCTCCTTTTGAAGAACTGCTTGACTGTACATGTACAGCTCCTGGCTGAGCCTCAGCACGACCACTATCTCACCCCGGGCCAATATGCATTGTCCTTCACATGCACCAGACTTGTGCTAGCTACCGTTGTTACTACTGACTGTGAAGGTGTGTAATACTATGAGATACACACACACACACACTTCTCCCTCTGTACCTCCCAGGCCCTGTGTGTTGCTCCATCACTGAAGCAATAAGTCACCCTGGCAAAGCACCTCAGGCCCTTGCACAGGCCTTGCAGCCTCAGCATGGAGTCATCACAGCCCAGGGACACCGGGAGAGAATGTCAAATCAAAGACAAAGCCAGACAAAGCTGCAGCTAAGTGCTAACAGCTCTGTAGTCATACAAAGCCAGCAATCTACAGCACACTTTAGAGCGCAGAGTAGAACCGTAAAAGGCTGCAGTAATGCTTATACATACATATAGATTTATACCTCTATAAAGTGTCCTGTATTTTATGCAGAGTTCAGTTTAATTGTTTCAGCATCAAGTAGTTCCCTCTTACCAAAATCCATATGGATTTTTTTTTTTTCGAGCAAGCCACAGTCCTCATTTAAAATCCCCAAAAGGCATAAGATAGTGAAAAAGCTGTCCTCCATCATTCGGATGAGACCCTGATTATTTCACCATTTTTCCATCTGCATGTATTCATCAGCAGGGCAAACTGACAGACAGGGAGATCACAAATTTCAAATTCAGCCAGCAGCGTGGACATCCCTCACGTCCTGCACCAAGTGGTAATCCGGTCTACATCCAATCCCACTGGAACCTTTGTCTTCCGAAGGGATTTGGAGGGTTTGATGCTGCCAGATCTACTGAGTGCGACGAACAAATCACTCCGAGGTAGGTGTCAGATACGTATGTCTTCCCTTCCATAATTGCCTTTTTTTCCTTTTTTTTTTCTGTCTGTACAACACTAGCTATTGCCTGGACTTGGTCATGTGACACTTTTAGCTCAGGTTGGAAAAGAGAGGCACAAATTCAATACATTATATTCAATATATGTCCAGATCTTCACCAGTAATTCAGAGGGCTGTCACATCAATTGGAAACACTAAGACGAGTTTGGTATCAAATGCATTTTTAGCAACTCCTCATTTTTCTGATTGAGTGTGCTTGCCTGTCAGATGAGACCCCATTAGATGAGAGAACTGACAGTGCAGTAGTAATGACCAGAGATAGAAGTTGGGGGCCACAAAAGTTTTGCAAATGCACCGGAAGTGGTCACAAGGGAACATCTGACCTTTCATAGGACAAAGACGGATCCAATCACCCATCCTGCCTTTACTACCGGGTCTGAATTCCTGTCTTCCATCAACATCCCACATGGGAACTACTGAATTACTAATGCGAGAGTTACATTAATAAAATTTGTTTCAGTCCTGTCCTGAGGCTGACTGCTCTGCTCTGTTTTGCGGTTGGCTCTGAGCCCGTATCCATCTTAGAGGTTTTGAAATATTACAGTAGAATTGTGGCTCAACTGTCTGTAGCAATTTCCCCCAGGTTTTCTACAATCTAATTCTATGGGAGAACATGTCCAAATCTTCCATAAGCACCGAGCTCATTTTTATCATCTGCGAAGGCCCCATCATCTCCTCAGCGTGAGCGGTACAGCAGCTGTCAGAGCGGCCTGCTCTCAATCCTCATCATTAACTACTTGCTGGCTTTCTGATTGGCTCCTTTGTTCTCTAGTAAGGATTTAATTCCCTCCAGTCTGCAAGGCTTAATGACATTACAGACAACCCCCCCCCCCCCCCCCCCCATTAATAAAATTCTTGGCAAACACATAGGATGTGATTTAGTTTGAAAATGTGATATAATCAAGAAAGTGGTAAGCTGTGTCTGAAACCGGAGATTTGAAAATGCTGCATACGAGCATGTCAGTTAGTATCGGTAAGAACAGCACATAGGCACATGTTGTCCAAGGCGGTCATAATGCCTCTCATAGGTAAATGTTTCCTCCACCAAACCTCCAGCACCACTAACTCCCTGCAGCAATGTTTCAGTCTACTTGACTGTCTGTCTGCTTGTCTGTCTGTCTGACATCATGCATGCTCTGATCTCCATGCACGGTGAAAGGATATGACAGCTTCATTTTAGCCTGTCAGGCCTCTGAAAAGCATTTTCCCCCTCGCACTGACAGCAATCTAGCATTTCCAAATTAGCAGAAACATTAACCTTTAGCGTGAGTCTAATGTGTTCTGAATGGAGTGTATTAACTTTTATTTGATAATGTCAGTTTTTTTCTGTTGGTGTTTGCCACAAAAAAAAAAAACCCCACACTGTTTTCCTTCCATTGGATTTCATTTTAATATTTCATTCTATTGACAAAACGCATTTAACTTGTCAGCGTATTTATTGAGTTTGCTCTGAAGCGTGTTCTCTCAATGAGTCACTATTAACCTCGACACATATTAAGGAAGAACACAAAGGTTTGCACTTTTTAAATGTCATTTTATCACACCGCAGTTATGACATGGAAAATAACAGTTGCAAAGAAATATTAGTAGTAGCACACACACAACAAATACGAGTTAGGAGTCAGGAGTGCTTCCCAGTACGAGATCTGAAGTGTGCATCTACGCAAAGGAGAAGAGCCTTACACATATGTGCAAAGCAGCTTGTCATGTGAAAACAGTTGCTTTAATATTTGTGGCCATTACGCTAATTAGGCAAAAGCACACAGATGGTGCTGTTTCACAAACTCTCAGACTGAGAATCAAAATGTCATCACTGCCAACATTAGACATGCAGAAAAAAAACCTGACAAATCTTTCCTCACTCCCATCAGTTTTACTTTTTCTTCTTCTTCTTCTTTTTTTTTTTTTTAATGGAAACCAACATGAAAAGGCGGCATGCCGTTGATGAAAACGATGGGTATTTAGCAGTGAAACAATGGTACTTGGGTACCATATGCCGCTCTTTAAATGCTGTAAGACAGCTGCAAAAGCCAAGTGTTCCTGGAGATTGGCCAGGTCCCAGAAGAAGATTTCCACTCAGTTGAAACTGTTTCCAGCTATCAGGAAGAAGCCACTTTTCATAGACTTACTTCCAGATGCAGGCTGGTTCTCTCTCTGAAGAAGACAGCAGTGTCTGTGTTAGTTGGGGTGAATGTGACACAGGCAACAAACTCACAAAACATACACACACCCACATACGCAAACACATACGGTAATATAAAAATGTGTGGTAAGTATGCGACGTTTCGACGAGCTTCTAGAAGGTTCTACCAGTTGAGTTCAAGCCTTTGCTAGTTTACTCTTCACTAATCACACCTTCAAGCACTCAGCTCTTCCCCTCACTAAACACTTTATTTCCTTCAGCTGGACAAACCCTCTATGATTATTGCACTCTTCAGCAGGCTATTAGGACTAGCATTTACTGAGTCTCTTGCCTGCTTTCAAGTCAAGATGAAACAAAGTCGTTTCTGTGTCTGTCGTCATCACCACCAGGGCTTTAAGAGAGAAAAAATATTTCTCCGAAATACATATATAAACAGTATAAAAATAAAAAACAACTGCAAATTAGCAGACAGATTATGTGCTCATTCATTTATCCAGAATTACTTTAATAACTTGGCACTCAGTGAGGTCTCTTACTGATTACACATTCTGTATTATTTGCTCTTTAAACCTGTCAACAGTGCTGCACGCTGCTGGAATATTTAAGATTCAATATAAGAACCGAAACTGTATCCTGAGCTCTGATGGATGATTATTTTCTAGTCTTTCTAGTTTTCTTTTTTTTTTTTGGTAACACTAATATGAGCTTATGCATGTTGTCAGAGCCTTTCCGGAGAAGTGAGACATTTTCAATAACTGTGTTTTGCCCGTGGTAGGGATTAGCAATAAGCTGGGAACTATTTGTGGATGTTAGACAGCAAACCTGGCCATGTCTGCAGGGCTTCAACTCACCTGAGTGTGTCTGTGTGTGTGTGTGTGTGTGTGTTGCACATGTATAATCCTTCTATGCAACAGCCTCGTCGTCATGGTACGTAAATTTGTGGTTTACTGTAAGGCACTGCACGTTAATAAAATGATAAGTTAATGGATGTGAACTCATTCCCACAAATTGCCAGAGAAATTCCCTGGCAATAAGAACTGAGAAAATAATGCTCACAAAGTAATGGAGGATTAATGCTGCTAATAAAACACAACACCACCTGGATTATCAGAGTAATAATCCTATTTTAGCTCTCGGAAGACGTGAGAGCATGCCTTTGCGTGTCACGCCACAGGCGTTTCAGTCGAGGCAGGTATTTTGTTTGTTGCCGAAAGTCTTGCGGTGAGAAATTTGATAGTGTCAAAGCCTCGTTCAAAGGTCTGAAAATTTCAGAAATATACATCTTCGAGTAATAAAAGTGATCGTCCAGAAACCTCAAAAAAAGCATAGTTAAGTTTTTGTTTCTTCATTCATTAGAATGTTTTCTTTGAAGAAGAAGAAGAAGAAGAAGAAGAAGAAGAAGAAGAAGAAGAAGAAGGAACATAATGGAGATCATGGATAGTAGGTGAAACTTTTTTACAGTACACAATATCTTGAGATTTATTTTGCTTAGCTTAAAGCTGGTAAAGAACACACATGCAATAATAAAAGATCGTTATCTACTGTATACCTACATATTCAAATGATTTATATTATATTGTTCAAAAGTCCTATAGACTATATAAAAAAGACCAAGAAGATATTCTGCATAATAATAGTCAGTGTTTTCGCTGTGATGACTATAATTATAATTTCCTTCACATTGTTGTTATTGTCATATTGCACATCTTTAACTGATCCTGAACAAAGCTGTCATTCAAAAAAACCCATAAACCTTATAATATTGTTTCTTTGGTTGTTTTTTGAGCTATAATAATGTTATTGTAATGTTATGTAATTAATTTATATTCTATTGTATTTGTAAAGCCCAATAACAATAGACATCATCAAAAAGCATCATTTTTCACAAAGAAAAAATAAAAGTTGTATTGAACTTCATCTTAGATGATGTGCCCATTTCAAAGAGCTGGTTATTAAATTAGAAGCTGAATGATTACTGCCGTCAAACTCACACATCTCTAAAATGATTACCCCTGTGTACCTGTGCATGGTGTAGCCTGCCCCGGCTATTTCATTTATAATTCCTGTTTGTTTGGAAACAAGAAGAAGATGATGCAGTAGGGATGCAGTAGTGCTCCTGGCCACTCTGAACTGTGCTCTCTGTTCTTACGCCCAGAGAACGCGTTTCCTTTCAAAGGGAATCAGGCCCGTATCAGATTTGTTCCTCTGAGCTTTAATGAAAGGGTTCAGTTAGCCTGTGCTCATGATTATCCTATGAGTATTGACTTTGGCCTACAGTCATGAACAGATAAAATGGTGTGAGGCCTTGTCCTAAGTGATTACTCAGAATTACAAATCACTTCGCACGTAACTTTACCCAGCCTGTCTTCCTGGCACCCTGGACTCGTACAGCTGCCAAACGCCTGCTGCACACATCGACACTCACGGGCCCTGCTGATGCAAAACATCCACAAGAGCATGTATGTGTGTGTGTGTAGAGGGGGACGTCACACAACAAGCTACAAATAGCATGAGCACATCTCCACATGCACACTTGCGAAAACAATATTTGCACATTCAAAAGCACACATTCGTAATCTCAAATAATGGGCTGAGAGTGTTCATGGTGCACATGTATACACCCACACACTTATGCAGCTAGAGAGAGAGAGAGAGAGAGAGAGAGAGAGAGAAAGAGAGCTATAATATTCCTCTCTGACAGCTGAGTTTTAATTGGGCAGACGGGTGTAGCGGGCCGCTGTCACACGCCTGGCGGTTTGAGGCTTTGTGGGACAGGCCCCACGGTGGGCGCTGTCATGTGGCCCTGGCTCTCTGCGGGTCCCCCTCCGTGGGTGTCCCAACTCATTTAGGAGTGCACAGACAAAGCGCCAATTAAAAAAGGGGGCTTTAAACAATCGAACTGAGCCCCCTGGGGCTTAGCAGACAGCCTGCAGGCCAGGAGATGGGGCAAAAAGACACTGACTACATATTCCACATCTATAAATATAGTGCTAATTCATACAGCCATATATTACTGTCTGTTTAAATGAGAGAGGAATGAGATTTCCTGTCCTGTGCAAACAAGTTGACACCTAGAAGAATTATGAAATAAATAAAAAAAAAAGTAAAAAGATAACCCACAATGTGTGAATATGATAATTTAATATTTATGCTATTTCTTGATAAAAGCTTCTTCTAATTCTGTGCATTAATGATGATGATTAAGCAAGAGAAATCTACATTTACATTCAAGGCAAAGATTACCTTTTCCAGCTAACCAATTAGAGGAAGGCAAGCAGGAAAGTGTTGGGATGTTAGAGGAGACAGGAAAACAACTTGCAGTGTCACAGCAGAAGGCCCAGGCTGTGCATCTGCTCCTGTCTGGGTGCCTGGTGTGGCGTAGAGGAATCGTTGAATGATATTTTGTGCCAAACTGATGAACCTTGCATTTTTAAGAGCAGGAAATGTTTTTAATGTATATCTCTGTCACTCCCCCTCACTAGTCCTATCATATACATGAGGTCCATATGCCAGTTCCATATGGGCCGCCACCCTCTCCTGCCAGTCTGACGGAGAACTCCCATCCATCATGCCGAGAGCAGAGCGTTCACTTGTTATCAGCCCAGACCGGGGAGAAGAAACACACACACACACACACACACACACACACACACACACACACACACACACACACACACACACACACACACACACACTCCTCTCCACTACTCACATAGCTCAGCCATATGCGAGTTGTCCTGGAGGGGGAGATGCAGTCTTGCAGTTCCAGCCCAGTCCCTTCTCCCACCCACAGGAAAGCACACATCTCTAAAAACTGCACTTAACATTTATCATGTAAGGACTTATTGCTGAAGAATGTACTTGTCTACAACACAAAAATGTCAAAATGAAAAGAGCATTGTTTCACTTCTGCTCCAATGGCATGTCCTCCTATGAAACACACTTCTTGTTACACAGAAATGTAAAATAATAATCATAATAATAATAAAAAAGTTTGCTTGATTTAACTTCACTAAAATACTCAGCTGTTGTTTATTATATTGCACAACATCTATTGCCTAGATGTGGTTTCTGATTTTTTTTTTCCCCCAACATCCAGATGTGTGCATGCTGGGATATTTCTTGCTGTATAGTAAGGAATTAAATCTGATTGCAGTAAATTGATGTTCTCACTAAAAAAATACCACCATTTTCGCTCCAAGTTACACACAGAATCAAAGAGAAAGTATTCGGGAGGGATAAGAATTGAACTCAGCCGTAGTGGAAAGAGGAAGACGGCACTGATTACGGAATATATAAGAATATATATATATATATATATATATATATATATATATATATATATATATATATATATGTATATATATATATAAAAAACCACTGATAAAATCTGTAAAAAGGGTTGGGGAAACAACACATGAGACCTGATATAAAGGGAGAAAAAACATCTCATTGGAAAACAGTCAAATATAAAGGCATAAGTAAATAAACACACGCAGACACACACAAAGAAAATGATTTATCCTTTTCTAAGAGGTCTAATGATTACTGGGATCATGAGGGCTGGATTTAGCCTCGGAGAGACACTTGGGCTTCAGTGCGCTTGTATGTCATGACGGTCACATAAGAAGGCGGCTGGGGAATATGAGGATGAGTAACCTTACACCCCATTAAGAATAATCATATTTATTTCGCTGGCCTGGCAGGAAGGCAATGGTGTGCACGTCCTTAAGTAAATTGAATCAGGGGGACAGATGATCCTGTCTGTGGCAGAGAGAGACAGAGTCCCCACTTCCTTGTAGACTCTGATAACATGAATTATTAAGTGAGTGTAAGGAGAGCAGGCGACTTAAATGTAATATGTGGCCTTGTTATTTGCTACTACCTTTTGTAACCTTTCAGGTTTAATTAAGGCTCTGGGACAGGGAGTGGGGGGTGGAGACTATAGCCTCTGAGTGCTAGTTAAACTTCGTGCAGCATCATAGAATGGACTTATCTTACACACACTCACACACACACACACACACACACACACACACACACACACACACACACACACACACACACACCAACTGTGCACTGATTTTGTTTTAATAAAATATAAAGGGTCATGCTGTTTCTGGGGTGGTCATGGTATTTTTTAATTATAATTATTACTTTTATTCTATCATTTATTCCTCTTATACCACAGCAATTTGCCAACAAGTGCAATTTTTGATTTAGAAACGACCGACATGTCATACTTATTGTTATATTTATTATTGTGGAACATAAATACTCTGAGTGACAAGATTAGTTTCTGTTATGATTTATCTTAAAGCAGCTATAAACAGTTGTTTACTTTACTTTACTTCACCCTCTCTTTTTTCTCTCTCTTGTTACTTAATAAATGAATAATATTAATGCCGCTTGCTACGTTCCATGATATAACCTGACATACCCTGATACAAGGTACTGAAACTGGAGATTCCTTCCATAAATGTTAAATTGATGTTAGATTGTCTGTTTTTATTAAGATGACACATATTTTTTCATAATCTGTTTATTAATACGCATAGATTATGTGGCACGCTGTCCGTACAAAGAATGAGCTGTTACTATAGAAACCATGAGAAACCATTAATATATATCTATTAATAAACCTGCAATTTGAATTAGTAATGTCAGAGCTGCTAATTAAAAGAAAATGAATTCTGACAAATCAGATTTGAGTATTCAACAACAGTATGGTGTAATAATACCAAACCCCACTCATCCATCATAGTGTAAAGAAAAATCAGACCACTTACTGATCAGAGAATGTGATTGAATAATGCAGTGATTCTCTGATATATTATTTAACACAAATGCAGATTAGTAATAATGGACATATGTATGTTTGTTGTGCATAAACCCCACCTTAAACAAGCCCAAAACACTCTGACTACACCTTCATAGTACAAGTTTGCAACAACATCCCCAAAAAATCCTGACGACAGCCTCCCAGGATGATATAATCCACAAGTGTGACTCTCCAACACCATCAAAGGCAATGTGCTGCATGAATGACGGACAGGCTTGTATAAATATACACTTCAGGATGGGTTCATCAAAGGGAGTCTGCCATTGCTGTGGTCAGTGTTGTCCAACAAAGTGTCAGGAAAGATGAGGGCAAATAGCACACTCTGTGATTTGATTCATAGAGAGTCTTCATATGACCTCTTAAGCGGTGATGGCCGACGGGTGTCAGTTCGACCACAAAAACGAGGGCTCTATTGATCAAAGAGTAATGTCAAAACAGCCCACTGGCTAATGGCAGATCATAACAGCTCGCTTTAAACAATCAGAGAAGATCCGCTGATGTGAAGGGCCGAGGGCCGGCTCAGCCTCGCTGGAGAAATGTTGACATGTTCAATTTATTTCCTACCAAACCCTGAGTAATTATCTAAACATTCTAGCATGCCATTCACTGAATTCAAAATAAGAAAAAGACATCAGAGGTTTTTGCTTCTATGTGTTCTGGCACTTACAGTAGAGCAAATCCATTATGAGGTTAATATCAACCATAGTTTGGGAACGTGAACTCCATGGAGGATATGTTTTACAAAAGGGAAAGCTTTGTATGCTGTGCTCAGCACTGTGGTGGTTTTCAAGGGCTTTGTGTTGTAAGCACTTTCATTCGCGGTATGCTTGTGGTTTGGTCTGCCGCCGGCTCCAGTATATTAACACACCTTTTTTATGTTCTCTTCACACTAACACTCCATCACTTGCCCTTGTATATACGTCTTCAAAAAAGATTTTTCTTTTCGCCCGTCAGTTTTTTTCTGCAGCGGTAAGCTGGACCTGCGGTAAAGCTGGCGCACCGTCCAGCTGTTTTATCCAGAGGGCAGGTGTGCGCCTGTGAAAAGGATGAAAGATAAAGGTGTATATCCTCCCTCAGAGGCCAGGATTGTGTTTGCGAGAGGAGAAATCTCCTTCTTAAGAGAAAGAGAGGGAGAATGAGCGAGAGACTGAAGGCATTCCCATAGCAGGTGGTCTGCCTCATGAAACATCTGGAGGCTGTGATGGCCAGATAAGCTCCGCTATTTACAAATCCGAAACTTTGTTTAGACAAAGCCTCTAAAAGCCATTCAGCTTCCAAAAGCAACTCCGTTTTCCCTCTCATTCCTGAACTTCCAGACCTGGGAAACTGGCAAGCCGAGCCGAAACTTCCCCAAATGAAGTATGAGAACAGGCCAGCTTTATTAGAGGACTGTAAATAAACAGCACGTTTCAATAAAATTACACGCCCAAACTCATTTGCATTCCAAACTAATGTCCTAAGTAAAGTTACGAATTTCATGGGACTGCATTTTTGAGTAGCACAAGTTTGCTGCGTAAGGATTGTAAACAAATACTTGATATAGAATTATAGAGACATTGTTTGAGATCTAGTGCTACATGTCAGAGGAAGTCCAGCCAGCCATATAACCACATCTCCATGCTGCATGTTTATTCAGTTCACATAAAGATTCAGCTGAATTTAAATGAATGTGGTCCCTATATGCAGTCCACAGCATTGCTATTTTGTGGAAAAACAACTCTTCTCCTTATGTGGAAGGAAAACATCCCTGAGTTCAGTTTGTTTTTTAGACGTGTCTGAACATCTCTCCTCCTGTTCGTTCTTAAAGCTCCATTATTGAAAGTGTAATCCACTATGACTCATTAAAACTATTTCCACTTAGTGAAACATGTCCCATCACAGAGGCCTCATCCATTATTCATCCATTTAGACACATCTTCTTGTATACAAGCTCCCCTCTCTCTCTCTCTCTCTCTCGCTCTCTCTCTCTCTCTCTTTCTCTCTCTCTCCCTCTCTATTTTCTCTCTCACACACACACACACACACACACACAAACTCACACCTGCGAATGGCTCATAGGTTTGATGTTGATGTAATGCGGTGAGGATTAATTGTGTATGTTATTAACCTTTCCCACTGAGAGGTGCCATCTTGCAGAAAGGATCCCAGAGGAAGTTGTGAGCGTATTGTTTTGCAGGAATGGAGTTGATTTTTTTTGCCTTGCAGATGCAGACGCTCTCTGCTCACATCATGCCTTTCCTAAGTTCAAAGCGAGGAGTGTGTGGTTTCAACTGTCCTGTGAGTAATTATGAATGGTACAATCCAATAGCTCTGATATTGCCATAACGCTTTAAGCTCACTGACGATGACTTCCAGATGTTCTTGATGCACTAATGATTTGTTAGAGATAAAAAATACTTAGTTTCAGAGGGCATCGTTGACAAAAAAATTCTGACAGCTTCAGCTATCACTGCGATGAGAACAAAAGATTATGAAAAGTGAAAGCACAGTCATGATCACAGAGAGAGAGAGAGAGACAGAGAGAGAGAGAGAGAGAGAGAGAGAGAGAGAGAGAGAGAGAGAGAGAGAGAGAGAGAGAGAGAGAGAGAAAGATGGGGCTCCAGATGTGATCCAAGACAAATGGCTCTATTGATAGAAACTATAGGACAGAGCGAGCGAACGAATCGAGTGCTCTGAAATTTATCAGCTCACTGCAGCGAGTGCAGGGAAATTAAGTGATAAGAAAATCAATTGCTTATTCCTGCATCCATATAAATGTAGCTAATGTTTAAAATTCCCTGCAAATCTGCAGAGAATGCAGAGAGGGGAGGCGTGCGGGGGGGAGGACGGGGAGAAGGCGGGGAAGAGGAGGTCATCAATCATGGCTCGGTGACACACAATGAAACCTGACCGGGGCCCAAGATGTTTTAATACGGCATCCATTAAAGCCCTCAAATAAATTGCAATTTGGAAAACAGAACATAATACCGGCCAAGTTTTCCTCATCCATCTTGCGGCGTGTCATGTAATGTAATTGCGTTGTTAATTTATCCAAGAATTTCCTTGGTACACCATTTCATCCACATTGGTTAATTTCCCTGTAGAGTATATTTTTCTCTCTGTGCTACACCCCTCCCTTTCCCATCGCTAGCGGGGGCAGAGTAATGTTTCTGCTTAGCATGGCATTAGTGGAAGGGCTAATCAAACGGCTGAAGTCTCTGACACTTTATCAATGACTAGCTGTGCTGGCTGCGTGCCGTCTGGCTACGAGCGGCCCGAGATTCAATCACCCCCTCCACGCTCTGTCATTAGTCCCCCCCAACAGCAGGATCACTCAAAAATGCCCACGCATTACATCAATATTATCGACAGAAGGCTTTGGAGGCATTTAAGGCTGGCCAGCAGCACTGGTCTGAGAGCAAGGCACTTCCTGTTGCAGAATCGGGCAGCACTGAGCATGCTCAATATCGCAGAAGACTTGTGAAGTAAAACAAGTCTCTGAAGCGAGACTTCTTTAATTGGTGGTGTGGTGTTTACCAAAATATTGAAAAGATTTTCAAAGACAATTATGCTGGAATTAGATTAGATTGTAAAATTGTAGAGCAAGGTGGCAGAGTGAGGCACCTCGATTTTTGCATATTCTGCACATCTGTCTAAATTAAGCAGTGATCCTGTGGCAGAAACAACATCGAACAGGAGGGGTCACCCATTCTGACATGTCTTTGAGGCGCAGTGGTTTTCAGCGACTGAGCTGACCCCTACTTCACTTATCAGGTGAGTATCACTAGCCCGTGCAGGGGAATATGTGGGCCCGTTGTAGACAGGTCTCATCCAGTCTCTCGTCTGATAACACGGCTATTTTCTCACCTGCTGTCACCTGGCCGAGGCAGGAAGGATTCCATGCGGGGCGGGAGAGCTGCTGTCGTCCGTCTGAGTGGAGAACAGAGAGTCTCTCCATGATCAAAGGCTGACAGCAGAGCCGGAGGAGAGAGAGACCTCTGCCAAAACAAAGGCTTTATTGTGATGAAATATCCAGGGAGAAGCGGCACGCTCTACCGCACTCCTCCCCTACCCCCAAAACGCAACGCAAGCCCAAAGCCAAGCTGGCATTACAAACTGATTACAGAACACTGTCTCCATAATTACATTCAACTACATCAGTGTTTGATAGCGAGTAGAAAACCAAAAAGAAATGAAATTGAAGATGAAAAAAGGGAAAGCAAAGAAACACACAGAGTACACACTGTGCAGTTAAAGAAAGTAAAACAGGCCAAGATCACTATAGGCTGAACTGGATGTGGTGAACATAGGAAATCCCGTCTTACAGCACTTACGGAAAGTAAAATCAGCCGCTTGTCTCGGCTTTTACTGCGAGACGCCTCCAGATGGTAGACAGCTCCAGATTGTTAGGATGATGCTTTGAGTTGGAGAACATCAGCTTGGGTGCAATTTAGTGTACAGATTTCTGATGGGTCTTTATCTGGTTTAATCATTAGGCATGCTTTGGAATGAAGAGAATTATACCTTCAGAAAATGAGCTTCTTATTTTTATAGTTTTCAACCAAGCCATCAACAGTTTATCATGAAATTCAAATAGATTTGCTATATTTAAACCACATGGTCTCACTTGCTAGAATTTTCTCTAAATATCAAATTTCTACAATTTAGATAAATCCTGAACCTGAACGGATAAACATGTTACAGATTTCAGCAGCGTATTTCGGCCAATATTACGGCTTTCCTCTTCTTTTGTCTCTCTGCTAGATTTGATTCATAGGTGTAAGTGATGTCTCTTGAGGTGTGTGTGTGTGTGTGTGTGTGTGTGTGTGTGTGTGTGTGTGTGTGTGTGTGTGTGTGTGTGTGTGTGTGTGTGTGTGTGTGTGTGTGTGTGTGTGTGGTGTGGTGTGTGTGTGCGTACAGAATAGAGACCTACTGTAGCAGGAGGCGAAGTGCGCTGCTCCGGAGGCCTGCGCCTGTCAGGACACGCAAGAGAAGACCACAGGAAGGGCAAACAAGTGCTTGTACGTCAGTCACCGTGCTGACAGGTGAAATGAAGGCTTGACAGCACTGACATCCAGTGTGTTCTCCCAGCCGCGCTCTTCTCCGTGCTTAGCCAGCACTAAGAGGAGAGAGATAAATTAGTAATAGTGCTTTACCTGTCAGCAGAGGCATTCCACACTCGCTCTTCCTACACTGTTTTCTTTTCTTTTCCAAACCTCCCATTTTTAGTCGAAAGTAAGCAGGAGGAGGATTTTAAGCCGAGGCCTGGCTATCAAACTTCAGACAAAGGGCGCTTTTTTATGACGCACTACATGGACTGATGGTTGCGCATGCTAAAAAGGAAGCATGCACTGTATGATCTCTGTCTGCAAATTACTTTAAGATGTGAGAGGTCTGCTCAGAAGATTCAACAAGATTAAAAGTAGAAAAAGCATAGAGCAGGTCTTTGTGTTAGTGTGCGTGTGTGTGTGTGTGTGCAGATGTACTCACGTGAAATGGGCAGAAATCTACTTCAGAATTTATCACTAAGACAATCACGGCTTTGCAGTGTGTACTTTAATTTCTAAAGCCTGTGTTTCATCAGGTTTGAGCCAAGACTTAGCACTCATGCAGGCCCTGTAATCCAGGGTTCATATCTTAAGGAAAAATCTCGAAGGTTGAAAGTGTATCAGATATCCACCTTATGTCTCAAATGAATTCAGAGACACGGTAATTGAATTTTTAATCAGTTTGGTTTGCCGTGCTGTCTTGTTGCATTTACCCCACAGAGTAGCGTAGAGCACATACCCAAACAATAACGGGGGGAGAGGAGAACACTCAGACATAACATGCTTGCTGATGTTAATTTCTCAGCTATATTTTCATGAATGGTACATAAGTAGAGAGGACATCGGGTTAAACTTTAATGTCCTTTTCACCTTTTCGGCATGAAAAATGAATTAGATTCAAAATGCAAAGGAGTCAGGCTCTGGATAAATAGAAACATGATTGACATGAGAACTTTTTATTTTACATATTGTTTTCTAG
The DNA here is from genome assembly GCA_033459395.1 of Hemibagrus guttatus. Lineage (NCBI taxonomy): Eukaryota > Metazoa > Chordata > Actinopteri > Siluriformes > Bagridae > Hemibagrus > Hemibagrus guttatus. The sequence continues at coordinate 18,100,875 of JAUCMX010000008.1, forward strand.
TTAGTAATTCTCCCATCCTCAGAAGACAGCAGCATCACCACCAGTTTACAATACTGTAACTTTTTTTTTACGTTGTATAGTTAACAGCCTAAACAACAGAAATGCACATAGACCTGATTAAGAGTGTGTCAGTGACCCTAGAACATAGATGGCCTTTAAAGGCCAGAGCTCACTTTACCACTAATAAGCGAGTTGACTGGGTGTGCCACTTTACTGCCTTATAACTCCCACGTTTAAAAACCTGCCTGAGAATAGACATTTCTGTGATGTGATCACATCATTGCAATACATTTAGCCAACAGAACAGAAAAAGTGCTGACAAAATGTTCAATTTCGGTTCCGAACAAACTAATGAACGTGCTCTTTAGTCTTCAACACATTCAGTGAAGAGGGACTGGTCATTATCGGGCTCTGCTTACACTCCGCTTAACCTCTCTACAGGGCCTCCTAGGCTGATAAAATGTTTATATGCACATCAAGTACTTTATGGACTGCACTTGCTTTTCAGCTGCACAGAATCGCTGGCTTTTGTTCGCCAGCACACAGTTGCACTTCTCGGCCTTTCTTTTCCCACGTAACCTCCAACCATCTATTTCTTGTTGTTTTGTAATTCTGTACACACTATATAAACCCCTGCTGAGTAACAAATTGGAAGCAGTAGAGTTAGCCATGGCTGCTGACACTTTCATGTTTGGCTTCTTTAAAACGAAACCCTGCACGTCATCACTGCATTTCATAAACCTAGTCAGCCTGATTATTTCAACATAAGATGACCGGGCTTATCAAAGGAAATAGAAAGAATGCTTTTTGTTCTCACATCAATGCAAAGCCAACATCGATCATTTGGTAATGAAAGCATCATCGTCCTAGAGTCTGTCTTTCTCTGCTAGGTTCTGCACCGTCTAATGATGCACACATTGACATCCCACTGCAGCCCCTCCTCTCTGACCATCTGTGTGAAATATTCCAGAGGATGACAATAGAGCTTGTTTCGTTAGATGTGCCTCCCAGCCTGGAAGAATAAAGGATTAATGAGATAGATTTATCTTTCATCGTACAGCGTTGGCCATTATTGTTCTCGCATGTCTTGTCTGTGTTGCAGAGAGCCTGGGGAGATGCTAGCTGGATGCAGTACCACATATCACAGCGCTCTACTGTACATGGTCATCCATTGCTCTAGATTTGCAGCTGCTTCAGTTACATTAGGGAAAAACAAAGATTAGGAATTTTTCTTGTTTTTGCCGTCAAATAGCAAACCAAAAATACAATTTTGCTACATTATATAGTTAAGTTTGCAACCTGTCAGTAAACGATGTAGTGAACCAGATCATAAGGACAGTTTCTGATCTGATGCTTGATCATGGTTGGTAAGGGTGCAGCACAATGACACCCTGTACCTGTATATTAATGCTATTAATACATCTAGTCTGGACATGGCCTGATGCTTTGGATGCTCTACAATTCTACATCACACGACTTTAGAACTGGGCTCAAGCACTTATATGTGTGAGAGTTTATTTATTAATTTTTACAGTTTTTTGTTTTATTTTTCCCCAAAATAAGCAAACTAGTAGCCTAGTTTAAACTGACCAGGCGCTTACTAAAGATTGCCATGTTATTGATCATGGTCTTTGTTTGTCCCAAAGGTTTCAAACCTTCTGCTTGATCAGTCTCATTGAAGACTTTTAGCCTCAACCAGGTGCCATGTGATCCTTTCTAGCAAACATCTAAACAACAAAAAATATATGCACCCTTTTCCGAATGTGTATTTGTACTGTTTTAGAACCCATTAACTGCTTATTTCAAATAATGCCTTTGCATTGTTACATCTCAAATGGCTGTAAATATTAATCAGAGAATATTTTTTGTCTTGTAATAAGCAGTACAACAACATATCAGCCTTCTGTACACTTTCTTTGCCTATAATTGGTCATGGAGAACTTACTTAAAATTCTCTACTTATGACTCTAGCCCAGGCAGAACAAAGCTGATAATGTACAAGGGCCACAAATTAGAAAAGAAAACATGTTTGAGAGATTGAAACATCAGTTATGAAAATGCTAGAGGCGAGCTCATTTATAAATTCCCCCCTTATATATCTTAATGCAACTTTACATATGCATGGGATACTTCATGCCAGATAGAGGACAACCAATTAAGAGGCGTTGTCCTTGACAACGGCAGGTTACGTTGCCCAGGGACCAGACAATTTCTGTGTTCTGACACTAATGATTAAAAATGTCAAGAGTCAATTATGACTTGTGTTTTCTTATTTGGCTTCTTTAAATGGCTTTTCTCTCGGTGGAATGTTATTTAGCCGCATAGCCCCAAGCCTCGAGTAAATTAGTAATGGACTTTACAGGAGAGGCTTAGACATTAAATCAGCTGATGAAAAGATATAAGGGGCATTGAAAATCCAAAAAAAGTGGAATGTAAATAAAATTTTAGAATGAACAAATATTTTATATATTAAGTATATATAATGTGAGTGACATAATCATTGTCCAGATAGAATGTACATTTGTACTAAATACATTATAAAACCCTGCCTGGGAAAGGCCATCATAGACCAGCTACTAGCACTTAAACCAGAGAAGTCCACACACCCGGCTAGATAAGCTAGATAAAATAAAGACTAACCCGCAGTCGTACGAGTGAAAGTCCCAGCTTTCAGCATGGCGAAGATCAAGTTACTGCCAGAGAGCGAGGGGCCTGAGCGGCCATTGATGACTGTTAATGGCATACTTTGCGAGCGTGTTGTAATAGTTCTGGCTCAGGAGTGAATTGGCCACATCAAACCTCACAGTCTCTGACCTCCCAGCAGGATAGCCGGGCGTCAGGGAAATTTACAGCAGACATGATTAGCTCATATTTAAATGGTGCTTAAAAGCTGGCTTCCTAAGAATTTTCGCAGCTTAATTTAGCCAGAAGTGTTTAGGTATATGAAAGACTCATCTCCATAAGTATGTTAGCAGTGAGCCTGTAAAAATAACCTCGACTAGGGAATCGTTTTTCTTGGCAGGACGAAGGCAGCAAGGACAAGCGGATTTCAGCGGAATGGGCTGATTGTTCACCAGCTAGTGATTGTGCAAGGCTAACTCCATCCTGTCATAGCATTCCAGCTGGATTGTGAATTCTGTCCACAGGGGCCTGATCAGTTCCAGCAGAAAGCCCTTATTTGGAAGGAATCCTCGCTATGGATTGTCAGGCTCGGGATGCGATGCTGATACACTTGCGTGCAAGAGATTTCCAGGCTTCCTGTTGCACTTTTCCTCATCTGGAAAGGTGAAGAGAGAGAAAAGCGGGAGGATGGCAAATCGCAGGCCCTGGATGGGAACTACATCCTGTCTGGTGTCACACCCACGGTGCTGCTGTCCCGACTAGCAGGACTGATGCAACTCGACTTGTTTGCCTGTGATCTGGCAGACACTTCCCATGTTTGTAAGAACACCCATCAGCAACTTAATTAGCTGTGAAGGCTCTTCACTTGAAACCTGAAATCATTCATTCAGCGCTTTGTCAAGGGGTGGCAGGCTTGGGCGTGCTGATGAGGACTTCGAGATTGTTTCCCAAACAGCAGAAAGGAGGTGGATGATCAGTGTGGGGTGGAGGTATAGTCCCATATCTGAGTAGTCTATTTTCACACATCTGAGAAAAATAAAACTAAAACAGATTGCAGTTTAACTGCAAAATCGTGCTTAGTACAATTCTGCTTCCTAGATTTATCTTTCTTTCTTTCTTTCTTTTCTTTCTTTCTCTCTCTCTCATTCTTGCTAGATGACATTGCAGCGTGTTGAAAGACACATCTTAAAGTTACACAGTCTCTTGGTCAACCATCACAGCTCCTACCAGCATTCACCAGCATTATTATTTCCTCTTGTCTGTCAGGTAGCCCAGGCTGGACAGGGAATTCCCCTCATACCTCTATGGAAAGAGCGTGGCGATGGTGTGTAGAGGCAGGCGTCAGACAACACCAGCTGAGATTCATACAGACCTGCAGGGCTTGTATTATTTTTGCATGCATAGGTCATCAATAATGGCTCAATGTGTGTTTGCATAGGGACAGCCATGACTTTTGCATGTTTTTGCCCATTTGTCAAAGGCTCACATGGGATAAGCCTCTCTTTCAGTGTGGAGGCAGCAGAGGCCCCTGTTCATTACTTCTCTCAACAGGTTGGACATCTTGGAGCGCGGCTTTCATTTCCTTCTCACTATGGGTGTATTCAGTGGTAATGAGACCCCAGAGAATGGCATGTTTAAGGCATCAGAGTAATATAATAATAATAATAATAATAATAATAATAATAATAATAATAATAATAATACAACCATTCAAATTATTTATTTTAAAACACACTTAAACACATACACCCATTTATATTTCCATCTACTGTACCCACAAAGGAGCAAGGGTCTTTATTGCTTTTCTTCAGAAGCACATGACTGCATATTGTATCAATAAGTCAGTCAAAAAGCACATTCTGAGCCCTCTCGTAAACTTTTACAGCATTATTCACACTCTTCATCATGATTCTTTGTTTAACATTTATGTTTATTGATAAACGAAGATGCACTTAAATAATTCAGAGCAAACATTAGCTGTGAGCCGAGATATTAATAATTGATGGTCTGTGCAAAGGGCCGTGGCACTCGGGGAATAGATAATATTAGCTTAATGCAGGGCTGCAGGAGCAGAAGACGTGTAATGGATCTGCCGGCTTTAACTGATGATGGTTATTGTGGCCTCAAAGTTGCTACAAAAGGAGGAAAAAAAACGGCAGTGAGCTGAGAGCTTTGGGGGGCTGCTGCAGATTCGGCTCATAGGAGCTGACAGTGCAAATTGTGGTTTTAATAGCAGGGGTTTACACATTCTGTAGAGGGCCCTTAATGGGTCCTGCCATGCTTAGTGCAAGGGGAGAAAAATTGGACCGAGCCATTATAATGAAACCAGAGAGCACTTTGTTTCTTGCACCTCCATCCTTCTCATGTCCATCTTTTCAGTGGGGTTTTTTAAGTCCCTGTGCTCTTGAACATTTCACATTAACATACCTGTGACCTGTCCACTGCATTCCTAAGGACACTAGGTTCTTATATTAGATACATAGATCATCCTGTTTAAAAAAACTGCTAGTCCTGACTAGAGGATTTGAAGTGGTGGGTGTATGTCTACTTATTAAAATGAAATTATTATGCTTTAAAATAAATATAATAAAGATCCTGTTTTTTTCCCTGAACCACATAAATATGAAGCTTAAGCTAACAATTTGTAAGCTTCTACATGTCAATGCTCTTTAATGCCTTTAGGTCAGTGCAAGGTCTGGCAAGCTTTGCTTTCAAAGTGTGTGTGTGTGTGTGTGTGTGTGTGTGTGTGTGTGTGTGTGTGTGTGTGCGTGTGTGTAGTTTGACTGATCTTCAGTGGAAGGAGATGCACAGATAGTGGGCATCAAAGGCACAGTGATGCATTAGCATCTAAACAAAAGAGCTATTCTTCCCTGTAGCATCTTCTCCTCACAAGTGGTCATTCTCTCCAGCTTGATTTATTTCTTTACCTGTGGCTTTTATGCTGAGCGGAGTGTTTCAGCATGTCCAAATACTCATCGTTTCAGCACATAACTGGGCTCAGGGATAGGATTAGCTGCTTCCCCTCTTTTTGCCTGCCTATTTCCTTTTGGAATATCACAGAGATATGACAGCTGTCATCACCCCTCACAGCTCCTCTGATCTGAGTTTCAAGGTCTGGAGGTTCTTCCAGTTCTGCCTCCAGAAAGCATGGTTAAATTGCAACCTGAGCAGGGATCAGCACAATGTGCCTGCTATTTGTGATAATGAATTAGAAAAAAATTAAAAGTCCAGTTTTCAGTACATGAGTTTCTCAATTCCGCTAATGATACAAATATTTTAGTTATGCATAGTTTTGTTAAGTAATGTCATGAAAGCAACAGACACTTCCATAACAGTTAACAATTAACACAAATGAAAATATATAATAAAAATATTATAATAATAATAAAAAAAACCTAATACAAATACATCAGTAACTGCATACATTTAGTATTTAATCATAATAATTATGTTAATATTAATTCAATATATTATATAGGTTTAGATTTCCCCCATTTTTAAAAGCATACAAAGCTAAATAAATTATTACTATCATGTAAAATGACAAAAAGATAATTAATAATAATATCCAGTATTTGGGTTATCTATCTATCTATCTATCTATCTATCTATCTATCTATCTATCTATCTATCTATCTATCTATCTATCTATCTATCTATTTTTATTCTTTAGATCCTTTTTTTAAGGTTTGCATTAAATCATGCAGTGTTGTATTCTGTGTTGTATTTTTTCCCTCTCTTTTTTTCTGTTATGCAAAATAAGCTCTGCACTGTTATTATTAAACAGACAGACAGTACTGAAGTGTTAGCATATTATTTTTTCTATGACCAAATCCAGTGCAACAGTATATTGTGTTCACTGTTTGCACCCTGAAGATCAGTGTTCTTGTCCAATTAAAGATCACAGCTCTACTTCATGGAGTGAAGGGAAAATCACCGCATCTACACAATCTGCTTTCATTTCAACATCCATGTGTGGACTTTCTGCAGCTTACAGACAAAATGAATGTGTCTGAGTACTTTAAAGAGAATTTTTTTTTTTTTGCAAAGGTTTTATTGCAAACTGGAAAAGGCTAAAATCTCACTAATGCGTATGTGTAGCTGTTCATCGGCGGAATTTCTCGTGAAAAGAAATGATTTATTTTCGTAACAGAATATCTTCAGCAGTTTATTGAATAATGGAAGTAGAAATGAAACAAGACCAACTTTAAGCAAAGGCTGATCGGATTTTCTGTAAATAATACATATAAGCAAGTTTGGATACAGTCTCCCACAAGTCACTGAGCTCCAGGAAGACGGGTTCATCTCTCTCTCTCTCTCTCTCTCTCTCTCTCTCTCTCTCTCTCTAATAATTTGAGAACCAGCATCGTACTGCCCTCCCTATGATTGACTGACGTTGGTGCAAGTCTGACCCTGAGATGCTGTCAGGCCTGCCTGTTGTAAGCGATCCTCCCTTATCTCCTCAATCACAGCAGGCGCAACAAACAGCACAGCCGAGGCAGCATGCTGCAGGCCTCCTTCCAGCAGCATGCTAAAACAGATCAATAATCACCTATTGTGGGCCACTCCAACCTGACTTTTCATCCTGTGCAGTGGAAGGAGCACAACCATCCAGGACCCTGTATGGGGGAAAAAAAGGAGCGAAGGCAAAGACAGCTTCTTTGCTTCATATAATACAGGTGAATTAATCGAGCTAAAGTTTTTAATGATTTTTTTTATTTCTTAATTGAACTCAGATTGAACAAGTCTGTCAAGCCATTAAAACAAGACTTACTGCTTAGCTGATGATGGATCTTTGTAGCATAAATGCATCAAGAAAACTGAATTATTAATGTGTGTGTGTTGTGGGTGATTTGCACAAAGACAACAGCATCAGTGATGTGTAAAGTAGAAGGAGCAAGCAATGTGTATGTAAGGTTGTGTGATATTTGTTCTTGATTTTATTGGTGAGTTTGGATCTGAAAGACACTTGTGTGTATGGATGATTAAATAAAGGTTAAATTTCATATATATTGCAGCACAGTGAAATGATTTCTTTGCATATCACAGCTTGTTAGGAAGCTGGGGTCAGAGCACAGGCTCAGTCATGGTACAAAATCCCTAAAGCAGAGAAGGATAAGGGGCTTGATCAAGAGCCCCAGTGGCATTATGGAGGTGCTCCTGCTTTAACCCCCAACCTTCTGATTAGTAACTGCTCCACAACACAGGTGATAAGATATGTAGATTTGTTAAAAATTAAAAATTAATAAAAAAAAATAAAAATAACACTTCACGGTTATAATAATTAATCATTTTGAGCATTTCAGAAGGAATAACTTTGCTGGTATTAAAACTAGCACGAAATGTAATTAATTATTTAACCTGATTGGCCAGAATGTGTTTATTTTAATATTATTATATATATATATATATATATATATATATATATATATATATATATATATATATATATATATATATAATATATATATATATATCTTCTTCTTCTTTCGGCTTCTCCCTTCAGGGGTCGCCACAGCGAATCATCTCTCTCCACCTATCCCTATCTTCTGCATCCTCAACCCTTGCACCCACTAGCTTCATATCCTCATTAATTACATCCATATACCTCCTCTTTGGCCTTCCTCTTTGCCTCCTGCCTGGCAGCTCCATGTCCAACATTCTCCTACCAATATACTCACTCTCCCTCCTCTGAACATGTCCAAACCATCTTAATCTGGCCTCCCTAACTTTGTCCCCCAAACGTCCAACATGAGCTGTCCCTCTGATGTACTCGTTCCTAATCCTGTCCAACCTTGTCACTCCCAAAGAGAACCTCAACATCTTCAGCTCTGCTACCTCTAGCTCTGACTCCTGTCTCTTCCTCAGTGACACTGTCTCTAAACCATACAGCATGGCCGGTCTCACCACTGTCCTGTACACCTTCCCCTTGATTCTCGCTGATATTTTCTGATCACACAGAACTCCCGACACCTTTCTCCACCCATTCCAACCTGCCTGCACTCGCTTCTTTACCTCTTTCCCACACTCTCCATTACTCTGGACTGTTGACCCCAAGTACTTAAACTCCTGTACCTTCTTCACCTCTTCACCCTGTAACCTTACTGTTCCACTTCCCTCCCTTTCATTCACACACATGTACTCAGTCTTACTACGACTGACTTTCATCCCTCTTCTCTCCAGCGCAAACCTCCACCTCTCCAGGTTTTCCTCCACCTGCTCCCTGCTCTCACTACAGATCACAATGTCATCTGCAAACATCATTGTCCAAGGAGACTCCTGTCTGACCTCCTCTGACAACTGGTCCATCACTATAGCAAACAGGAAGGGGCTCAGAGCCGATCCCTGATGCAGTCCCACCTCCACATTGAACTCCTCTGTCTGACCTACAGCACACCTCACCACTGTCCTGCTCCTCTCATACATGTCCTGCACCACTCTGACATACTTCTCTGCTACTCCTGACTTCCTCATACAGTACCACAGCTCTTTTCTTGGCACCCTGTCATACGCTTTCTCCAAGTCTACAAACACACAGTGCAACTCCCTCTGACCATCCCTATACTTCTCCATCAAAATTCTCAGAGCAAAAATTGCATCTGTTGTGCTCTTTCTGGGCATGAAGCCATACTGCTGCTCACAAATTTCCACAACCTTCCTTAACCTAGCTTCCACTACTCTTTCCCATACCTTCATTGTATGGCTCATCAACTTTATCCCCCTATAGTTACTGCAACTCTGCACGTCACCCTTATTCTTAAAGATCGGCACTAACACACTTCTTCTCCATTCCTCAGGCATCCTCTCACTCTCTAAAACCCTGTTGAACAAACTAGCTAAAAATTCCACTGCTGCCTCTCCCAAACACTTCCAGACCTCCACCGGGATGTCATCAGGACCAACTGCCTTCCCACTTTTCATCCTCTTCAAAGCCTTCCTGACTTCATCCTTTCTAATCTTATCTACTTTCTGTTCCACAGAGTTCACCCCTTCTACTCTTTTTTCCCTCTCATTTTCCTCATTCATCAGCTCCTCAAAGTATTCCTTCCATCTCCTCTGTACACTCTCCTCACTTGTGAGCACCCTTCCATCTCTATCCTTAATAACTCTAACTTGCTGCACATCCTTCCCATCTCGATCCCTCTGCCTAGCTAACCTGTACAAGTCCTTCTCTCCTTCTCTAGTGTCTAACCTAGTGTACAACTCGTCATATGCCTTCTGCTTGGCCTTAGACACCTCCCTCTTCACTCTGCGCTGTAACTCCTTGTATTCCTGTCTATTCTCTTCAGTCCTGTCCATGTCCCACTTCTTCTTGGCTAACCTCTTCCTCTGGATACTATCCTGAACTTCCTCATTCCACCACCAAGTCTCCTTATCTTCTTTCCTCCTTCCAGATGACACACCCAGCACCTTTCTCCCTGTCTCCCTGATCACTTCTGCTGTAGTTTCCCAGTCATCTGGCAGCACTACCTGACCACCCAGAGCCTGCCTCAACTTCTGTCTAAATTCCTCACAACATTCCTCCTTTTTCAGCTTCCACCACTTGGTTTTCTTCTCTATCTCTGACCTCTTCTTCTTACAGACCATCAGAGTCATCCTACACACCACCATCCTATGCTGTCTGGCTACACTCTCTCCCACTACCACTTTACAGTCACTAATCTCTTTCAGATTGCCTCTTCTACATAGGATGTAGTCTACCTGTGTTCTCCTACCTCCACTCTTGTAAGTCACTCTATGCTCCTCCCTCTTCTGAAAATAAGTGTTAACCACACCCATGTCCATCCTCTTAGCAAAGTCCACTACCATCTGTCCTTCAAGGTTCCTTTCCTTAACTCCAAACTTGCCCATCACCTCCTCATCACCTGTGTTCCCCTCACCAACATGTCCATTAAAATCTGCTCCTATCACCACTCTCTCACCCGTGGGAATACTCTCCATCACCTCATCTAATTCACTCCAGAATCTCTCTTTCTCCTCCAACTCACAACCTACCTGTGGGGCATAACCACTAACAACATTCAACATCACCCCTTCAATCTCTAACTTCAGACTCATCACCCTGTCTGACACTCTCTTCACCTCCAGGACATTCCTCACAAACTCCTCCTTCAGGACCACACCTACCCCATTTCTCTTACTATCCACACCATAATAAAACAGCTTGAATCCTGCTCCTATACTACGAGCCTTGCTACCCTTCCACCTGGTCTCCTGTACACACAGTATATCCACCTTCCTTCTCTCCATCACATCAGCCAGCTCTCTACCTTTCCCTGTCATAGTACCAACATTCAGAGTTCCTATTCTCAGTCCTACACTCTTACCTTTCCTCTTCTCTCTCTGTCTGCGCACTCTCCTCCCTCCTCTACTTCTTCGACCAACAGTAGCCCAATTTCCACCGGCGCCCTGTAGGTCAACGGCGCCGATGGCGGTCGTTGTTAACCCGGGCCTCGACCGATCCGGTATGAAATTCGTACTGACGATTCGCATGGTTAAATTTGGCAATGTTTTACGCCGGATGCCCTTCCTGACGCAACCCTCTCTATTTATCCGGGCTTGGGACCGGCACAGAAGTCACTGGACTGTGACCCCCATGGCTAGATTATATATATATATATATATACATATATATAATTACAGCTCTGACAGTAATGCCAGCTGTAATTTAAGTCAAGGATCTACATTAAAGCACTTTTATTGTTTATTAATATATTAAAAATTGCTACAGTACAAGAGGAATAAAACACTTTGGGACATGATGTCACAAAAAATTATCCATCTCTGTGTGAGAACAGTAACTCCACTTCACTTCTTCATATCACCCTGTTGTTAATTATTTTCTTATAACAGCACACCTTGTCATGCTTTACTCCTTAATCAGCAAATAGTATTGTTTTTAGTTTCAGGAGTGTTCATTTGTACACACAATCTCTGTTCCACTGATTTTCAGGCTTAGTAAATAACACTATGCATGCAAATTTAGTTAATTTACATGAACACACTGCACATTCATTAAGCAAACATACAAAATGGACAACACATGCTAGTATTTTTCTCATGTGAAAGCTGAAAACCTCCTTAGGCCCCTTGCTATTATTGAGCTTGCACATTTTTCGTTCATGGGTGTTATCAAATTTGTACCAGTAAATCACGCCCTTAGTGGCAAATAGTTTGCTCACTACTATAATCTGGGAAAAAGTTAACTGTTTTAGCCTCAACAATAAGGCAGGCTTGTGCTATAGCATGTGAGTACTATACAGCTCTACAGATCTGTCTTATTGAAGTCTCTTTGTTCATGGTCACAGAGTCGGGTATGTACCATGCTTAATGCAGCAGGGTGTATATAGTCTGTGCATATGTACAGTGACCTGGCTAATTTACACAGCGCCCCAGGGCAAGTGCTCTCTTTCAATAATTTACGGGGCTGCTCCCATTTGAACCTTTTCCCCTCTTAAGAAACGGCTTTGTCTGGCCCGTGCTCAAATGCAGGGCCAGGCTTACAGAATAGCTAGAGGCCTTGGTGGGGAGAGATAACAGAAAAAAGGAGCATTATTAGGCCAGAGGAATATCAGAACACACAGCGGAGGAAACCATGGGGTCATTAAGGCTAAAACGAGACGCTCTGCTCTCTGATGTGCCTTTTATGAGATCCATGTAACACTGTCTCTATTCTGCACCGCACACCCTGCATCATCATCTTCATACAACTCCGTGAATGCATTAACACCCAAGACAACATAAGCATAAGGAACATCCAGATAGGATCCTGATCTCTGTTTATTTTTGCTTCTAAGCATACAGATGTCTCACAGTGATGCAATGCCCAAATTTATCATGGGTTCAGTTGTTTTAATAGGAAAAAAGGCCCTTTAAGGATCAACCATATGCGACTTATAGTATTTTTCCCATGCTCTTATTTATCATAGTCCACTACAGGCATGTATAAAAATTATCTTTTGGGTTTGAACAAACAATAATATAGCTCTTATATAAGTTTCTGGTGATATCAGATCAAGGCTCAGAACGTCCGGATTTACATCACTGTGCTATTTAAACCACACTTTATTTACTTTGGACATGAGGAGCACAAAAGTGCTTTGTGAACATGTGCAAGGCTTCACAAGACTTCAAAACAATAATACTGCCACATCTCAGCAATGGGACATGCAGCCTGATCTCCTTCATCCTCTCGCAAAGTGTTACAGCTCTGAACATCACAACTCTCAGAGTCGCTTTACAGAACCACAACAGTGAATTTTTTATTTTTATTTTTTTAAACACAGCATCCAGAGAGACTTCTTTTAGAGTTACTTTACAAACAGGACCCACATTTTGAAGCAGATACAGGCAATAGAAAGGAGTGCACCTTTACCCTGCTAAATTTACATCCATAAAATAATAGTCACACAGGGTTTTTTTTTTAATCGTTTAATTATATTATTAATTACAGTATAAATCCATATCCTAAATAACATGCTTGAGTCTGAGTTACTCATAAAGTTTGTTAGATTTATTATTAATACTAATACAGTGGAACCTCGGCATATGAATTTAATTCGTTCTGGCGGGGAGTTCTTAAGGTGAAAATTTGTATTGCGATACGAATTTTCCCAGAAGAAATAATGTAAATGCAGATAATTTGTTCCAGACACCAAAAAATATTACCAATATTAACAATTTCCTAGGGTCAAGGGTCCTCACAAGAAGTCGTGTCACCAAGCTTGGGCTAAAAATAGAACAAATCACCCATGCCACCAATCTGTCAATAAAAAAAACATGCGAAAAATCAAGCAGCTTTTGAATGCATGCTGAAGGCAACGTTAATATCGTGGGTTGACTCTTTCGAAACAGTTTTCACTCATTGAAAAAAATAAAAACTTCGGATTCGGTTGGCTTTCCACTGACACAAACGAGTTTTTAATGGCTCCCAGACATACACGCAACCGCCAGAATGTGGTTCGATTTGTTCGTATGGCGAAAATGCCTCATATGCTGATGCAAATTTCGTGAAAAATTTTAATTCTTAAGGCAAAAATTGGAATGGAGGGCATTCATATGTCGAGGTTCCACTGTACATTGGCGAAACAACTACATTTTCAGAAGTTTCAAAAAAACAAATAAACAGTACTTCCAGAAACTCCACACTCTGCATTAAAACTGCTCAAAATATAGGCAAAATAAAAGCCCCAAACAACATGAACTGAATTTTCACTTTTCATATTTTACCTTTTATTTAAACACTCAAGAGGCAAAAAGTGAGAACAAAGCCGAACAAGTTAGACTAAAGAAACCTTTCAGCATGAATACTATTGACACTATTGACAGGTCTAATGTCAAAACAAACTTCTCATGAGTTGTACAGTGTGTTTAGTGCGAGTATAAGCACACAGAGATCACATTTCAGCTCACTTATAGTGGAGGAATAAACTGTACAATTAGTTCTCAGTTACTTTGTAAGAAGAAGCCCAGGGATCGTTCTAGCTAATTAAACCTTAGCTGACAGTTGTAATGTTTGAAATTGGTGTCACTTTTTACCAAAGGAATTCAGTTTATGCCTCACTGCTACTTTTTCTTTTCTTCTATTTTCTTAATATCATAAAGCAAACATTTTTAAATTTGGATGAACAGTTAAATTTACAGTTTCACACAAAATATTGAAGATAATTTTAAAATAAAACAATAAAGGTTTTAACAGGGGAAGGGGAAACTGGGGATTAGTGGTTAGCACATCTGCCTCGCAACTCCAGGATTAGGGGCTTGACTCCTGCATCCACTCTGAGTGTAATCATGATCCCCTTGTGTTTCTCTAAACAATCCATACTGTGAGAGTGTGTGATTGTGCCCTGTGATAGGTTGTCAACCTGTCCAGTGTGTCCCCTGACTCATGCCCCCTGTCCCCTGGGACAGACTCCAGGCTCCCTGTGATTATGTGCAGGATAAACAGCACAGAAAACGAATAAATGAATGAAAGAAATGTTTAAAGTGAACCACCCTGCTGACCAAACAACTCTCCACCAACGTATTCCATTCACAGGGGTTTGCATGCAGGTATTCATTTTTCCTGTCCATTCACAACATGCAAAATACACACAGTGCATATTTAATTATATTCTAATAGATAAAATACTATTAAACATGCCCCATTAACTGTAATGTTATTACTTAGCATTAATTACACATTCACTACATTGTAACAAAGATATATTCATGTGTTATAATCTCTTATAAGCTCTTACACTCAGATAAAGTCAATGATATGAATAGAGTAAAAAAAAAAATCACACAGAGTTCACTCTGTTCCTCAGTGCAACATTGCTAATAAACAGTTATTATATACTTAATAAGAAATACTGGTATCTTTTAAGGATGTGGTAGCTTAGTGGTTAAGGTGTTGGACTACTGATCAGAAGGTTGTTAGTTTAAATCCCAGGTCCACCAAGCTATCACTGCTGGGCCCCTGAGCAAGGCCCTTACCCCTCCATTGCTCAGTTGTATAAAATGAGATAAACTGTAAATCTCTCGGGTTAAGAGTGTCTGCCAAATGCCAGAAATGTAAATGGTATTGAAACTATATTATTCATATTAAGAGCTAGCTTTAGATAGATAATTCCTTTTTCTTGTATTTAATTTGATTTCTTTGATACGTTTAGGCTCTTGAAACATTCAAACATTCTCTGGTTTACTAGAAACATTTCTATTCTTATATCTTTATATTTTTGTATATTATGTATTTTTCTTTAGCTTATCTTAAGCACTATATTTGATTATTTTCTTTTTGTATATGTATCACTTCTTTCTACACTACACCCTGTCCTTGCAATACTATTCCCCATGTTTTAAGCCTGTTATTCATGCTGAGGTTGTTATTCAAGGCTTTACAGTAAGCATTTATTGTGAGATCATTAGCATTACTATCAGTTTAACAGCAAGAATCATTAGTTACAGCAATCATTCAACAAAAGTATAAGTACGCTCTTGTTTAGCTTGAAAAGTAATTCAGATTTTATTTGTAGTTCGGATTTTACACCGTTATATACAGCATTTCTGGCGAGAAAATAATAAATTCAGTTGACTTTTAAAGGCTGTTTAATAATGCATTGCACGCTGGTTTGACAGCAGCATCATTTCCTGAAGGTTAAGCACCTCTGTGTTGAAAAGCCAAAAAAAGAATGTGTTTGGTTGTTTATTTATTTATTTATCGAATTTTGTAAGAAACTACATTTATTGAAAGAACCTTATTTCTGCATGTTAATTTCTGTGAACCAATTGTAGTGGATATTTACTCTTGCTAACATCAGTTACCTGATGAAATGATATATGTTAATAATAAATATAAAATGAAATAAAATGTGCAGTGTGACTAATTCTCAACCCACACCATTACAATGGTGTAAATAATAATAATAATAATAATAATAATTATTATTATTATTATTATTATTTACACCATTGTAATGGTGTGGGTTGATTATTATTTATTATAATAATAATAATAATAATAATAATAATAATAATAATAATAATAATAATAATAATAATAATTATTATAATAATTATTATTATTATTATTATTAATAATAATAATAATAATAATAAAATGAACAAATGCTATCTAAATCCAGCCTTACTACTCGGATGAGGTCACACAAATGAAAAGGAAATGGAAACTCTGTGCATTAAGCAAGTAAGCCTCCTTTACAGTGTCAGGCAAACAGAGCAGTGATGTGGAATAATCTTTCATTGGTTTTTGTGGCTGTCAGCACTAAAACATGATGCTCCATTCCATTTCCCTTCAAATGCCTGTGGACTTCTTAATGTGTTAACCAAAGACCCTGCAGGATTGATGATAATGGATAAGGCAAAACAAGCTAAATCCAACTCACATAAATTGATTGGATCTCAGATGAGAGGCAAAGGGATATAATATTAACAGCTGAGACATCAATAAAGCCTGAAACACTCAAAAAGCTTTCGAAATAACAGTCAGCCTGAAAGACAATCTGAGGTATTTGGAGAAGAAATTAGCCACCAAATTACTGCAACACTAACGTGCAGATAAAAATATTGATTACAGATTTCCTTTGTAAGGAGAATCCTGATTTTAAAAAAATAAGTTGTGGAGTATTATTTTATAAACATCTGCAATGCCGTACTGATTTAAACTATATTTATATCATCAACATAGCAATCAAGATCGAAATTGGCACTAATCCATTCTATCTCTAAAACATTCCTTGCATCAGGCTTGGCTCATAAATTAAGTACTGAATTAAGTGGTCAGATTACATTAAAAGCTTTTCTTTTTTTTTTTTTTTTTTGCATCTGCAGTCCCCTGCTATAAATTAAAACCACGTGGAAGGGACCGGAGAGTGCATTTCATTTTGCGTTGATTCATGAGCAGTAATACAACCTCTCTCCTGCCTCAGTGTGCGCAGAGCAGTCAAAGAAAGGGCCGAGATTAAAACCGAGCGAGAGCGAGATTGAAAACGGGATGGAGGCATCAGATAATGTAGTAGAGATATAATGAAAGTGTAAACAAAAACCTGGTGCAAGAGAAATGGCTGCTCATAAAAAAAAGCCCTCCGCCTTTTCCCCTCACAAAAGAGATTTCACAAGGCTGCTGCCACCAAAGTTATTAACTGTTGACCAAATTATGTTCTGTTCAAAAGTTGAATTGATTTGATTTTTTTCCTCCTTCCTCTGCCTTTCATAGACTGAAAAAAAAGCTTGATGTGAGGATGAGAAGGCCTTTATTCATATTATCTGTCACAATGTTCCTCTGGGGTGAAATGACAAAGGAATGACTGTGAGGCACAGCTAAGAAAACACACTAAGAATCCAGCCCTTGTGTTACGATACAGATTCTAGTGATAATGTCTATTATTTATACACTAGTAGACTGTCACACATTCGAAATGGCTCCAACAGCTGGATTAGTACAGATCAAATAATAAACACTACAGTATCCCATTAAAACCATGAAGCTGAAATGAAGGTATGTGATTAGCACTTTGCTCTGGCACCAGACAGCATAAATAAGAAATGAGAAATCAATACAAGTCATTTTACAACCGTGCAAGGTGAAATATTAAGAGGTTCTGAAACTGACCTGAGAATTTTATCTGATGTACAGTGGTTCAGGGTGCTGGTAATACATACCTTTGGTGAAGCCACAAGGAGGAACGTATTACACACTCCAAACAACACAGGAAGAGGATACACAAATGAACACCCTTTGTCCTTTCATAATAAAAAAAACAAAAAACAAAAAAAAACATGCTACAATAGGCTCTGATTTATTTGAAACGGTAATTTCATAAATTTACATTTACAAAAAATAACAACATAAATGTTCGAAGAACAGCAACTTTTAACCATGTTTTTTTGGTGCGCTGTTTGCTTTAACAATAACAGTGAATAATAATGGTGAGTTCCGATCTCAAGATCTCTATAGAAGTAATCTTAACTAACAAAGTAATCAGTAATCAAAGCTGGGGTGGTGTGATGTGTTAACACAATAAACGTTTTAGCCATTTGAGGCACCATTTGAGTGTTGCCTGCTTTAGCAATTTATAGTCATTTTCAATGATAGCATCCATGACACAGTTTCCCATGCCCCTGTTATCACATATGTTATAGCAGCTATAAACGTCCTCACCAAATTCTGAAGTTAATAAAACAACTAAAAAAAATGCACCATGTCATGATAGAGAGAAACTACATAAGCACAAAGCCTGCAAGAGAAAAAGTAACAGCTTTAATAGCTTTAACAAAACTCTGACAATGGAGACACCTTCCAAAAACAAACACAAACAAACAAATGTTTCTTCATCTAAACAATCCATTCCTGTGGAGTGCCTTCAAGCCAAGTCCTTGTGTAATGATAATACAATAGAATCAGCAGACGTAATATAAACCTGCAGCCTGACCTCGCATCAGTATTTATGTACAAGCTGCTGTTATAGAAGTTTAGTCTCATGACCAATCAGGATCAAGACTTAATCAGCACTGTGGTTTACCTAAATGAATCTATGTGTACAGGCATCACCCTGTGTTCTGCACCTTCAGTATTATACTCAATTTTTTCTGTATACAAATCAGTAGCTTTTTTCACATGTGACGCTCTTTCTCTCAGTTCACTAAAGCAGATTTCTCCATGATTTTGTGCGTTGATTCCCCACAACAGAATGGACAAGGATTTCACAAACAATTTAATGTAAATTGCAGGAAAATTGTCTACAGAGGTTACAGGAGGCAAAAAAAGCCTGGGTTAAGATGATCTTGGTATTTATTCACAGAGGCTCTCATGACTGTTCCACAGGGTTCTCCCATTTCAAAATAACCCATGACTCCCCTCGCAAGCCTGCCAGCCCCCTTTCATTTGCCGTTTCAAATGTATTAATGGTCCAGAACCTTCCTGTATGAGCTTGGACCTCTCCCTAATGAAAACACTCTGTGGCTGAGTCCCAGTGCGGTAATCAGTCTGGGCCTCTAGAGCAAGAGTGCTGCAACTGCAGTGCAGAAAAAGCCCTGCCATGACCTCTGGCTCAGGCCCTCTCACCCCGAGAGCTGCTGTGCCTCTCAGCACCAATACCTTGCATCCAAACTATGCAGTGTTGAGTTTGTCTCAGTCCAACAACTGACTAACTTTTATTTCTGTCAAATTTTCTTTTCTTTTTCTGCACTGCAATTTGATAACCCAAACTCTGAGCTGTTGAGCATCATCTGTGAAATTAATCTGAAATCACTTCAACGGTCCCATAACATTTACAGGATCTCTGTCTGACAGCAAGAGACACGAAGTATGTGTGACTCAAAGCGTTTCTCCAAATTTCCAAGCAGTCACTGAAGCCTGGACCAATCATATATGATGGAGTGTGGCACCTTATTTTTTGTGTTTTTTAGGAACTGTATAGCTCTGTGTTTGGGCACACAGCTCTCCTACTGTCTGAAGTCCTATTCCAGAGCTTCCAGGTGAGAGTGGCCAGATGTGCAGACCCAGGAAGCACTGCAGCTGCACGCAACCCTGCGCCCTGGCTTGCTTCATCTGTTTTAGCTTGTCCATCTTCCTTGACAGACCTGCTGAGTTGCTGCTTTCATTGCCAGGAGATAATATCTTTTACAGTTTTGCCAAACTGTCAGTGGACCGCAGGCAAAAAAGCACCTGACAGTAATCAAGCCCTTCACTGCTAATTACTAGTGGAGAGTAAAAGACTTTGGCATACAGAGAAATTTGTATTAAGATGATTATGGTGATCAGGAATTATAACAATAAAATTACATAAGTATAGCATTCAGGTCTAATTGAAACCAACCACACATTACTACTGTTACACAGAATACTACACAATTCCCAGAATTACTGTGTGTTAAATATAGACCTACTCGAAGTAACTTGGGTCTCTGTGTAAACTATTTAAACTACATCTTTACTGATTTAGCCAGTTTGCGTCTGTTTAAAGAAGCACTTGATATTCTGCTTGTACTAGAGAGCTCCTAGATGCTAGACTACACCATGCATTTTTCTTCCATACAATAACTCTAAATTTGACAATAATTTAAAGCTGTAGCCCTGTTTTTAAAAGATCCACCTCCTCAGTTACTATGTGGCAAAACAAAAACAAAATAGCAGGCCTCACCCAGCATCGTTAAAACACAGCGCCACATCTATCCGATCTGTGGTGCTGCATTGTCAGTGCTCAGTTAAGCATAGAGCATCTCACTCATTTGCTTTCTCAGAAGCTGTGGTTCAGTCTTCCCACGTAATCATTGCCTGGGAATGACAGAATGGAAAGCTTTTCCACTTTTCATTCCAAGCACCCCACCATCTCCTTGTACCCCCATCTGAAACGCTCTTCTCAGATTGCTCAGTAATGTTCAGCAGTCCGGCTCAGAGTAAAGAATCAAATTTGGTATGTGGCAGCCGGGAATGAATCTCCAAGTCAGCCTGAACCACAGAGAAAAAAAAAGTCCAGCCGCCTCCATTATTCCAGGCGCGGTGTTGTATGTTTGGAGGGAGCTGGGCCCACGCTGCACATGCAGCCCACATTGCTTGACAGCTTGATGGACTCTTTAATAGTGATTCACAGGCTGTATCTTGGGAGATAAAAATGGAATTCAAAGAGAGAGAGAGAGAGAGAGAGAGAGAGAGAGAGAGAAAGAGAGAGAGGGAGGGCGAGAAAATTTAATAACAAAATAAAGTATTTAAAAGGTACCAAGGTCTTGAAATAGACACAAAGAGTCAGGTGTAGTTACTCATTTCTGACGTGAAAAATCAGGGGCATCTTTAGATTTAATGATGGCTAGTGCTTCCAATTATTAATGAATATCATAATAGTTATTATTCTTTCTTGAGTTTCTTGTAGAGTTGTTTGCAAAGTGATAAATTCCACCAACATTTCATCAATATATTATATGTACTATAAAATGTTGTACATCTAAAAAAACAAGTTGTACAAACAAAAAGACAAAAAAAAAACAACAATCAAAAAGTTTATCTGAAAAGTTGATTTTTTATAGTTCTTCAATTCTGGAAAAACAGAAAAAAAAACATTTTCGATGTGTATAAACATATATAAACATTGTGTTCATCCAATTAAAAGCTCTCTAAAATATATAGAAAGACAACCCAACAGTTTGGATGAGTCTTGCTCTACAGTAGCAGCTTGTCAGCAGTAATCATGGTTCATCAGTGTTTTTCTGCCTGTGTGTCTTGCTGCATACTACTCCCTTTACCAAATATTCTCTCGATCAAGTAAAATGTGGTCGGAATTTTTTTCGTTTTGAGTAGGGAGCGTGGGGGAATTTGTGCAAATATTTACATGGCAGGCAGTTACTTTTTTTACTTCCTAAGACTGACCATGAACTTGACCGTTAAAGCTAGTCTATTTGTAAAGGAAATGATGTTATTTTTCTACTATTCAGACAGATCTGATGTCTTCCAGTGATGACCCTGTGGCTCTCTTTCACCATCACTGCCACTGATGATCAGTGGCTCAAGCATGTATGACACAACTCCAAAAACACCCAGGCATGGACAAATGAGGCAGCATGAAATACTCCACATTTTCACAGCTCTCCATATTTAGCTGGTTTGCTAAGCTACTGTCAAAATTGTTTCAATTTGACAGTATGGTGTATCTTGAAATCCACTGTCTGTTGTGTAAATCTGTCTAGCACAATCACTCAACCTTCCTGTTTCAAAAGGAAATACATCAACATATGGAATCAAATCACGGTTGTCAAGTCACTTTGTGGAGACTTTAAACGCAATGCTTGAGCAGAGGCTTTTCCTGATCTTCTCTAGCCAGCGATGTAGAGAGTAGATAGACACTAAGTTGAATGTTGAACAGTGTGTAGCCATTAAAGCTTCAGTATGGAGTGTGAGGATCTAACCCAGAGCCCTCATTGATTTCTAGTTTCATATATCTTTAATGAAGGGATTAAATACGTGTTTAGGAAGCACAAGGCTGGGCTTAAGTGGTGTTTGTCAGAGCGGCTCGTAACAGAGAGAACCCTGGCAAAAATCTCCCCAAGGTGAGGATGCTCATTTAGAGAGAAACCATTAGTGGAGTGATGTCATGGGTTCTCACATCATCCAACCTGCCATCGACCGAGCGATCAGGCCACCAGGCACTGCCAACTCAGCCACTGCCAACGCAAAGTGTAACACGCTACATTGCAGGCTAATCTCAAATCTCCAGCTGTGCAGATGACAGATAGGGAATCTATCGTCATTTATGTTTTATGTAAGATCACATGCAACAGAATCTAATCTGCTGAGAAGTGGAAACTGTAGAGGTATAAAAGTGCAAATATGCAATAGAGTATAGCATAAGCAGGTCGAGCAGGGTGGATACTTAGCGAAAAGTATGCATAATGCACATCAGTGGTATTGATCAGTCTAAAATCTGCCCTGCACATCTCACCCGTGGGTTATCATAGCATCGTTACCATCCGGAGTTTAGGGATGTGGCAATGATACGGCAAATGGAGCTGCTATTGATTTTGCATAGTCGGGCAAATGGCAGATGGAGAGGGGAAGACGAGTGTGCGGATTGTGCGGAGCCGGAGTGGAAGGGGCCGAGGGCAAGCTGGCTCTCTACTGTCAGATGATACAGAGCCGCAGTCCTCAGGGCCACTGCCCCAAACTGACAGATCACTCACATTTCACTTCTACAAGAGGAAATCCCTCCGTAGTCAGTCAAAATGGACATGAGACCATGTAAATGATCACTATGATCGCTATAAATGATTATTAAAGCATTGTTTTTATTAGGAATGAATGATTGATTGACGGCATATTACTGCACATTCATACTTTACCATTCAAAAAGGTGTGAGAAAAATAAAGATGCGAGCGATACTTCCTCTCAGGAAAGAGGATATCCTGAGGCACAATAATATAGACCTTAAGTGCTGACAAAGAAGATATTGTGTTTTCCCCAGATTGCTTTCTGAATATACTGCTAGACAAAAGCAGAGTTCATCCTGGTCACCCAGAGCCTGACTGTTTTTACATGTCCGTGTTTAAGTGACATCATTGTTGCAGACAATTAAATAAAGTCCAGTGGAAACAAAGTTCGAGATTCATGTTCCAGCATGTCACTCGATGAAGAATGAGGGACTTCCTCTGGGATCAACTTGTCCACCGGCTAAATTGTCCCTCTCTTTTTCCCGCTGCTCATTTGTTTTGTAACGGTTGATTAACTGAGAATGTGCACAACTGTGTGTTTTGTTTCTGCGCCATGAACGGTGTCATAAATATTTGCTGTGCATTAAATACTTTTGCAGAAAAAATAATAATCCTTTCAGCACTGCAGGTCCACGCAAATAAAAGCCAACACAAATATATATCTTGAGTACAGCAGTGGAGGAAATCACACCGATACACCAGTCTGTACCGCTGAGCTGAATAAAGTCTGAGATAAGTAAGATTCTGGTTTATGCAGCACGGAGTCTTCATACTAAACTGAGAAATATTTCCATGCAGCATTCCATGCAAGTTTTCGACAGATCACTAACGATTTAGAAGAAATAGCTCTTTTTTTTATCATTCATTCATTCATTGTCTACCGCTTATCCGAACTATTCTTGGGTCACGGGGAGCCTGTGCCTATCTCAGGCGTCATTGGGCATCAAGGCAGGATACACCCTGGACGGAGTGCCAACCCATCGCAGGGCACACACACACTCTCATTCACTCACGCAATCACACACTACAGACAATTTAGAGATGCCAATCAACCTACCACGCATGTCTTTGGACCGGGGGAGGAGGGAGCACCCGGAGGAAACCCCCGAGGCACGGGGAGAACATGCAAACTCCACACACACATGGCGGAGGCGGGAATCGAACCCCCAACCCTGGAGGTGTGAGGCAAATGTACTAAACCACTAAGCCACCGTGCCCCCCCTTTTTTTATCAGTCTCAGGAAATTTTCTATAAAAAAACATACCAAATTAATTCCACAAACGGAATGCTAATGTACTATTGCTCCTTATCTATGTGAAGAATAAAACACAGTCAATGATGTCGCATGGCATGAATGATCTCTGTGACGATAATAAAAGTTTCTGTTATTGCTTACATTATAGCAGCTACAAAAGTCAATCCTTAACCGGGATCATCTCTTTTTTCCTCTCACTTGATATTAATAAGACAAAAACTAAGCTTATCATGTATTGAGAAACCACACAGGCACAATATTCTCCATCCTGAAGACTTTTCCATGGTGGAAAACTTCACTGACACCTGAGACTCCTTCAACAAGCATCACCTTATAGAAACCATATCATTTTTGTTCTCAATATGAAGTTTATTAATTAGCTTTAAATTATAAAACGCCTCCCTGTGAAAGAGCTGCTAATATAGAAATGAGAATATATTAAAGAGTGCATTAATATAAATCGGTGATCTGAATATCAAACAGAAATATTGTTCAATAATAATATTAATAATAATAATAATAATGAATAATAATATTCAACACCTTCTGATCAATCAGATTTAATAATTCAACAACATGTCCTCCTTAAACATTTTAGAGTGATTAGATGCTTTAATATGGTTATTTTCAATCGGCTGGCCATTTTTACTGTTAAAGCATAAATGATAAATACTCGCCTATACGCTGTAAATCACCTGCCTGTATTTATCAGTCTCAAGCTGTTTCTACAGTATTGATTTACAGTTTTCTGCATTAATGCATAATCTCATTAAAAATGCATCAATTCAAACCTGTTCAGTGATCAGGCTGTGTTTTTATTCCTTTAATTCTATATCATTTCTGATATTTTATTCTAATTCTCTACCTTTATCTAAGAGGTCTTGTGTGAGTAAAATGTTGCTCATTATGTTCCCCAACATATTTTTTTACAGCTCACTAAATCTGTTGATTTAGCCCATTGTAAGTGAGAGGAATAGTGCGGCTTCACGCGGCTGGAAGTTTTACTTTAAACAAAATGACCATTTGTTTGGGGAATCCATCCTGTCACGCCACGTCCTTGAGAGACAGCCATGTGTAACTGCGACGTCCAGCTGCAGAGGATGTGCCCTCGGACCCGGAGTGAATCATGAGACTGTCTGTTTTTACTTTCTACTCATTAGGAGCAGTGCAGGTGGATCCTCGCTCTCGGTTGGGGGTGAACGCATTACTGTGCGGCACAAAGAGCGTGTTCTCCACCGTCCTCCTGCAAACTACCGTGAGTGTCATTAACGTGTGAAAGCGAGGCTATGTGAAACACAAGGAAACATTTTTCAATACGTTGCATTTCGGGAAGCATCTTTCATAAGCGTCTCCGTTATTAGTTAACCTCGGAATGAGGGGGTCACTCGAGTTTCACAAAATGTTCAAGGTAGGATAAAAGTACTTAGGACGACTAAGGGTCAGGGTGCAATGGCTTTCATAAAAAATGTGCTCCCATGCTGTTAATGTTTTGGCAGCAGCGAGAGAGAAGGAAAGAGACACAGAGGAAAGAGAAAGCGAGAACTCTTAAATCTTTCATGCTAAATGATACTCCGTGAAGCTATGTGCTAAACAGAAAACAGATAGATGGATAGATTACAGTAGGGCAAGAGGAGCAGAACCTGAAGATCAGGTGGCTCACTATTCAGTACTGACACATGGACATATCTCGATACCCTGCACATATCCTGGGAATATAAAATTTAATACCAGGTAACTGGCACAAAGCATGATGATCTGCTCCAGATTCTAAAAAATGAGTAAGGAATAAAACATAAATGGGTGTGCTGCTTTAGAAAAATAATCAGTGACTGGAGGATGTGTTACAACCCCAGTGCTAATTAGGTTTTTTTTTTTTTTCCCAATAAAACAGCAGGTCTCCAAGTGTTCTATTAAATTTTTTAACATATTTTTGTCCCTGAAAATTTGTATCCATTTATTGTTACACTTAATGTTTTGGCATGTCTGCAAAACAGCTTGTAAACGACACACTTTCCTGTGACTAAATACAAGCTCCTTCCATAAACATTAATTCATCGTCTCAAATCAATGATTATTCTTTATTAAATAACTGCATGTTTATATTTGTAATATTTACATTTATTATATGTTTATATCTGTTGATATTTTGTATTAGATTATGTGAAGCATCCACCATACAAGCACCTCTTGGTTGTTTCTATGGAAATCATAACGTATTAAAATTTTAATAAGCATATTAATATTAAAATGTGATCTAGTGTCTGAGCTGTGCGCTTTCAACTCTTTCTGACCAATCACATTTGAGAATTCAACAGTGCAGTGGTAGACAGGGCAGTATGAAACCAAAACATGTTTACCGGCACTTTGTGGCAGTACTTTCAAAATGACTGCACATGCTCTCAGTCAACTCTCTCTGTGTATTTGCAGGAAGTGTGTGTGTATGGCCACTGGAAGTCAGGCCTAGTGAGGGCAGAGTAAGTAGGAAGAGGGGCAGGAACAGATTTGGGCCAGGGCCTCTCACCCCACTGGGGTGCGAAGCGGATATTGGTGTGTCAGCACTGATGCACGCTCTAGTGTGGCCTCTCGAATGAGAGGGCACGTGGAAAAAAGATGGATTGCTGCCTCATAAAGCACAAACTGTCAAATGGATCACTATCACAGTGGGACATTGTTGATGTTTCTTTGAGGCCTTAGTCATATTTAGGAAGTTCTGCATTGCTAAATCCACAATGGGCAATGCTGTGAGGTGAGGGGCTTGGAGAGGAGACATAACTGCGTTAGATCGGCAAATCAAAATAAGTCACAGTGCTCTTTAAGGCCATTCTGTCACACGGCGTATGATGGTTCAGGAAATGGGGAGTGGCGCGGGAAGGAGCGGATTCCCTTAGGAGACAGAATAAAGTTGTGCTGGATGAGCTATAAGAGCAATCACCGTGCCAGCCTTGACAAGTCCTGGCATCCACTTTGGCGGTGCCTCAACCTCTTCCGATGCCACAGGGGTGTTGGAGGACATCGGAGGGGGATGTAATTAGGAATAAAATTGCCCACTGGCCTAATCCATGGGCACTGCTGAGTGTGGAGAGAGGTCTGATGAATATGCACACTGCTAAAAGCATACATGACATGCTCATCAGAAAAGTGACAGTGGCACTTTGACTTTCAGGGCTTCTTTACCTGTCATCAGTGGTGACATTTGGGGGACGAGCCCGCAGAGATTGGACAGACATGTGGGACAAGGAGACATAGGAGCCTCGGGCTCTGATTAATGACACGTTCCACGTACACAAGAAGGATTTGTCTCTAGAGTATGTACTAAGGAGAAGCAGCAGTTGACTCACAGTAATAAAGTAGAAATTGAGCTGTAACATAAACCATATATTTTATGACAGAAATGTGTAATTACTGTGTAGAGCTTTTATAATCAGCAGAAGGCAAAATAAAAATAGGTGCAGAAAGGATAGGAAATTTTGCTGTAAACACACAGTTCCATTTTCTATCAAATTGAGTTGGTTGTATTTCACAAAATCTAAACAAAACTAGTAGCTTAATGTAACCCTGAGCAGGCGGTTACTAAGGATGAATGAACATTAAATGCAATGCTCAGCTGCTCATGTTCATGTTACAAAACCTGGTATTTATTTGTCCCGTGAGATTCATATCTAACTTGACAGACGGTGTCTCTGCATGAGTTTAAAAACGTGTGTGATTTTTCTGTTGCATCCAACAAGATCTCAGAGCTTCCTAAAAAAACATTCAAAACAAACAAACAAAAAAAACCAAGCAGAATTACTAAATAGTGTGCCTGTTCGTATCTTTTTTTTTAGTTCAGCTCCTATTTGGTTTCATCCTGTGGCATGTACTGTATATATGAATGTAAATGTATGTAAAGTAAGTATAATTCACATCCTATAGTAAATATATTCACATCCTATAGCTGTGTGTTCAGAGTTCCCATGAGAGAAAGACCTAAACAGATGTTAGGAGAATGTAGTCATTGGAGGGACACGGGCCAAAAGCTAACAGCTTAAAGGAGGCAAAAAAAAGGATGAAAATAAGTATCCTTAAATCATTTCTAATTCTGACGCCAGGAGTATCAAAGTACAGATCATAAAAGATGAGCCAATCAGGCATAATCTTGTAGAAAGGGAAGAATCCTGGGTATGTTGATCCCATCCCTGTCCTATCTCCCATTCTCTCATCCGTCTCCACCCGCTCTGATGTCAGGATGCCTTCCCAAAGCTGATTGGGGTTAATGTCCTGGACAATGAGCGAAACCTTGCCCTTCTGTTCCACATTACACTCTTCAGAGGCCCAGTATGGTCCTGCTTTGAGGAGGACGTGAGCCATCACCTCAAAATAATATTTCCCAGATATACAAGCAGGCTTGCATGTGGGATCACTCTGCGTCAGGCCAGCAGATTGGCTCATATCATCAGTCTTGCTGTTTTCTCAATTTGTTGCTTCTTTTTTTCACTACATAATCATTAATAACCCTTCTCGCAATTTTGAATCTTCCGTTTGCTTGCATGCATGAACTTTTTGAATAATGAGTCTAAGTGAGTAAAGGCTAGGAGATGGATCTCTTCTTGCATGGGTTAATGTGGGGTCAGGAGGAGGTGTTGATTGGCCAGGCTGCTCAAAGCTTTGTCTGGTCACGTGACATGCAGCGATGTCATGAAGGCCACAGGTGCTGTGATTAGTCCTGCATGTTCCAGCACAAATCCACAGATCCAAGGAAATGTTCCCTCCAAGACTATCTGCCCCAGGGACACACTGATCCTCTGTATCTTGTATCAGTGCAAATGTGGTATTTTTTAGTGCTGGTGGAATGTGAGGCACAGGGGATTGGATTAAGGCAAGGCTGAGAAGACAGCTGATGGGAGGAGATCACTCACAAACAGTTGGAAAAGCTTTACATCATATTCGGTCACAATAAAATACTTTTATCTCCAGCATGCCAAACAAGAGCCTGCTTTTAAAAAATCATATGCGTAACAGGAAGTGTATGAGTAAAGTTAATACACAGTAAAAGCATAAAAAGAAAGTGATAACTGTTTGACCAGCAAGAAATGAACATTTTTAAAGCAACATATAGACAGTAGCCAAAATGTGCTCATTTCCTCCACAAATAAAAGTGCTGGAAATCCACCAAGTTAAAATACTTTCCCTGTGCAATATGCAGCATGGGTTTTGGCAAGCCACTGAAATGAGAGATAGAAATCCAAAGCAAACGTTCTGCACTGTGGAGGACAAAAGCCCTCTGTTGCTCTCTGGGCCTTTAATATGCTTGTTTAGCTGTGTCAGGTTTGCAGAGCACAGGCCCAAACTGCTCCGTCTGGTTAAGAAGATGGAGAGAAGAGAAGAGTCCTCTCAGTCTCCTGCTATGGGGAGAGAGGGACTGTTTGTGTAGGCCCACCTCCGCTCATCAAAAAAGGCCGGAAATGTGGAATTGATGACCTCATGCGCAGTGTGATAGATTTATCTTACTAAAGTGCTTCCATCTCCCCAGTTCTCCACTGCACCAGCCGTCTCTCAGAGTGCCTTGTTAGCAACTTTTAAGAGTGATGGTGCCATAACATAAAACATCCCAGAAATGATCACAATTTTATTCGCCGTCCATATTTTCTCTGTGACTGACTAAAACCCGATGTTCGCATTTCACGGCTTCGGTGTATTTTGCCAAACGCCAAAGCTATGAGATGTTTAAGGAAAATGTTACACCAGGGTAAATGGTCAAAATTGAGGGAAAATATATTGGAAGATGCATTACATCAAGGACAAATGCCGTAGGGAGCGAACTGAATGCAGATCTATACGAATATTTTCGTCATGTGCACATGTGTGTGTGTGTGTGTGTCCACAGCTTATCTGTAATGCTAGTATATGTCCATCAACATCACAGTGTGAGAGTCATTAATGTTAGATGCTCAGAAAGAAAAATAACATGAAGGACTGGGGGGGGGGGGTTCAGGGAGCAGAGGAAATGGTGAACGTCTGGAAAAAAAAATGCTACAACGCTTATTTTTCCCTGCCCTCATCACGTGAACCAGAGAATGAAACTAAAATATTACCCATGACCTTGCGCTTAAACTTTGATCATCATTGTTTCAGTTTTGACAAAAATCCTGTTGATTTTTAAAACTGACAGATAAGCCGGCCGGAAGTCCGTATTTAGAGATCAAAGCAGCATGCTCGATGCCCTGGCCTCTATGGAGCACCTCCTTTTAAAAAAGACAGAGGATAAGGACAGTGTGCAGTACGAAACATCTCCGTATTCCCTACAGACAATTTTAAACTGACTGGCCAGTCTATCTTGAGCATGTCCATAAACTGCGGGATGCAGAAAGGTCTGGCGTGAAACCCAAGCCGAGAGCCAGTGCAGCGCTGCTCTATAGGGCACTCAGGGGAGAGCTCGCCTGGCTAAAGTACTATCACAGCCAAACCTCGCTTTACTGCCTCAACTCTCGCACTGCACACAACCAGACCAGGCTGCTACGCTACACATGACATACAGCACAAATCACGTTTATGAAATACTCCATAAATATAACACATGCGGCTGTTAAACATCTACGTATTATCATCGAAACACAGCACCACTGAGAATGTAAAAGGAAGGTGCAAATGGGGGAAAGGAGGTTTTTTGTTCACTCTCCATTCTCGACATGAAGCTCAGTAATGAAGCAGGGATTCAAGATTAGCTGCGATGCATAAATTAGCAGACTGAATAAAGAGGTGAAGATCAATCTAATGCAATTTGGTGAGTTACTTCATTATCACACCTACTGAACCTGGCAGTAAATGGATGGATTAAATCACCTAACTGTGTTAGACTGTAGACATGTAAATAAACCCTATAATATCCCATAATACCCCATAATGCCCCATAAACCCCAACGTACAATCAAGCATGTGAAGCATAAAAGCAAGAATTTTCAATCATGCATTTATTATTTTTTTATCCAGGTCATGGAAGCTCTCCCAGGAGTCTCTCCCAGGAACACTGGGTGTGAGGCAGGAATGTGCACCGAATACAACAACGTTTGCAGGACACACACGCATTCACACACTCATGACCTATGGGCAGTTTAGCAATCCACCTACCTGCATGTTTTTACACAATGGTAAGAAACCGGAGAACGATGAAGAAGCCCTCATATACACAAGGAGAGCATGAAAAAGTCTGAACAGACATTAACCTAACCTCAGGGTCGAACCAGGGACCATGGAGCTCTGTGGAGGTTCCCACTGTACCACTTTGGAACTCATTTTCACTGCATAGAATTAATAATATTTATTATTATATTTCTATATAATTTTGTTTTTGCATTAATTTAATCAGTGTAAGAGTTGGTTTTCCATCTCTCTCTTTCACACACACACACACACACACACACACACGCATGCACGCACATGCACACACATACAGGTAAACTGGAAGCCAGCCAAATTGTTGTACTGCTTCAATGGCAGCATAGCCCCAGGGTAAGCTAAACATGATATCCCCATATCAAACCCAAGAGAGCCAAATGAAGGCCAGACAGCCCCAGGACTCATCCAGGCCTTGAGCTGGGGTTAATGTTGGGCCTCACCTTCTGCGGCTTCTCATATCCCTTTCCCTTTCGTGTGTGTGTGTGTGTGTGTGTGTGTGTGTGTGTGTGTGTGTGTAGGCATGCACTAGCAAGTAGTTCTCGGCTCATGCCGTGGCCTTGCCAGGAGCTGTGTTTTACCTGTCACATTGCTCCATTTTTCCTACTTTATCTTCCCTGGATGTGAGGAGGATTCCCTTCTTTTCAATACTGATGCTGGTGGGGGATCTGTGATGTGCTTCACTCTCTCTGCTAATTTCTTCCAGTCCTGAAGTGAGCCTGATCCTGGGCCTGAGACGTGACCCAGGGCCTCAGCTTTTTGCTTGGACTGCCATTAATCTCTCTGCCTGAGCCAGGCTCAGTGAGATCACCACATGGCGGTACAGAACAGCCCTGCTCAGTGCCACAGGGGCCCGGCTCTTTTCCATTTGCCTCTGGAAAAAGGGGTAAACTAAAGACTGCTGGAAAATTGGACTAACCTAATGCTATAATGTGCTTCTTAGCATTCGCTTGCTTAGCTGTCTGGCAACAACAGGGAACTAGAGCAGCACTCTGAAGCATCGCATGCAACTTAATACAAACTAAACAGCTTTTTACATTCACTGCTTATAGCCTCCACAGGAGTCACTATTTGGCTATGTGGCTCCACAAGGGGTTCATCTGATACCTATTTCAGTTCGCTGTCATCAATCTGATGTTCATG
Source organism: Hemibagrus guttatus (assembly GCA_033459395.1). Classification (NCBI taxonomy): domain Eukaryota; kingdom Metazoa; phylum Chordata; class Actinopteri; order Siluriformes; family Bagridae; genus Hemibagrus; species Hemibagrus guttatus. Next base: position 18,133,241 of record JAUCMX010000008.1, read on the forward strand.
TTGTTAAATATATTTATGCTCTTGTCATACAATGCTAGAATGTAGTGCGTATGCTGTAGTAACTACATGAACAGAGTTTTATGCGAGCTAAAGTGGGATCAGATTCCACAATTGCTGATTGCTGCGTCTGGCGGATCCCAGCATGTGAAAGCGGTTTCATTATCTGTAACTTCCTACATACACAGAGTACAGACACATAAGGATAGACTGAGTGAGTGAGAAAATTAGTGAAAAAAGTAAATGAGTGAATAAATGAGTGAGTGAATAACTGAGTGAGAAAGAAAAAGTAAATAAATGTGTGAATTACTGAGTGTGTGAGTGTATGAATGAGTGAGTGAATAGGTGAGTGTGTAAGAGAAAAAGTGAATAAATCAGTGAGTGAATTAAAGAGTGATGGAGAGTGAAAGAATGAATATGTGAGTGAGTGTATGAATGAGTCAATGAGTAAGTGAGTGAGTGAATGAATGAGTGAGTGAATAGGTGAGTGTGTAAGAGAAAAAGTGAATGAGTGAGTGAATTAGAGTGATTGTGTGAAAGAGTGAATAAGTGAGTGCATGAATGAGTGAGTGAGTATTTGAGTGAGTGAATGAGTATATGAATAAGTGAGTGAGTGAGTGAATTAAAGAGTGATGGAGAGTGAGAGTATGAATGAGTCAATGAGTGAGTGAGTGTATGAATAAGTGAGTGAGTGAATGAATGAGTCTATGAATGAGTGAGTGAATAGGTGAGTGTGTAAGAGAAAAAGTGAATTAGAGTGATTGAGTGTGAAAGAGTGAATAAGTGAGTATATGAACGAGTGAATAAGTGAGTGAGTATTTGAGTGAGTGAATGAATATATGAATAAGTGAGTGAGTGAGTATTTGAGTGAGTGAATGAGTGAGTATATGAATGAGTGAATAAGTGAGTGAGTATTTGAGTGAGTGAATGAGTATATGAATAAGTGAGTATTTGAGTGAGTGAATGAGTGAGTATATGAATGAGTGAATAAGTGAGTGAGTATTTGAGTGAGTGAATGAGTATATGAATAAGTGAGTATTTGAGTGAGTGAATGAGTGAGTATATGAATGAGTGAATAAGTGAGTGAGTATTTGAGTGAGTGAATGAGTATATGAATAAGTGAGTATTTGAGTGAGTGAATGAGTGAGTATATGAATAAGTGAATAAGTGAGTGAGTATTTGAGTGAGTGAATGAGTATATGAATAAGTGAGTATTTGAGTGAGTGAATGAGTGAGTATATGAATGAGTGAATAAGTGAGTGAGTATTTGAGTGAGTGAATGAGTACATGAATAAGTGAGTGAGTGAGTGAATTAAAGAGTGATGGAGAGTGAAAGAATGAATATGTGAGTGAGTGTATGAATGAGTCAATGAATGAGTGAGTGTATGAATAAGTGAGTGAGTGAATGAATGAGTGAGTCTATGAATGAGTGAGTGAATAGGTGAGTGTGTAAGAGAAAAAGTGAATGAGTGAGTGAATTAGAGAGTGATTGAGTGTGAAAGAGTGAATGAGTGAGTATATGAACGAGTGAATAAGTGAGTGAGTATTTGAGTGAGTAAATGAATATATGAATAAGTGAGTGAGTGAGTATTTGAGTGAGTGAATGAGTGAGTATATGAATGAGTGAATAAGTGAGTGAGTGAATGAGTATATGAATAAGTGAGTGAGTATTTGAGTGAGTGAATGAGTATATGAATATGTGAGTGAGTGAGTATTTGAGTGAGTGAATGAGTGAGTATATGAATGAGTGAATAAGTGAGTGAGTATTTGAGTGAGTGAATGAGTATATGAATAAGTGAGTGAGTATTTGAGTGAGTGAATGAGTGAGTATATGAATGAGTGAGTATTTGAGTGAGTGAATGAGTGAGTATATGAATGAGTGAATAAGTGAGTGAGTATTTGAATGAGTGAATAAGTGAGTGAGTATTTGAGTGAGTGAATGAGTGAGTATATGAATGAGTGAATAAGTGAGTGAGTATTTGAATGAGTGAATAAGTGAGTGAGTATTTGAGTGAGTGAATGAGTGAGTATATGAATGAGTGAATAAGTGAGTGAGTATTTGAGTGAGTGAATGAGTGAGTGAGTATATGAAAGAGTGAGTGAGTGAGTAATCGAGTGAGCTAACCTTTGGAGGGGTTGAATGTGATATTACTGCACTGCAAAGAGCAGGCCGTAGTGCAGGCACATGTGCATGCCAGTTTGGGCTGTTCGGTTATTGATGAGCACGGCCTGGGTTCTGTGGCGAAAGCTTTCTTTTTAAGATCCATCTCACCACAGAAGAAAGGTCTGCATTCTCTCCGCCTTCGTCATCGTGGGTCTGTGGGACAGATGATGTGGATTTTCTGCGGCTGGGTGATGGTGTGCGGCTTGCTTTTGAAGAATGGTGGAACGTGACGTACACCGAGAGCGACACAAATGCAGTGTGGGATTGTAAATGTCAATTTCTGAGATGTTCATCCACAGCAAAGACTTTGTGCCCTTTTAATTGTTTATTAAATTACAGTTCACTCAAGGGTCATCTAGATCAGGGCTTCTCAAACCTTTTGGAGGCTATGGGCCTCTTTAACTGTCAAATAAATTTCACAGACCCCTTCAGCACGGATTTATTTTATGAACATTATCCAACAATATAAATATTAGGCTCATTATTCAAACATGTACAGTAATATTCAGGCTATTTATTGAAACTCTAGAGCTGTTTTGCTTTATTATTAAACTTTCCAACAAAAGAACATGTTAGGTCCAAGTCTACATTACTTACAGTCCGTCTTGTTTTTGAGTTATTGAGGTCTGCATTAAACTCACTCATTTCAAGTGAGTAGTCAAACAGGCTAATAACTATAAGAACTCGATATGTATTGGAATAACTTTGATAATGCTGGATTTCCTGCAACAAAATTAAAAGATTCACAGACCAGGCTATGCTTCCTGGACCTTACTTTAAGAACCACTGATCAAATCAGAATTAATAACACTTAAATATAATGGGGAAACATATTTTCTGTAGATTGTTTAAACAGAATTTCACTGAATCTCCTTTGTGATTGTGACATTACTGATAAAAAGGTAGTACAGATGTGAATAACACAAAAGATAGCAGATGAAATAAATCTCAGCTGGAAATCATCATTATTACAGCTCTAAATCATTTTTTGGAGCAAATATCAGCTAGTGTGTTTAAAACTCTTAATCCAATCAGTTTGTAGTTTGTTGATCGAAAATTATAGATGACTGCAATGCATTTTTTAAAGAAGAAAAGGCCAGCAAAGTCTATGCTCAATTAAGCCATTTAGCAGAAATACAGCAAATAAATCACTTTGTCAATCGATGGTCTCAATAATTAAATGCTGGGCAATAGATTTCCTGTTTGGAGACTGTCGATCTGAATGAAATTTATAACTACGGCCAAACGGGAAGTCAATTTTTACTGCAATTCAATTTTCAACTGGAACACGTATAATGTGAATATGGCCATAAGCGGAATATTAGAGGCACACTGAGTTTTTTCTCCAGCTGGACTGATCAATAAATTAAGGTAAAAGCAGTGGAGCTCTGGCAGACGTACATGTGGAGTAACTCGCTGTGTTTTCAGAGGTTATCCTTTAGAAAATCAATACACAGTGCTGTAATATGATTGTGTGTGTATTATTTCACAATTTACAGGTGAATTCATTGTATGAGATACGCGTTTGTGTCAGTCTCACATCCACTTTAAAGATTCCTCTAGGACGATGTGTCCCTCCGGACAGGATGAATACAATCGCACTCATCTGGATTTATAGCTCAAAGCTATTTACACATCTTAGATATAATGAAAAAATTGTTCACATGATGACTGGAGTCAAAAATGTCTCAGAAAGAGACTGCTTCATACACTACTATCCTGCCGTAGGCTGTGATGAGTTGGAAGAGCGAGTGAACCGCAGGTGATGACAGAGGTCTGGATATATGCAAGTACTTGAGCTAAAGCAAATAATCTGAACAAACAAAAATATGCAATGAAGCTGTCAGAGTGGGGATCCGGACATGGCTCCATGTAAATCACCCAGTTATCAAAATATTACACCTCTTCAAATAGGCTTCCCCTGAGAAGCAGGGAAAGAGGGAGAGAAAGAGAGAGAAACTAAAATACCCCGCTCTGTAAATCATAGCCGCATTACCAACTGCACTACTTCTGCTGTCCAACTACAAGACATCAGGATGATGGGTTCTAGCAAGACGAGCTGGCATGGGTCACATTCAGTCTCGAATTTTACTGCTCAAGTGTGAGAGCAAACACACTGAATGTTCGTTCCTGTCAGGGAAGAGTTAAACTGCCAAAGAGCTGCTTCTGGGACTCCATTTTCAATCCTTCTAGACACTTCATTGGTACAGCAGACCAGCAGGAGTAGAAAGAGCTGTTGATGGAATGCAGCCATTTCAGTGACCTTGTGGCTCTCCCTCAGAGGAAGGCCGGAGACAGGTAGATATATGGCCAGTTTGTTATTGTGAATTCCAGATCCTGCGATTATCTCGGACTCCACTTCTGGAGTTTTTAATCTCGGATTCCTCAGTCGGTTCACCCAGGGTGCTGTTGCTGCCTTGCACTCACCTTTCCCTGACCTACTCGCTTTTTTCAGCGTCTAGCAGAAAAAAAATGGCAGAGGAAAAAAAAAGTACACCTTACAGATTCCAGGGCCAGGCTCAAGTTTCATTTTAATGTCCGTTTACATGTGGGCTGGTTGGTGGGGGAGAGCGAGGGGGAGGCGGGGGAGTCCCCCTTTGCAGCCATTAGTTTTACAGATGAGTGCTGATGTCACAGACACGGCCGTCTGAGGCTAGCTGACATGAAGCAGCAGCGTAGCCGGTGCCAGAGAATTTATTTTCCCTGTTGACTAAGCATCAAAACTTTCAACCTCTCATAGAGTGTGATAGACAAGACAAACACATCACTCTTCAACAGCCACGCTGAAATCTGGCCAGCATCGAGACAAAAGGGAATCAGTTTCGGAGCTGTGCTGATTGCAAACACTATTACCGTCGCGAGGTGTAATAAGATTCTGTGAGAGTATGTTTGGATTAGGTGATTACAAACTTCTCCTTTTTCTTTTTTACTTTGCCTGCGCTCCAGCATCAGGCCATGGGATAAGAGTTCAGAAGTGCCAAAACACAACTCGCTACTTTTACAGCAAGCCATAGCTGACTATAAGAAAAAAATGGGTTATGAAAATAGACACAGCTGGCAAGATGCAAAAACAATAGGCCAGCTGTTTCTTTTTTAGAGTAATGGTCTTCAGACCCAACGAGACCTGATGAGGTCAGGAGAGTTAGTGCTCTTGTAAAACTATAGGCGAGATTAAAAGAAAAGCACATTTCTATAACGGAGGCAAACTGGTTCCTGTTACTACAGTAGTCCTGGATAGCAAGGGTTTCTAGGGCTATTAGAAATAGGTTTGAAAACTAGAAGATTTCCTATATGGTAATATTTTGTATCTTTTATATGCATCTCAACTACAACATAAAAGAAGTTTTAAAATGTAGTAACACCCAAAAGTAAAAAAAAAAGAAAAGAAAAGAGAAAACTGCATTTAATGATTCCATTCAGATGTTGGACAGATGCTATCTGATGCTGCTACTCACCTGATTAAGGTTATGTCTGCTACGCTATCGCAGGCACTCATTACTTGATCAAGGCATGATGTTCACTGTGTGAAAAAATCACACTTACAGCTAGAAAGGATTTAGACAGCGTTAGGCGTTTGACTTGTCTTACCACTGTGTTTGTTGAACAGACTCTTTACAACATTATCACTGCAGATCAAAGGCAAGTGAAATATTTTATTAAAATTGAAAAAGTTAGTTTGTTATAGGCAGAAAAACTTAGTGTTGGCTGAAATTCAGCCTCAGCAACATCAGATGGTTTTTTCTCTGACCGCCACACAAATGCCACACAGTAAGTGTAAAAGCTAAGCAGAGTTTAGGCATCGATAAAACATCTCTTTAAAAGATAGATGAGTGCACTATACTTTTAAAGAAGCCTTTAAAGAGAAATTCAATGAAGATGTGTCTGTGTGTGTGTGTGTGTGTGTGTGTGTGTGTGCACATGAAATTTTCTGCACCAACTGTAAAAATAACTGCTACACTACTTTGAATGTAAAGCAGTCACAGATCCATAGGCATCAATTTAAACAATGCCTTAAAGTGTAATTCTTTCCCCTCAAACTATATAATGTTATTTATACAGTCCTGCAATTTAAGGAATAAATTTTGATAAGAAGTATAAAATAATTCTTTCAGAGAGCTTTCATTTTTTTTTTTTTTTTACGGTTTTTACATAATTAATGTTTCTGGGGCATTGGTGGCTCAGTGGTAGGTTTCTCGCCTATCATGTGGAAGGCCCGGGTTCGATTCCCAGCCAATGCCCCAACCCCCAGCCACTGGACGCAGTGCCGGTATTAATGTAAATTGTATTAATGTAATTAAGTATTAATGTAAACAGGTTGTGGTAGCTTAGTGGTTAAAGTGTTGGACTACTGATTGTAAAGGTTGTGAGTTCGAATCCCAGGTCCACCGAAGCTGCCCTTGCTGGGCCTCTGAGCAAGGCCCTTAACCCTCAATTGTATAAAATGAGATGAATTGTAAGTCACCCTGTATAAGGGGGTCTGCCAAATGCCAGAAATGTAAATGTAAATATTGCAAAATCTCACGAGGATCTTGGCCCTGACAAGAAATATAGCTGTAGTGTTGAATTTAGCCAATTAAAACAGAATAGTGCAATGGTAACGCGTGGTGTGGGTTCAATTCTCAGCTCAGGTATGAGCTCGGTGTTTATTCATGGCTTTGAAAATATGTGATCAGATCATGTTGGATGTACAAAATACTAATTGTGATACTGTCACTCAGTTCACTCACATGGAACTGACATATGCATATGAATCATATACAATCAACAAGCTGTTTTTTCACAGTGGGAGTTTCTGTGTGTCTCTGCATGGGTTTCCTCTAGGGTCTCTGGTTTCCTCCTGTTGATAGACTGGCTACTGTAAAGCACTCCTAGATGTTAATGAGTGTGTGCATGTAGACCTGCGATGGTGTCCCATTAAGTGTGTGTTCCAGTTCCTGCCTCGTGTCCAGCATTTCTGACAGACATTCTCCGGATCCCCCGCAAACCTGACCAAGATAAAGCAGTTACTAAAGACAGATAAAGCAGAATATGACAGAGAGGCAGCAAAGCAGCTGCTTTCTATTTCATGTGCACTTGATATTGGGTGCATGCCACAGTCAGGTGTTAACAGATGTGTGAAATGGCTAAATGCAATGCAAATACAGTTCTAGCTACATAAATTGACTGGCAGATATGACAGAAATGTAGGCTATATTCTTAAGATAATAATAAGATAATAATACTACTACGGTACGGATAATTCCAGACATCCTTAAGCTGTCCATTCATGCCTATGCAATCAATTCCTAATTCCCTAAAATCTAAGCAGGTTTGCAGCATAAACAAATATGACAGCACTAGGACTGGTAAATACCTCTTTTGGAACACATATAAACATTAAATAATCTCTGAAGTTACACTACTGCAGACTGAACAAACATCAACCTCAACTAACACACACCTTTAACAGCTATTCTGTGATATTCACTGAATTTATTTATTGCTTTAGGAATGTGTAGTTATTTTTTATTTATTTATTTTTTTAATAAGGATTTTTTTGACCTACCATACTGGGGCAATTCTTAAGTGCTTTAAGAATTTGTAGGGTTTTTTTTTCTTTTATAAGTATTTCTGATTTTATCTACCATACTAGGAGCAGAATATTCATAGAAATGTTTGAAAAAAAAAAAAATCCAACTGTTTCTACGTAAATGGTGATGTCAAACCCATTTCTGCTCTCTGAGATGCCCCAAGCGCTTGTTCCTAAACATCTAAAATTTGGTGTTATCTTCAGCTACTAAAATTCTGTGTAAGCTTATGTGAAGGTAAAAACATCTCACATCGAAAGGCGACAGTGTCGTTACTAATTTTATATCAGACTTGCAAAGATAAAATAATTCATTTGTTTATACTGATTAAAAGTGTCAGATAAGTGGATTTCGTCAGAGTCCTGGTAAAAAGGGTTAAGGATTGTTGCTGTAGGTATGCTGAGGAACTGTGGAATGCGTGAGTCTACACTCCCTAACTGTGGGGCCAAGACTGTAAGCGAGGCTCGCAGCACACTTCACTAACCGCACGTCTGCGCATCATTCCTTTGAAAAGTTTGTCAGTGTGACAGCGTCACAGGGGTTTTTGACGCCGTCTGTCATGCTAAAAATCACGCCTGCTTCTGTCGCCGTCAGCTCTTATCACCACTCATTCCTTAAGTTTGTGCTTGCAAATATTCTGCCAAATACTACCACCTCCCGCCCCCATCCGGGAGAGAATATGAAAGTGTGAAATAATCTCTTTCTCTTGGTTTTATCTAGGAGTCATCCTTCATCCCAGTGCTCAAACACTCAGGATTTTCATCAGTCACTCAAGTGGAAAGGAAAAAAAAATAAGAAGCACATTAATGTTTTGATGTTCATCTTCTCGAATATGAACCAGCATGACAACCTTAGCGCTCTGATTCTTTTAATATCGCCCAGAATTATTTCATTTCACCTCGGGTTAAATGGTACTGTCAGAACATGACTGCATGTGAATTTGCTGCATGCTGACAACAATGATGAGGGGATGCGGGGGAGGCGTACGTGTGTGCTTTAATTGCATTACAAGACAAACATTTAGGAGCATAATACAAAATAGCGGAGGCACGATTTTACAGAGCGCAGCCGCATAAAAACACAGTGCCTCAGATCAATTTTGGCATATCCATCACAATGCCCTATCAGCGAGGTGCAGAGTAACCTGATTTAAGGCTGATTAATTGGATTTGTAGGAGGGACACAGAGGGGTGGAGGGGCTCCCAGACAAAAACAAAAGCCTGAGATTAATCGCTCGCCCGCGCCATAACGCTGCTTAGAAAAGCCAGTCTTGAAACAGTTCTTCGACGAAGAAACGATTGCACGATTTCGCACATAACTTGCTGCCACCGGCGATGCTTTCCCTCCAACTCGGCTTGTCAGGTGTAATCATTTTGTTCAGCTTAATGTTTTATGCAAATGCACTCGGGGGTAAGGTTAGGGTGCTGCCAGGGTGGAGGATTTGTTGTTTAACGTGTGTTGTTTTTTCAAGTGCTCACAAAATATTTGCACTTCTCTGAACGTTGCCCTGATTATTTCCTGCTTGCATCTGTAGGGTTTTGTCTTTGCTGCGTGCGTATGTCTCCAGTGGGGATCACAGAGTGTGTGGCACATCACAAAACCGCCAGCAGCGTAGCTCCCCAAACCCACTGGAGAGAAGAGGAAAGTACAGGACTACAGCATACCTAAACACTCACTTCCTTTATTATACACACCTTACACTATATAACACAGGGTGCATGTTTCAGTCAGCTGTCAACACATGAGTGTAATGACTAATTTAATAACACTTCTACCTACATAAATGCTTTTTTTTTTTTTTTTTTTAATCTGACTGGTTCTAATGGCAGAAATGACAGAGATATTACTACACATATCTTCATTCAAGATAATAATACTTATAAGGTACACATAATACCAGACCAGTCCATTCATGCCTATGCAATCAATTCCTAATTCCTTAAAATCTAAGCAGGTTCGCAGCACAAACAATTGTGACAGCACTAGGACTGGTAAATACCTCTTTTGGAACACATATAAACATTAAATAAACATCATGCTCAACTAATGGACCTTTAACAGATTTTTAACAGTTTGTTAAGCTCCTGTAACACAAAAGCAAATTCAACAAAGTTCTAGACTTTCTCATTCTCATTTACTTGGTATCTTTTACTGTGTTGGACTCGCTCAGTGTTTCTGTTATTTGTACTCTTCTTTTTTTTCTCTGTTTTTGTTAACTGCTGTGACAATTTACTTCTATAGTTACTTCTATAGTGCATTTGCATGTTGTCTACTTGTATGCATATTCTCAATAAATACAGTATATCTATACAATCTTCATTATAAATTACATTATTGACAAGAACTTGAGCAAAAAGCAGAATCTTTGGACTATTTACATGAATTTCAGGGTTAGTATTTGATACATTCCCTTTTTGCTTTAATGACAGGGTGAACTCACTGGCATGGACTCCAACGTTTGTGAAAAAAAACCTTCTGATCCATTTTAGATCAAATCCCTCAGAGTGAATCTGAGCACATTCTTCAAGAGAAGAGATTATGCATGAGGAAAATCTGACTTTTGGTAGAAAACAGCTAACGTGGTCATTATCACACATTTGCTTAGACTGAAATAGGAATCTAGAAATAGTGCAGAATCATGAATATTAAATATGTCTTTTAAACATTTCAAAATGATAGATGCTTCTGTTCATTTCCAACTTGAAATAATACCATAAAAAAAATAAAAAATAAAAAATAAAAATCCCAGATTTTCAATGTGGTCTTTATTAACTATATATGTATGCTCACTGCACAGGATTTGACATAATGACACTTTAGACTCCAAATCCACAGAACATAAGAAAAAAAAAGTCCTTTGAGCTTGCACACTTGAGACATCTTTGTTAGCTGTTTAACATTAATTATGAATATATTTATATATTAAACTAGAAAGTACAAATTAGCACAGATTATCTGACTTGATAAAGGTATCCCATAAAAGGTATTTATTCAGACACAATTCTCTATATCTCTACAACAAGCATCATTTGAGAAATATGTTTTAATATATTTAATTTATTTAACGTAAAACATGTGACTGTAAATTTGGATTTTTTGCCTTTCATATAATATTATAAAATTTACATTTATTCAATGAGTTCCTCCTGGCAGCCGTAAACCGAGCTGACCTACACATTCATAAGAACTAAAGCTACAAACTAAACTTTCATATTATTCATATTCAGTCCTCTCCACATAAATAAGAACGGTAATCAGCCAGAAAAATCAATGCAGAGGAAAACTAGAGGCAGAAAGCATATGTAACATAGCCCTAGGTCCCTACAGTGAACACCTGCCTTTTTGGACTTTTATTGGCCTATATCTTTTTTATAGTTAATCGTCATCATCATCATTGGAGGACATCTAAAAACCTGGAATAATGTCAGGGTCAAGGAAGCCAGCGATCCACTGAAGGTAGTCCTCGCCTGAGGTTTTGTTTTTTCCCCCCTCCTCACACCAGCCTTAATTTGCTGCCAGATGCAATAAAGGGATGTAGCCGATGGAGGGAGAGCGACTTTCTTATCTACAGAGTGATATTCTCTGCCTGGGTCTTTTATCACCTTTAAAACCCAGCACACTTTAATGCAGTGCACTGAGCCTTATTGAGCTGGAGCTAAACGATTCTCTTCTCGCTGCCCCCCTTTTCACTCTGCCAAAGCTAGAGCCTTTAAAGTACTTTTTTTGCAGCTCAGTCTGACAGTTTAAAATTATTTATCATTATTTCATCTTAACCGGTGATGTTGTTGCCAGGCAGTTATGGGAAATTAAGCCGTGAAATGAGTCTTCAAAAATGGCTAGGTGCAAAAAAAGGCGTCACCTCTGCCTGTGTGGAGTATAGCGTGTGCCCTGTGACAGAAAGCAAGAGCCAAAGTACTTTTAAAAGACCATGAGAAAACATAAGATGTGGAGAGAGAGAGAGAAAGAGAGGTAGGAAGGACAACGAGATATGCAGCAGGGCAACAATTCTGAGCTGATATTTGGGGTTTAATTTATGCCGTTATAACCTGCTTTTACATTTACTTACTCCGAGAGACAGCATTCAACCGTAAAAAGACAAAACAACCTCAAAGACAAAAAGCCCTCAGCAGAAACTGCTCACTTACTGTACAGCAGGTTATATTTAACCAGCCGCGTGTTTACTTGCTAGAAGTTAACGTCAATTCTGGATTTCAGAATGTTTAGCCACGAGGTTCTGACCTGAAATATTTATAGTACGTGTGGTAAAACGTTTCAGGAGAAAGTTTGAGGAGTAAGGTCTCTCATCTGTAAGAGGTGAAGCACTATATAAATCCATTGTATATCTGATTGGTCACAATTAAAATTATTTTATTTGAGTTTAAGTTTATATTAATTAAAAAATTTTTTTTTTCAGTTTAAGTTTATATTCTTAAGTATATACTCTTTCTATAAATCACTCACAGGGACTCCACGGGGATTTAAAGCATAGGGCTTATAAAAAAACGTTAAAAAAAAATAAATTAAAACATAATAATTGAAGTGGGAAATAAGATAAACACATAATTTTCTGCAATAAGAAAAGATTTTTTCTGGCTGCAGCTCCAGTGTCAGTGCTTTCTAAGCTGTATCTTTACATGTTCTGACGTATAGGAAAGAAAAAATATATAGTGATCGAGTAGAATATATAGACTATATATATAAAATCTATATAGCTAGGTAACAATGTCTATATAACTATGTGATAAGAGAAGCTAACATGCCATTCTGCCATCATTAATACATTTTCAGAACTGTAATCCTTCACAACCGCTGTGGTAGAAGCAGAACAAACTTTCAGGATGTGCTGTTACAGGAAACTTCTGGGTGCCATTGATTATTTTCTAACAGCATGTCTCTAAAAGTGTTTTATTCCCTGCTCCCTCACTCACACACACACACACACACACACACACACACACACACACACACACACACACACACACACACACTAACCACACAGACTAACAGACACAAAATCTTGACTTTAGTTATTTGCCACATCAAATTGCCTGTCATAAATGTTTATTAGCATTTTTCCAAGCTCTTCCTTTTCACGAGACTAAGGCAGAAAATCATTTTCAGTGAGCAATGATGATGCGGGGATGTGGAGCTCAAATATGTGCGTAGGCCTATTTCATATTTAGCTCTGATCACGATGACAATTAGGCAACAATGCTTCACACAAAAGAAACATTTCATTAAAATATTAGAACCATACAAGCTGCTGATTATTCCCCTGGGTGTATGACAAAAGAGGGAAGGAGAAAATAACAAAGGATGCAATTAAAACCTTTTTTTAGATATTTGTGAGGCAGTGTCTGTCCCTCTCATTAGGAAGTGGATTGCGTTCTCCCTAAGCTGAATCCCATTACGATGACCTTTACTCATTATTTCAGCATTAAGGCATGAGACACATTCCTCTTTTCTAATCATAATGAGGAGGCCAATATACAGACTAATACATAATCTGATCAGGGGCCTCAGTCTGCAATTAAAGGGACCTTTTTAAAGTTCACCTCCATTACAGGCTTGAAGCACTGTGAATGACGCAGTGGCTGGAACTTAATAACAAACATGCAGCCGTTAATTATTGCCTGTGTTTGTGCGGCTCAAATGGCTTTGAGTTTTTCGAGATATGTTCCCCAGCGGTGACTCTGACACACTCGTAGTAAAACATATCTTAGCTAATTTAGTTCATTTAGCTGAAATCATAGGCAGGCTGGCTAACTTCAACATACGGTTGACATATTTGTGAGTTTCACTAGAAAGTTAGAAGAAAAGGCACTTATTACACTGTCAGGAAAGTTGTGGTACAATTCCTGCACACGGCTGATAGAAAATGATTTCAAATTACAGGGATGTCAAACTCTGGACATTTTTCACTGTCATGATTTACTGATAGAGGATTTATTATGCAGACTCTAACACCTGGCTTCAGCACTGTTTCAACATTAATGACAGTGAGGAATATTAGATATGAGCAGACTACTGTATTCAAACAGTAATCACTACAGGAGTAGCTATTATCAACACAGCTAAATCCACAGCAGGATCAATGTGGCTTAAATTACCTAGGGTTAAAAAACTGGTTTTCAGTTTCAATAATAAAAAAAAAATCTCATGATGATCTCGAGGGCTTGAGCTTTATGTTTACAGTAATACAACTTGGAATTTCAGCTACCAATACAGGCTTAAATGTATATAGCAAGATTTGTCTCAAAATATCTAAATATAATAATATAATCTAAAAAGGAACATCTCCAGAAAAATGCTTATAGTCTGGTGTGACTTCTTAATATGCAGCTCCACTGCAGTATGCATGTTCTCCCCGTGCCTCGGGGGTTTCCTCCGGGTACTCCGGTTTCCTCCCCCGGTCCAAAGACATGCATTGTAGGTTGATTGGCATCTCTAAATTGTCCGTAGGTTGATTGTAGGTTGATTGGCATCTCTAAATTGTCTGTAGTGTGTGAGTGAATGAGAGCGTGTGTGTGTGCTCTGTGATGGGTTGGCACTCCGTGCAGGGTGTATTCTGCCTTGATGCCCAATGACGCCCGAGATAAGCACAGGCTCCCCGTGACCCGAGAATAGATCGGATAAGCAGTAGACAATGAATGAATGCAGCTCCACTGATTATTCATTATTCATCATAGTACCATTCATTTGGTTTGTACTGGCTCACAGTATCAAGGCTTTTGACTTATCACCTATGTAAAGTCATTGTGAAGTGGACAGAAGCAAAACAAGCTAATATAAACATTTCTATCTGTATGGAAGGTGCTTCAGAAATGAACAGTATTATCATTCATTCATGGTCAGTAGCTGCCTTATCCTGATCAGGCTTGTGGTTCATCTGCAGCCTGATGAATGACTCATCAAGACGAATGAATATACACTGGATGGGTTTATACGGGATTGGATACACACAGAAATTCCCACATTCACTCACATCAAGTGGAAATTTAGCATATGAATTCCACCAACCAGCATGGTTTTAGGGATGTGGGAGAACCCAGAAAAAAACATACATTGATAATAATTATTACAATTAAAATGAATAATAATAAGAAGAAGGAGAATTATTTTATGATAAGCAAAATGTGTCATCTAGATGAGGACGGGTTCCCTTTCTTCCTCTCTTAATATCGTCTCAGGGAGTTGTTCTTTGCCAATGTTGCCTCTGGCTTGCTCATGAGGGACAAATTTAAAACATATAATTCATATCCTTAATTTATATTTCTCTAAAGCTGCTTTATTGTTAAAAGCGATATACGAATAAAACTGAATTAAATTATTATTATTATTATTATTATTATTATTATTATAACATTATTATAATGATAAATAGGCTAAATATGTTTAACATACAGGAACTGAGAATTGTAAAACTGAATATACTATTGATGTTTTTGCTTCAGGATTTACTGTAAACACTAAATATAGAAGCATTACATAGTACAGCTATAAGTATTAAAATCCTACAATTGGAAAAAGGCTGAGCTCTTTTCACCACAATCATTTCAAACAAGCTTTGAAGCTGGGGGGCCTGCTGAGGGCACGAATGCTTTTAATCAAAATGTCGTCATGCCACACAGGCTCCTTTCACGACGGCCATGCAGACATCAACTCGACCTGGAGACATTTCTCTGACAGCATGCAATATTAATATCCAACTAAAACTGTGGGAATAATTAAATTTAATTGGTCCATTCCCGTGCACATAACTCTCTCATACACACTGCTCTGTCACTATAACAAAAGTAAAAGTCACTCTTATACTACAATAGAGAGCAACGACTCTTTAAATACGTTTGCTATGGTGCACCACCCTTGATAGGCCGACAAAGTCTCCGAGAGGGGTGAGCTCCTTTGCTGTGTTTACGGTGCGAGAAATGAGACAAAACTGTGACCAAATTCCTCACACTTCCTCCTTTCCACACCTCATGGGCCAGCGGGTTTGGGTCAGCCTGCACCACTGCTCTGTGGAACTTTGGCTGTGTGCCTCCTCACCCCTCCACAGGTGTTTCCCATTGCTGACTCGTACTCTCTTCACACACACTGAAGAGCAACATTGTTTTAAGTGTGAGAAGCGTAGGCCCCCTGCAGCAGGCACTGACAGGCCCAGAAGCCTATGTTTATCTGTATGCATAAAACCACACTGCACTGTCTAGTCCACACAGGCACAAGGGACGGCACATGGCTTTAACATTAGTGCAACTTTTACAGGTTGGAAAGAACCTTGTCTAGTCCTTTGACAATTTCAGATGGGCATGGCTGAAGATGCAAACAGAACACAAATTTTCTATAATATATCTCTGGAGATTTTTTTTTCCAGGAACTGATTTATCCGGGTCAGAGTTGCGGTGGATCCGAAGCATATCCCTAAATGGGACACACCCTAAAAGGGATTGCAGTCCATCTCAGAGCACCATGCACACACACGTTCATTCACACCTGGGGCATTTTAGACTAGCATAGTTTTGAGAGGTTGAAGGCAAACAGAGTATCTGGAGAAAACCCACACAGACAAAGAGAGAACATGCAAAACTCATACGCTGACAAAGTCAGTCACCACACTGAAAACTTACTCCCAATCACACTGCTCTTAGGTTCAGCGCTGAGGCACTGCATTGTCTCACATGGAATTTCACTGTTATTGTCACATTCATGTGAAGTCTCAGAAAGCTGCAGGGTATTTACTCTTACTACAATGCAAACTACAGACAAGTGACGTGTAAAGGAAAAAATCAACATAAAGTTTCTTTGTAAGCTATTCAGTGCACACTGTTATTATACATTCCATTGCACCTTGGCACCAATTCTACAAGTGAACTCAATACGTGCCAGCAAAATGCCACCCACAGCATAAAAAAAGACACGGGAACACCTCAGTGCAGAGGACTTGTTGAGGACATGGTGAAGTATGACTCATCTGTGGGTTTTGCAGCACTGAACTCTCAAATGTGCAAATGTGTACTACACTGCAACCTAACTGTAATATCCCTCTCCAGGTAGCTGGGGACAAATTCCATCTCACTGATAGTCTGATCACATCCTACTTCAACATTTAAATTTAACCCACAGTTTCCAACTCTCTGCCTTTCCTATAGACAGAAATTAAGATATCACTTTAGTCGTTGTTTCTGTTTAAACACAGGCAGCTAAGCAAGGTTTGTGACTGAAGTTCTTGCCATCTGTACCCTAATTATGAACCCTCTTCTACAGTCACTTTAAAATTTTCACTTTGTAAGGTGAGTTCAGCTTCTCAGAATCTTATACATACTGCCAGTTGTGGTAGGGAATTAACTGTTTAATCATATAATTTTATACCAGTGGGATTGAATGCTTCAATGTGATTGGTCAGAAAATGTTCAACAAGTTTACAACACTATTAATTCATTTCTACAGTAAAAACCCATCGACAGCAACCTTTATGGCAGACAACCTACATAACCGAATGTTTGTAATCAACAGATAAACAGACAAATATAATTGTTTGATCATTTTTGACTCAAGTGTCAGTGCTTTGTAATGGTCAGTACGTTTTCCACCACATTAGAGCCATCAAGACAGAGGACCTTCAGCTTTCTCAGTAACATTCGGTCTCAGTACTCGAAACTCGACGCAAATTTAATCCCATTTATTGACTTCAATAGAGAGAAAACACTGAAGATGGTGAGGGAGCTACTGTTTATAGCCACTATAATGTAAGTGATAACTTGTTTTGTGGACATTCTAAAACATTAAATGCAACTATAAAGTTAGAAAGTATAAATGTGTCATTCATTAATAAATACAAATTGCATTAGCTGGCAAATCACTGTGGTGTAAGAGGAATAAATACTGCAGACCAGCTGAGATTGAGGAGAAAGGATCATTTACACAGTTGTCTAGGGTTTTCATGTATGATTAAACTGTGACATATACAGCACCATTAAAAATAAGTAAAATTGCTCGTTTAGTCTCAGTGCTTTTCCTGTACAACATCATGAATCATGACTTTTTTATTCATAAGAAAAAACAGGGTTTGGTAATGATTACATTGCATCTAGAAACCTAACCTAAGTTTTTCAGGTCAGCTGGGCCTCTGGGGAACCTATAAAGGTTTTATGTAGAACCCTACAACAGAGCATTTTCCTATCACAAAGCGTTCCAATGCGTTTAAACAGAGGAGCATCTCCAAGGAACTCCTGAGAAACCTAATTTTATGCGAATGTCAAGCTGCACAATATGCGCAAATTCACTAAACTTTATCTGTGGACTAAAATAATTCACACCAATAGCAAGATTAATTACAAGAGAAAAGAAAAAAAAAAACATAGAGCACAGAGAAAACATATCCGGAGCGTCGATAATTAGCCAAAATGATCAGCGAACACTAAAAAAAATTTGTAGGAATTTAGAATTTTGCACAACCCAATAGTGAGATAATAATTAAGAAGCAATAAACTAGGCAGCCCTGGATACATGAAAATGTCTTTCAGTATTTATTATAACAAGATGTGAAACATACCTTAGAATCTACAGATAATATAACCCACATTCATGTGTGTAAAACAACAGCAGCTACACCAATAATCAAGTAAAGACCAGGCGCTGTCTAATAGCACATGGGAATATCATTGTTTTCTCTGCAGTTTGGATGAATCATTAGTTCACCTCTGAATGCCTATAATGTGGATAATTGCGGGACAGCTGCTTCCTTGCTACGACGGTGTCAAAGATACAAGGATCCACTGTAGGCGGTCGGCTCCTGTTTTAGCCACCTACCTTTCAAGTGCACTCACAACATATAGGCAGCACCTCTGACACGGCAGTGAAAGCAGCGCCTGACTGAGATTTCTCTGTAATTCTGGCCACATGATTGACTTTATGATCGCTTTAGTAGCGCAACCAGTTGTTATGCTTTCAACCCATGCCAAAAGTTTCCTGTGAGAAAGTGATGGGGAATTAGGAGGGGATGGGTGGGGGGTAAGAGGGGGTGATGGTGGGCTTGAGGATTGCATCTAAGCACTCTGTTGAAGAGCGTGTAAAGCCATTCCTTCACAGACCCTCCTTCGTACACTTTTAATGGCACGGAATTATTGGCCTGGGTGGAAAGCAACCACTGTCTTGGTTTAAAGCACCATACGCTGACAGGAGTGACACGGCCATTTTCTTGTGCTCCATTAGTGCAGAGAAGGGCCAGCCCTAGTGCTCTTAAAAGGCCTGAGCTTGAACGCAAGCACATCGCCTCCTTCGCCATTATTCTCTGATGGCTGTTATTTTCATATTGACAAATTGGTAAAACTGTCAGGCATGTCACACTGCGTGTCATACTAGTGTTTTATATGTTCTGTGTGGAAAAAAATTTTGTTGCGTGTGTGACACCTTATAAAATCATACTGACAACATGGCTGCATATTAAACCTTATAGAAGTCGGTCATCTTCTGGGATTGTAGAAGGAAAACGTAGGATTAACAGGTTGTTTTTACCTACTGTAAAAAGATCTTTGATTAGATTTGGTACATGATGGATTACTTTGTGGTGTGATTGATGCTATTTATTATTATTTTTGGACTAATCATTTACAGTAAATTTGAAATTAGAATTTTTTTGCGATCCCTTAAAGTGAAAAGTAATTAAAGGACAAAAATGTTGCATTAATAAATTTTAATGTGGAGATTCTGGCAGCTGGCTGATGGTTTTGAGGTTTATTTATAATGAAATCAGACACGCGGGATTTTGGAGACCCTGAAACCCTGACAGTGAAATTCTCTGCTGGTTTATATGCAAGCATTGAAGAGTAATAACGCACCTTTCAGCAGGAAAACTCCACGACTATGGGCTCCTGTCAGAAGAGAGCTATGGGAAAGCTCTGCTCCTCGGAGAGTACAGAGATGCACCGGTGGGTTTGGATCTGCAGGACGTATGTATATGTTTGCATATGTCCATGTATGCATGTTTGAGAATTGGGTATTCATCACCAGATGCTTTCAGAGCAGCACATCATTAAAGTTTCCTCGTCAAAAACAGAAAGACATTGTTCTTCTGGAGCTATCTGCTATTTCTATTTTCTTCTGCTTCTCTTCCTGGCACATGTGTTGGCAAGTGAGACTTTCTTTTACAGCACAACTCCACTGGCTCTCTGACAGCACAGCAGCTCCAGAGATGGTGCATTCTGCTCCTGTCTAAAGGGACCCAGCCTCTCTTTCATAAATCCCTCAAACATGTCTGCAGAATTTCGAGACGACATCATTAATGTTGCACTGAAAATGCCAGCACCAGTCCAAAGCAAGGCTCGAGAGCGCCACAGAGTCTTCTGAAACTGTACATCAGCGCATGACGGTTTGGCAAACCCATCGCCTCCACAGGCTCTTATACCAACTGGAAAACCCGGGCAGCCCTCAGCAGCAGCATCCCCCGATGAGAGGCTAATCCGTAATTACCGCACAGAAATGATTAGTTACTCCAAAGCCTAATAAATTTCATTTAGGCTCTGCAGCTGGCAAGGGAAATGCAGATAAGATGGAACGAGAGGCTGGTGAACCTTTTTGGTGATGCATGATATAGTGATGCTACTGAAAAAGTTCTTCCTGCTAGTGTGTCTCAGCAAAGACACAGACATAAAACATATATTTTATATATATATATATATATATATATATATATATATTGTCTGTATATATATATATATATAAACAACTTCTTTATTATACAAACATATATGTCAAATTGTAACAATTTAACAACTTTTTACACCTCCAACCAAAAAAATTTTATATTAATGAATATGAATATTATGAATATTATCATGATATCCAATATATCCCATAAAAATGTGTAAAATAATTTGTCATGATATTATAATATCTACATTAAATGAACTCCAAAAATAAATTCATTTTTGCATTGTTTATTTGCAATTTATTTATTTTTTCCTCCACATAACCTATCAGTGTAAATGTTCCAGGTTTGGGTAAAAGTTTAATTCCAATTTATGTTGCACTTTTTTCATTTGACCCTTGTACTTCTACTCTTAAAAAATACACTCTTCCAATTTTATTGGTAAAAAGAATTTCCTTCGGGATTAATAAAGTTCTATCTTATCTCATCTTATCTTATCTTTAAAAAGAAGCCATTTGAGCCTCAAGTGCTTTACCCCCTTGACACAGCCTCAAAATACTCTTATGATCTGTTAACATTAATAAGTAAAATTAGGCTCTGAGAAGCAGTATCTTCATAGGCAGGCTGT
Organism: Hemibagrus guttatus; assembly: GCA_033459395.1. Lineage (NCBI taxonomy): Eukaryota > Metazoa > Chordata > Actinopteri > Siluriformes > Bagridae > Hemibagrus > Hemibagrus guttatus. Next base: position 18,154,240 of record JAUCMX010000008.1, read on the forward strand.
TGCGTTAACTGAAACAAATGTCTCACAAAGAGAAAAACATTTGGAAGAAGAAAATTTGCCCCACCAAAACACAGCCATGTTTACGTCTGGACTGCCAAATCCGCATGTATACACACATGCACATTTTTCACAGCCGCACACAAAGAAACACAAACTGACTGCAAAACGTGGCCTCTTCTATCTGAGCTGCGATCTTGGTTAGCACCATGTGCTAAAGCAAAGTGACAGAGCTGCACTCAGAGCCTTGACTGACTTGTCAGTGTATCTCAGCTCATTAGGCGATATGATGAATGGGCCACTGCCAGCTAAGTCATTAAATCACTGCGAATCAGGACTGTACACATGTTTATAATCCGCTATTCAATTAGCACAGTGAAATTAAAAAATGCTAACGAAATAAAGAGGAAAAGGGCATTTTCTGTTCTGTTCTTTTGGCTCTGATACGGTGGGAAGAAAATAGTAGATTGCCAGAGATTTATTATTTCTTTGTTGAGTTATGTCTTTTTATAGCTAAAACAATAAATCTCATTGTGGAGATAAATTTAAGCTACAGGAAGTCTCTGCCCTATAGTCAGTGATTGTTCTCTCTCTTCTTTTATTTATTTATTTATTTAGCTTCTTTTTTTTTTTTTTTACATTATTGCAAACATGCTTACATTTTTCCATTTTAACACTGTTCCTGGTAGAAAAAAAAACTATTAATGACTTATAATTTCTTCATTAAGAGGGCCACATCCTTTCAGATCAAATTTTGTAAGAAAAAAAAAACTCTTAAAATGTGAAATACATCTAAATTTGTTAAACTCTCTAAAAATAGCTATATAGGAAGAGGATAAAGCTTGTGCAGAAATCTTTCCTTTTCACAACTCTCTGTCTTGTGAATAAATGAGTTCAAGCGAGAGTACCAGGTGCAAACGCAGGTGCTATCCTGATGGAAAGGTCAACCATTTTTTAAAATGTCACATTATCACGTATTGGGGATGCATTCAATAAAATGCCTTTTAGGAGTCCACTGTCATGAGCTTTGGCCTTTCCCTTAACAAGAGCTAGCTCCAATATGTCATAATACTAATAGGCAAATTGAGGACATGTGGTACCTTAAGCTTCACATTTATAAAAACCTACAAATTACAGTCATAATAATAACGCAATCATAACCCAAATAACTGCAACATTTACTTTTTAAAAGTAATACTTTTTCATTTCTTAAAGTAAAAGTATGCTGTTGAAATGGTGCAATAAAAGAGGAGTTAGTTTTTGGCTAGCGGCTAGTCAGCTCTATGAGGTTGGAGGAGGACGGCAATATGAGGAAAGAGGAAAAAGAAGGAGACGCTTCAGAGAATGAAGAAGCAACTCCGGTACAACAGACATGAAGAAACCGGTTTCTTCATCAGCAGCTAGGCCGTTCTCACCCCAGCCGTAAAGAGTCATTTGGGCCTCCCCTGAGACTAGTAATACTTTTCCATAACTAGCACAGTTATAAATCTCGCCTGGTCTACAATATATATTTCCTCCAGAATCAATTTGCCTTGAAATTCACACCCTAACAAAATAGAAAATTAACTTGGGCTGTAAAAATTAACAAGGTCCGTAAGAAGCATTGTAAATGAAGAGCTGCATGACCTCGCACACGTGTACTGACATGCAAGACAGTTACCTATATATTTAACTGAAGAAAAAAAATCCTTATAGAATAAAATAGTTTATTTTCATAAACTCAGTTGTTAGAGCTTTCATCAGTGCATACGGCAATGCCCGAGATCATGTCCCAGCGTGATGTACATGTCTAAAGTCTGGCCTCCATTTTCCTCGTCAAAATATTTATCCTCTGATGTGACCCTAAATATCTGCAAGTGCTGCAGTATGTTCAGTGAAATTCTACAACCAATGAAGCAGTTATGTGTGAGAAATGGAAGTCTCTTTCTCACACACACACACACACACACACACGTCACATGTGCACCTGTGTGTTCATGTAAACTATGCACAGGTCTGAAGGAAGCGTGTGATCTGCGCTTTGTTTTTTTTACTGCTCACACGGCTGTAATTAATCATCATCTAGCACACTGACTTTCAGACATGTCACAACTAAATTTACATAAGAACTATGACTCAAATACAAGTGAATCTAAAGTAAAATGGATGTAAATATATCTAAAAAAAAAACAATAAAAAAACCTCTCATGCTGCTGAGTTTTAATGTAGCATGGATCTACTTGACTTAAAGTGGAGTATGGGGGGAAAAAGTTCTAAGAGACAGAATGGTAAAAACAAGGCCTGGAGGAATGGATGGGATTTATTTGTGCAGGGTTTCTGTAGAAGTGAAGGCTCTCCACGGTTTGAAACAGCACGTCTGGGGTCAGAGGTGAACGCTGAAAGCCAACGATCCGGCAAACAAAAAAAGAGAAGTCAGCTTTGTGTGTGGAAATGGGATGTTAATCCTCACGACGTTTGATCAATCTCAGCTAATTTGGATCTTAAAGACTAAGCAAATATATTCATTCTCTGGACACTAGAACAGGTGTGAAACAGTCATGCCTAAAACTGGACACAATAGTTTCCTAGCAAACCGAACCAAATTTATTGTCATTGTATTTTATATTATATATATATATATACAATTACTATTATAATTGATAATATTAATTATTATTTTATTCTATAAAAAAATACAAATAATATATCAATAATATATTAGAAAAAAATAATAATAATAATAATAATAATAAAAAAACAATAGAAATAATAATTAAAATATTTTAATATGATAAGAAATATTGAATTTAGAAAAAAAATACATGAATTTAGAAATGAAAATATTTAAAAATGAAAACATATTATAATATAATTCACACCCCTTTTTTTATCCGCTTCTATATTTGGCTTTAAATAAACGTCATACAATTAAACACATCTCAAACTGGCTCATGGTGCAGCATTGTAATGAATAATGATGGGGATCTTAAATGGCTTAGGAATGAAGGCGACTCTCATCTCATCTCTCTCCCAAGAGGCTTTAGGCACTAGAGGCCAGCGTGCCATCGTCTATACCCCATTTAATTGGTCATTTGACATGAGTGACTTGACTTCAGATCCGTGAACTGTCAGCTGAGACGGTTAGCATTCTCCATTATTAGAGGCAGCTTCAAAATTCTGCGCAGCAAAGCACTCATAAACATGATCAATTCAGACCAAATGCTATTTTGTTTTACTTAACAGTATAAAGTTATTTGCTAAATACAGCCTCACAATTATTAAGTGGCACTATAAATATTTTTTAAAAAAGTATATATATATATATATATATATATATATATATATATATATATATATATATATATATATATTACATATATAAAAAATTTTTTAAAAAGTATATATATATGTATATATATATATATATATATATATATATATATATATATATATATATATATATATATATATATATATATATCACATCACAGTGATTGACTGTAAAGTTCAACTTTGCTCATATCTCCTATATGCCGGAAGCATGTTACAGAATGGTGGGTGGATATCCGAGTTGTTCCCCTGCAGCATTTACACTGGGCTTGTCCAAATAATCATACTTGCATTTTAGCACAATTATCAGCATGCCCTATTCCACAGGTCTGATAACATTCTCGCCTGAGTTTCAATGTGTCACTTGGTGAAAACAATGCCTTATTGACACAAGTTACAGCCCCACAATAGATGGCGAGCTTTGGAGTTCCTGTTTTTGTTGACACTGATTAAGCTGCCTATTGAAAGGTAAACCGCTGTGGACACACACACGCATAATTGGACCTTTAGAGCCCTCTGACATGCAATACGACAAATATGTGGTTCAAATATTTGAGTTTGATAACCAGTGGAAGGAGGGCATACACACACATGCACACACACACACATGCACACACACACACAAGCAGTTGAGCTCCAAAAGTCTTTTCTACTACCTCAAACCAGGGAAGGAAAGGAGCTGACTGCCACTAGGGGACAGTAGCAAGTCATGAACGAGAGACAGTGAGAGATATATAGAGAGAGAGAGAGAGAGAGAGAGAGAGAGAGAGAGAGAGAGAGAGAGAGAGAGAGAGAGGAGCTGTGCAGCAAAAACTGCAAACAAAAGACTTTCTTTGTTGCACTCTCAGATAATAACAGAATACAGAAATAGCTACTTGACTGCTTTGCAAAAGATCTTGACAATGCGCCGGCCCATAATGCACAGAAACGGCTCTGCATTTACATAATCACATGAAATGTAAACCAGCGAGTAATACGGCCGGCAGAGGGAAAAGAGGAGGTAGGAAAATCCTGCTTTCCCCGTGGAATTAATATTTCCACTAAAAGCACATTCGGCTTTATAAACCTGCTCGCAACAGTACAGAAACAAATATATTTCAGATTATCTTTTTTTTATTTTTTTTATTTTGCCTGGTTCACTTTATTTCTTTTAGTCACATAAAAGAAAGTTCTAGGCTTCAGTAATAAAACAAAGCTTCATTATGAAGTGCATCAACAAACTAAAATTGGAACCATTTTGGAACCACAATAAATACTGACAAAAATAGACAGAACCATTTCTACTATATTTACTCTAAACCTAACAATAAACACTCTAAAAATAGATAGAACCATTTACAGCATATTAATCTTAACTTCAGAATAAACACTCCAAAAAAAATGTGACATTATATTACATATTATAATAAATAACACACATGACGTTCTCAGGCCAACCTTGAAAAATGTCAAACGAATAAAAATCAAACAAATCAACATGCAAACATGGAATATATCTACTTGTTCAAACACATATATTTGCATACGCACGCGTCGGCTGATTTTCTCCGAAATTGTTTCTGCGCACGTGGCCTAACCGTAAGAGCTAACACCTCCTTTTACATAACACACCAGATAAACCTGTCACGAAAGCTCCGGGGTCCCTATAGCAACAGAGCACATACACAAAACATGGCTCCTTATCCAGCAATTAAAACAGCATCAGCACCGAGCCATTCCTCTGACGTCCACCATTACGCTGTGACTGTTAAAAAATGATCGCTCCACTATACATCTATACTGATCCTAGAGCTAATAAAGCGATTAGAATACACATTCCCTTAACACTAAACTCACTGAACATATCATCATGAGAGTGATGTGTGTAAAAATCATAAAACCTGAAGCACATGTGGAATCTGCATTTGTTATCATGAGTGCTTTTTTTTTTTTTTTAAACCTCCGGACTGAATTTGTCATGATTCACCGGGAGGCATGTTTATTCAGCCGAAAGGAAGAACACACAAAATAATCTGGAAATGTAATCGTCGTCTGTTTGCACTTCATCGTCACGAATATCCGATGCATCCCTCTTTTTTTTTCCTGTGATACACTTGAGTGACATTCTGCTGGCTTGAGCTGTAGCTACAGGTTGCTCTGTTAAAATAATTACTATTCTATTATTAGCGGAAATATTTGTGTTATTGCTGCAGAGTGTGAAACGTGGGCTCGGGCGGCGCGGTGCTATCAGCGGGAGTGTACAAATACAAACACATTTGTCAGAGTTATTGACCTTTATCTCTCCACTTTCTTGACAGCCTTCTCCAGTTATTGACAATACAAACACACAGGGCAAAGCGTAACCTTTCATTTACCAAGCCGTCTCTCCCTCTCTCGCTCTCTTTCTCTCCCTCGCTGCCTTTTCACTCGCAATTTGTTTAAATAACACGGCAGACAATGGTACTGTTCATTTCTGCCATTTCTCTTTCTCTCCAAATTTTACTAGATAATGTCATTAGGCAGATACAATGGCGGGCTATTCAGCCCCGAGATACGGAGATATTTCACGTCTTCAGTATGGCTTTGACATGGTGACATTACCGCAGAGTGTCTCTCCCCTATTTGTTTGCTTACAATGTCATAAATATATCATGAATCTTGGATCACTTAACCGAGCCATCCATCCTCCAAGCCTCTCCAACTATCGCTTGTTTACATGCACATGCTCTCCAAAAGAACTGGGATGCAGCTGGGATTATAATTGCGAATCCAATCTTTTTCATTGCTACATAAAATCTAAGTGAGACTAAACAACAAAAATCCTTTAAGTGCGTGTAAAATCTGATCTGCTCACTAAGGAGGCGCTAAGGTAATTCACGCTTCCGTCTTTAATGTGAAGCACCACGCAGCCGTATATTCATTTACTGAGCCTAAAAAGACAAGCGCAATGATGATAAATTACGTTCCGAATACTCTAATGATGCTCCTGGAAAATTACCAGCCTCTTTTTTTCCATCGCATCCTTTTTTTTTGACGTTTCAGCGTGAAAAATAGCATACATAAAATATGTGCATCCCCACCAGTCAGACGCTCTGTGGGCACTTCAGAGATGAAAATTAAATTTTAAACAATCCAGACCAGTGTTTGGTGACCACGGTTAATCATCAAGAAACAAAGACATCAAACAATATTTGATAATGAGAAAAATGCCTCCAGGATATTAGGAATGGGGGAGAGAAAAACCCAGCGTGAGCCGTGGCGGCAGAGGTAGTGGCAGCACAGACACTGAGATACATGCCTGCATGTCTCTCTCTCTCTCTCTCTCTCTCTCTCTCTCTCTCTCTCTCTCTCGAATACACACAAACACATGCACACACAGAACAGCGTGCCTATTTTGCAGATTTCAAATTCTCTGTTTTAAGTTCCTGTTGAGATAATTAGAACTCAGTATGGGAACTCAACAAAGACATCAGTGTTTGGAGAGATGCTGCTTCTTTTTTTTTTGAACCACACGCTGCATCACGACTGAACCCAATTATCGGTTCAAATGCCTCGGTGATGACCTCAAGTACACTGTTACAATCGTAATAAATAAAAGAAAGAAAGAAAGAAAAGAGTGAAGGTAAAGTTTGCTTTGCATTAAGAGAATGAGAGGGCTTTTGCCGCGAGCCATTTAATCTCCACTGAATTTACCTGTCCAGGATAATTAACTGCATCAAAACATACAAAATAGAAAAATTAAATAAGTAAAAAAAACTCACAAAGAAACAAACAAATAAATAAACAAAGAGAAACAATTTATGTAAACAAACAAAACAGACGGATAAATAATCAGAAAGAAAAACATGCAAATAAATAAATAAATAATTTTTAAAAAATAAAAAAGAAAGAAAGATGAAAAATGCAAATAAATAAATAAATAGACATGTAAAAAATAAATAGATTAAATAATTTAGAAAGGAAGAAAGAAATAGGAAAATGCAAATAAACAAATATGAAAAATAAAAAAATAAATAAATGAATGAATGAATGAATGAAATTAATAGAGAGCAATAGAAGATTTCCAGCCTATTTATGCTTATTAAAAAAGAGCCATACTGCTATTATTCTCTTTAAACTTCCTTATGTCAGAGTAATTAGTGCTGAGCAGAAATGGTTGCTTTCGGGGCCACGACTGAAGGGCTGCCCTTTCCTCTCCTTAGAGAGTGTATTACTAGGTTAGACCTGATTGACGCACCGTTAACAGTTTGGAGAAATCTGGGGGCCGTTCTGCAGTTCTGCCACCTCACTCATGCAAATGGCACTGGAGCTTCCCTCTGACAAAGATTAATGAGCCTGTGCTGCAGTCTTTGTTTCAGCTTTCTCCCATTTAGGATGAAATACCATCCAAAAGCATTATCTATCCCCGATTAATCCAATAAATTTCTTCATAATACACATGTTTTTTGAGGCAATTTACAACAAGGGAGGAGGCCATTGTGAGCACAATTACGTTTAATTACTTGGCATCTAATTAGCTTCATTAAATGCTAATAAAATTAATGAAAAAAAAATTCCTGCTTTAAAATGCTGCCCCAAACACATCTTGTACTTTATGGTGTAAATTATTGCTATGAAATTTCATGGGGTGTTTTTGTGTCAATGATACATTTTTTTTGCCAATAATCTGATGCTTTGCTAATGCTTGGGTTCTAGCTTACAGGGAGTTACAGTCAGAATTTCCGAACTAAGAATGTGTGAGAGCAGAAACAGAACATTATGTAATAATACACTAGCCAAAATATACAATATCGAAGTAAATTCCTAGAAGAATTGTGAAATATATAAAAGCATATACATCATTTCTATAAAGATGACTAAATGCATTTATATTTGGAAATATAAATCTAAATGAGCAGTATTGTAAATAATAGAAATAACCTGATGAGCAGGATTATTTTTATGCTACCTAAGAACACACACAGACACACACACACACACACACACACACACACACAAAGAAACCGCACAAAGCAGAAGCTAGACAGTGCTAGATAGTGCACCTCTCATGCAGGAGGGAATATAATTGCATCCCAGACGTTAAGGTGTAGGGGTGCCATTAGAAACGCAGTGCTTAGCACTACAATAGTGTGCCGAGAGCCAAGGAGCAGAGATCAGTGGAGCGTCTCTTGGATATCACAGGGAAACATCCTTTGCAAATTCATCTCCCACTGTGTGCAGGCTTCACAGCTGGTTAACGGCACTGTGTGTACCACTGGCCTGTTTACATGTCGCCTCTCTCTCTCTCTCTCTCTCCTCTCTCTCTCTCTCTGTCTCTCCCCCTCCTCCTTCTCCTCCTCCCAACAGCCTTACACACACCGCAGACTCTCTGTCCAGCTTGCACCCAAACCCAGCACCTCTGATCCCTGCTTTTAGAGCCATTACAACGCTTTGATTTTATCTTTTTTTTTCAAATCACCCCACTACACTGATCCTTTTATGCCTATTACACAGACCGCTTCCCCGACCTCTGATTCTCTGATACCTGAAAGAGGAAACAGATACAGTCCTGCCTGACCTCAGCCTTTTATATCCACCGACTCTAATGCTGCCTTAACATCCCAGATATTTATCTGCTGTGCTCAGACTGAGAGCAGACAGTCCTGACCATCACCTCACACACATACGCACACACACAAACACACACGCCAAGACGTGACTACATTCAGGAACGGCATGCCTAAAGCACCTCATGCTGTCAGTGAATTCTGTTGAGTTATAACAATTCTAACACATAAGACATATCAGATATTTATATTGCTACGAGGTATGTTTAGGCACACGTCAAATGCTGCGTCAGAATTAAAACAAACTGTAGATTCAAATATCTTAAATACCCTTCTAAAATAATAAAAATTAAACAAAGAAACTATCAAAGCAAAAGTTTTTGCCCTGTACTACTAAACCTGAGGGAGATTTTTCTTTAATATTTAAAAATAAATATTTATTATAATTATAGGAAATGAACGGGCTAAATATGGATTCATTATAATTCAGAATTTCTAGAAAATAAAGCAATGTTAGATAGCAGAACTGAGATGCACTACACACATTTACACACCTTTAACACTCGTGTTGTAATTCAAGTTTAAACCGGTTCTCTGGAGTCTGGGGAAGTCAGTCTAAAGAAAATAAAAACATTATATTAATATGTATAAAGTTAGAGATACTGTAAAGAAAATAACAGAACTGTAATACAAAAAAATAAGTTATTTCTGACAGCACTTGCCTTAAAATGAAAACTCCTCTATGTAGAGCTAAATGTTTAATTACTGCATGCTCTCACAGCTTTTCCATGAATTAAACATTCAGAAATTTGTTTCACAAGACTGCAAATGAAATAAAGAGAAAAATAGTGATTTAAACAGTTTTGTTTCCTGCTAAAAAACAAAAAAAACCCAGAAAACATATTGTTTAGTGAGATGAATGCTAGCCGGATTAAAATCACTAAGTCACATTAGCTATACAAAGCATTTCTACACATTAACATTGATCTCGATCATTGAGCCTAAAGCCTGACATGATGCCTATAGGCAGGTAGATATTGCACAGTGCATGACATTATTTCATTATGGTGATTTTATAAAAGGATTTTGCTATCACCAGAAATTAAATTATATTCCTATGTGAAATATTAGTTCATGTTTAATAATTCTGTCCTCAAAGTAATATTAAAATCTGCTCATACTTTGCTAGTTATTTAAACCTTATTATTTAAATATATTTTGAGATCATTTGTTCAACTGTTCAAGCTCAACTGTTCAACCTCTTTCCATCCAGGAGGAGATACAGGTCCATCCGCAGCAGAACCAGCGGGTTCAGGGCCAGTTTTTTTCCCCACAACCATAAATCTTCTAAACTCTACACTACACCGCTAGGACACTCATGTCTCACTACACTTCACCACCTTGCAGTTCAGCTACATTTTCTCTGTATAATATAATTATAATGTACATATTTTTAACTCATAGATTACACCTAATTTCTCTCTCTCTCTCTCTCTCTCTCTCTCTCTCTCTCTCTCTCTCTAAAAAATTTTTTTTATATATATATATATATATATATATAAAATCTGTTACTGTTGTTGTACATACAATGTATAAAATGCACACATTTTGCACAATATATAATTACACTTAACACTTTAACTGCTGTAAATACAACTTGCACATACTTCCTCTATGCACATTCTGACATAGCCTTATTTATTGATGTACATATTTACATTTACATATTCATTTGCCCAATGTCCACTATTTGCACTTCTGGTAGATGCTAAACGGCATTTCGTTGCTATGTACCTGTACTTTGCAATGACAATAAAGTTGTATCTCTATCTATATATTTATTTCCTTTCTCGCAGAGAAGCAAAATGTATCATGTATATTTAGGAGTGTAATTTATATAAGCTACATTAATTTCTAAAAAAAAAAATAAATAAATAAAAATAAATATAATATAATATAATAACAATCTGCAAACTTTACCTGCTATTACCTCTCCAAGGAGGAATTCTCACTACTCCGCCCATTTTGCTGAGCTTTATTACAGAGTATTATTTTTTTGACGAATCAGCTTCGATTTTACTCAAGCCTCGCACTCTCAGCCAATCAGAAACGCGATTTTTTGTGACGCCCGCCTTTCAACTCTTTCGCGGGAGCTATTCAGGAAGTATTGCAATATGCTTGAATAGCGAAGATTTTTGTACTTTAAAATGCATTTTTGATCAAATATGATCAGGACCCGCTTATATATCTTTTAACGTGCTGTTGTAGAAGGTGTATGGAGATTTAAGCGAGCGATTTTTGCGATCTGTGGTCGTACCGAGAAGGTAGCGTGAGTTAGCAGTTTGGGATTGTGTCTCAAATGAGTTCCTATTGGATGTGCTGCATGCTAGATAGTGTCTGTGGCTGACTGTTTTTATTCCCTATATAGTGCACCTATAAAGGGAGTAGTGTTGTATTTGGAATTCACTCGTGTTCTTCGCTAACGTGCTTGTCTGTGCCGTGTATTGATTTACCAAATGAAATAATGCACATATCGATAAACTAACCGATAATCGCCGTGTGTCAATGTCGGTTTTAACATAATGATATTAATAATATGAGATGTAAATAATATTCTGAAGATAGCTGTGCAGTGCAAGTGCATATAGCTGTGCTCATTTATTCCACACAGCGCTGTCACAACAGTAAATGTGAAGGACGGTGCATGTATGCAGTATAAAGTGGACTATATTCAGCATCATCTTAAGATAAATAACAAGACAATCTGCATTAAATTCATTGACTGTCACACTGCATACATGCACTTACTGTTCTCACTGTTAGTAAGAGCCTAAGTCATCTACAGTAATACAGATCTGTGTAAATATACCCCAGGGAAAGCATTATCAATATATGTGCTACTTATTGCTGTAATATTATGCTTGCAATCCAACACAAGTCTTGAACATTCTCTCTCTCTCTCTCTATCTCTCTATCTCTCTCTCTCTCTCTCTCTCCCTCTCTCCATCGAAAGGTAGATAGATGAGTACAATGAAGCTCTCTAGAGCAGAATACAAAGTGATTGCAAAGTTCACTGAACAGCTTCGGCCTACAAGGCAGTGTATGAAGATGCTGAAGGACCGATTTCCCAAGTAAGTGTACACGTTCCCTTGTACTCCACTGACACTTACTACTGCATGACTATTCACTTGTAACAATGACAATCACTTACAAATACATGACTGTCAGTTTGTTCATTCATTTATTCATTTTCAGTAAATAATCCTGGTCAGGGTCTGGGAGCACTGGGAACACTGGGAGTAGGGCAGGGAAATGCCTTGACATATCAGGGCATTGTGCACACACCTTTTCACACACTTATTCACATTTGGGGCAATTCAGCATAACCAGTCCACTTGACGTCATAAATTTGGGAGGTAGGAGGAAACCAGTGAACTCCGAGGAATCCCACACAAACCAGTACAGAAACAAGAGTTTAGGATTGAACCGGAGATATTGGAGCTATGAGGCAGCAACGTTACCCACTGGAGCTTCCATGCTGCCCTACAAGCATTCGACGATCTCTATTATTTATTTTTTTCTATTATATATTTCATTATCCAACAGGTTACTGATTTGTGCACATTTTCAGCCTGCACAAATCAACCTAATCTGAGTACATTGTATGAAGTCAAACAAGCAATGGCAATGTAAATAAAATCAAAACAAAAGGTATGAAGTCTAACCCTATTCCAATCCTTTTTTTTTTTTTTTTTTTACTGCAACTTGAGCTGTGTTGTAAAACAGTGTTGGCCAAGATGGTGAACATGCATAAATTCACTGCATAAAACATTTCCTTTTAGTCTTTTAGAAGAGCATATTTATGCTGTTTAAGTCTGAGAGTTCTATCAGCTTCTTCCTGACTGAGATAAATAGTTCAATGAGGTTGTGATGTCATGCTTTAAATCCACTTTGTTAACGAGGAGCATCGTCTTGATTCTAAAGCTGTAAATGATGTCTTTTAAATCACAGTACATGAAACATTTTAGAACGCTGTTTGTGCCAGCGTACGAGCAAATTTGTAGGTTCATATAAACCGGAGATAGGTTTTTATAAATGTTCTTGATGGGCTGTGTCTGCAACATGCTCAGACTTCCTGTAGTTTTGGAAAAAGTCATCCTGCACCAAGATGACACTGACCAGCTGTTTGCTGAAGGTAAAACATTCTTTCATTTGATGACAACCATGTCCATTAGCTCATGCACCATTCGCTACATCTGTGTAGTGTCTCAGTTGTTTTGTGTGTTCTTTTGATGCTGTGGACTTGACACACAGATAAGCCTCTGAGGCGCAAACATCTTCCGTTTGCTGAGATGGACGATAGAAGATCGATCTCCTGTGATGAACGGGTGTCAATGCCTCACTGTAAACCACACCGACTTGCAGTATTATTTGCTAAAACTGGAAGAAAAACATGCCAGAAGGTGGATTAGTGACTCTAACATATAAACATGTGTGAATGAGTGTGTATGATGCTCTGTGATAGACTGGCATCTAATCCTGGGTGTATTCCTACCTCACAGGTCCACCACAGCCCTCACCAGAATAATGAAGTGATCTGAGATGAATGAATGACTGACTAAATATTTGAGTAAATTTACTTCCTTATAGAGACAATTTCTTGGCTGGTCAAAGTATGCTCTGTCGTTTCTTTAGAAATAATGTCTAGGAACATTTCTATGGTGTAAAAGGAACAAAACACGGGATGTGCTGTTTGTGTTGGGCCGCATAACACCACCTCATCACTGATTAGATTCCTTAGTTTTGTTCCTCACTTACTGCTTTCCCCATTTAAGCTCTCAAAAAGAAGCATGAACATTTGAAGGATTTAGGACTTAATTGACTGTAATTTAGTGGTTGGTGATGCTTATTTTCCAGCTAAGTATATTTAAAAGTGGCAAGAAGGTAAGAGCTTTCACGTCAAATCCAAACCAGAGCGTTTAGGATAATCGCCGAAGTTGTTGCACTATGTCATTTTGATGAATGTGCTGCGCAGTCCACTGAGAGTTTAACTGCCATTCACTTACTGATTTTGGGTACGGGGGAGCATTCGCTTTTAAATTCCCGTCTAGACTACTACAGTTCAGGAAAAACAGACGGCTAGGTTGCAGCTTGCCTTGGCTTTACTTAGTTCTATAGATTCACCAAAAGGATTTTTTTGGCATTGCTGCATTATCAGGTACTAGTTTATTGGACTTCATGTACAAAATATGACTCTGAATGTTGTCGTAATTGCTATTTGAGATTAATTAAGTCATTATTTTCTCTAAATGAAACTCTTGGCTTGTATTAATGCTCTACACAGCAGCATGTTTTTACATATATAGAGTTACATGATGCAGTTTTTAGTGCTACAGTGCATCAGTCATACCAAATTGGTCTCATCATAAATTCATTAAAATACTTTAAAATCAATTAAATGAACAACAAATAACTTGAAAACTTGCTAGCATTGAGAGAAAATATTCCCGGCATTGAAGTTACCAACACCGATGCTGCAAAGGTTCTAGTGTGAGGAAACGAAGGTGACGTGCTGAATAACGTTCCGACTCGACTCCGGCTCTTCTGCTGGGTTTCACTATGTATATACTATGCAATGTTTAGCCTCATCTACTCTGAAAATCAGCAAAAGGCAGGTCAGGCGCTTGGACGTATGGGGTTGAAGTGAAGATATTGTTAATAATTGTTAAAAATGCAAATTGAATATGAATAGGATAAATAATCCAGTTGTAATTAAATGTGATGATTCTGTGAATGTTTTAATTAAAAACTAATAAAATTTGAAATGTAATAGCTTGGTATTTTGGTAAAAAAAAAGAATCTATTGAGTACAATTCAGATTCATTTGCTTAAAATACATGCTCATTAACTCAGATTAGGTCTAATCACGAGGATGATGATGATGATGATGAGTCTGTATTGTTGAACACAGTGCTGCTGTTTATTTAGTTGTCAATGTAAATTGTAAAGGTGTATATTATATGCCTTGCTACGTCACAACATTAGTCCAGTCTCATTTTAAAACCACTATATATTCTTGTTTATATTTTGTACTTAATACGTATACTCTATCGTGGCTGTATTGTATAAGCCGGGGTTAATGGCTTTGTTTGTGTGTCTCCTTGACAATGAGGGACTGCTCTTTATTGAATGTAACACATGTAATCCCTCAAGGCCTCCGAGGCAGCCCCGTTCCTTTAGAGGTCACTTAGAGACTCGCATGAATTGGGAGCTTCCTAGTTTCATAGTGCTGTAATCACTGCTAGAATAAGGCACTGGGTCCCCAAGGGACACACAGCCTACAGTGAACATGCCTTTGTTATTGGCGTCAGCGTTTTATAGAATATGATATGTGCTAGGCCGATCCCCCAGCCACTTTTTTTTTATATTCCATTGTCCTTACAGACTGGCCTGATGTATGACCTAATTTTCATGTATTTTTTCCCCAATAAATCTGTGTGTGTTTTGTTTTTAGGCAGTTGTACTAAAACTACAATCTGGCTCATATTTGCAGTTTTCTTCTTTTTGTCTTGACTGCACTTGGATTCGTGTGCATGCCAATAAATGCTTGTGTTAGGAGACTTTGATTCATTTTTGTGTTTATGTTCATATTTTAAGATTGTAAAAAAAAAAAAAAAATTAATAAAAAAAAATGACAGTGAGGTCTCGCAATTTTAAAAACACGAACATTATCTAAGAACGTGACAGACAGGCGCGGCGGTAGTGTTTTTCACAGCCTGCAAAATTATTCTGCTTGTCCAATCAGCTGAGCCGGGCTCTGGAGGGTTAGTGATTGGACTGGCAGGAAATCAGGCTCTTAAGACATAACATATCGACTAGGCCATCCATCATCTCTTAGCATGCGCTGAGGCACGGCAGTGAGAGGCTGTGATTTCCCCCCTCCGCTGTGCCTCAAAGCACAGGGCCTTAGTCAGTGCTGGAGTCGAGACAGGCAGCCTGCCTGTTTTTTTTTTTTTTTTTTTTTTTTTTTTTTTTTTGGGCGGTTTAGGGAACAGCGAGTTCTGTCCTTCATCGCTCCTCGTGCAGCCTGTCCCTGCTGGGAATGCCATGCTCACAGAATCATAGCAGAGAATCCCTCCAATCTTCCAGCCTTGTCACACGGCTCAACCCGCTAGCCATGCTGAACGCATGGCCACATGGACTAAATGAAAGAATATCCCATCCCCTTAAAATCAGTCTCCCGTATTATTCCCGTGTCACGTGCATGCTGTGAATATCATGCCATTACAGCACCCAGAGCTGCACAAATGCATTTCTTGTAAATACATGCATGTAGTACATTTGCCTTTTGAATAAATAGTTTAAAACCTTTTCCAGGAAATGTTTGTGGAGAACTATGGAGTTAACATTTTGGCAATCCTGCTAGGCTTTGAAGCTGTATAATGTAGTGACTGGCACTGAATAACAGACAGTTCTACTTAGAAAATAGTACTTTTCCTAGAGCTATGTGCTGCTTACTCATAGTAAGAGTGATGGTTTAGTTGACATTAAAAAAAAATCTGTGACGTTTTATAAATATTATTCAGGTTCCCCTGGATTTAAAAGCTAGAGGATTTTTGTCTAAAATATTGCTTAAAAGTATACAGTGTATTCAACTCTGGTGAATATCCATGAAAAGGTCATGAATCTTGATATTCATGTGCATTTTTGTGCACATTGTTTAATTCTAAATACAAAATGTTCTAAACAAACCTATTTGAATCCAGTCTAATTTTTTGGTCATTTAAAGATGATTTGCACCGGGTGCCTGAGCCTTGACTATGCATTTGGTTGAGGAGGGGGGGATGAAAAGTCCCTCATCTGTATCACTCACGTAACACAGATGTTGGGAGTCATCTGTCAGCCTGGCCTCTCCTGCCGGGCTCGAGTCGTTCTGAAGGGAAAAGAATTGGACACGGTGCTGTCACTTTTCCCCCGCTCACAATGGAGAGCCATGCAAATCCAGCACACCTCCTGCTCGGCCGGCCTGTCCTGCCACTACAATGAGACCAGAACGGGGGGGCGTGATGATGGCGTGATGGCCCAGTGGTGGGATGTGACATCAGGCACAGGCCATTTTCTCTCTCTCTCTCTCTCTCTCTCTCTCTCTCTTTCTCTCTTTCTCTCTCTCTCTCTCTCTCTCTCTCTCTCTCTCTCTCTCTCTCTCTCTCTCTCTCGCTGGATATTAGAATTGGAAATGCTCTCTCGGAGCTCGCCTGGCTGACTGGGATCATGTGGGACCACTGTCATTCCCCTCTGGTCTTTGTCCCAGGAGTGAGACGCCTCCGTTAGCCCTCTGCCCACCGCTATGAATGAATTTGGGTGTAATGATCACTCCCCTCTTTCCAATGGCGTTCAGCTCACTTTGCATATGTCTGTCGAGTTTGGATGTCGAGCTGGCTGGCTGGAGTTGGAAGAGAATAGACTGCTGCAGATGCTCCCATCTTGGACGTGCTTTAAAAGAGAAAAGGCGTGCATGCTCTTCCCCCATTTCCACGTGCAGACAACCCACACGTCCTCACACATCCGTTCAGAGTCCCTGAACGTTTTCAAAACGGGCCCTAATGTGCCGTTTTCATCAGCGCCGAGGCGGGCTGCAATATGGTGCCAGTGGCTCGCTTGGGGAATATGAATGTTGATTAAGCATGCACTCAGCCTTTTGAAATTCTGAAGAAGTGTCAGAATAATGGATGTTGAGCAAATGTCAAGCATTTGTTAATTTCTCTGTTATTTGGGGTTTATCTAGTGTGCTCTTTGGAGTAAACCCGAGGCCAGTGTTGTTGTGGCATGTGCCATTGATATGCTGATTTTCTTGGCTGCAGACACTTTGTTTTCGATGGTAATGCTCAAGCTGGGGTTTCAAGCAAAGGGGCTTCTCATTGATTATTTATTGCAGTTATGGTGTTTATCTCTCTATTACATGCCTGTTAATCCGATAGGACTGAATTATATGTTAACCAGGCTCAGTATTCTCAGGGTTACTAAAAATTCATGAGACCTTTTCCCCTTCCATTTTGGCTTTTTATACATTAAACAAACAAATTGTTTAATTAATTGTTGGAATCAAGTTTTCAAGCCAAAATGACTGTTTGTTGTTTAATGTTGGTCACTGTTTAGTGTCGATGCTGCTATTTTGACTAGGACGTTTGGTGAGTGCAGTAAAAACTCGGTCGTTACGTTAGCTAGCAGGCCGTCTGGCTCCCAGAGCTACTGGCCAGGCATTTCTCTCTTGTGGAAGACCACACGTCTCTGTCTCACGGTGCAAACAAAAAGTGGAACTGGCAGTTTGGGCTTGTGGTTTTGGCCTGGCCAGTGGAGCGCTGTGCTGTCAGGGATGCACACGGCCTCATCACACAACTGGGATTGTTTATGTGGTTAGGAGTGAGGAGGAAAGCCAAGGGCGAGAGAGAAAGAGACGGTGGACATGAGAAAGACCTTTCGTTTGTCTGAAGCAGTGCAGAGCAGTTCTCCTGGATATTTTTTGATTTGCTCTGGTTAGAACAGAAGACACAGTTTCTTATAAGACACATTATTCTTCACAGTAGACTGGAAAATCATCTGTTGAAAGCAGTCTTAACAGCCACCTTAAAAAAAAAAAAAGAAGTAAAATAGTATGATGGCTTTTTGAATCATTTTGTTCATGTCTTTACTTCGTGGTGATTTATTCTCCAGGTTCTGGATGTATTGGCAGAGAGAAGCTTTTTAAAATCATCAGTGCTATGCCACGCAGTGACAAATGTAGCTTTGGGTGAAATGTGTCACGTCCCACTGCCTTACACAATGCTCTGGGAATGTGCTGCGAGTGTAGTACAGTTGCACAGCTACTGCATGGGAGTTTTGCCTGAGGATCAGTTTACACACTGGGATCAGTTGCGGAAGAGGATTGAACCAAATTGCGAGAAATGGGGAAAAGCGATGTGGCCGTCCTTGAGGGAGCAGACAGTTGGTCAGCCTCATGTGCTGCTTCTTTCTTTGCCTGATGGGTAATCAAGGCCTCACTTTACACTTTATATAAGATTTCGGAGTAATGCTAATGATTTTGTTGTAGCAGAATGGTCATGATTTTAAAACTGTAGCATAGTTCTTGGATCAGAACCACTACACACACACACACACACACATACAGCTCTGTGGATGTTTGTGCTGTTGAATAGCTGATGGTTTAAAAGACTTGTACAGAGCAGCAAAAAGCACCCAAATGTGGCTAACATCTCCAGTCTATAATAAGCTGCTTATTATGAAATCACACCTGCCATTTGCCTTAAAAAATAAAATAAGTGATCTCCTCAAAAATTTTTATTGTCAGATTTTTTTTTTTTTATCTCTCCCCGCTACAATCTTTAATGATACCAAATTTCTGTCAAATGTTAAATAAACAGTTCAATCATTTCAATTCAGTTCAAACAGTTCAACAAATCAATTCATTAATGAGTTCAGGCTTCTTCATATAAGTAGTACTATAGGAAAGCGATGGATGACTCAATCTTGTGTAAAAGCTCTTAAGAAGTTTATTCTTCTGCAGTATTACTAAACATATTTTTGAAGCATAATTAACGTAACTAGCCAGAACATGCGTGTTTTGGTGTGTCAAATCTATCACCGTTGTGCATTTTATCTTCATACGGTGCTGTTTGGGCTGAAACAGATGTTCCCCCGCTCTTATCAGCATGTATAATTAGGGCAATTTACATATGTGGAGCATAAAGCAAAAGTAGAGGCAGTGGTGCAAAAATATTGATTTAAGACCCAAAGAATAGCCTTTGAGCAGCAAGTCCAACTTCAGGTCAAATTCAGCCAGTGTTGAGTTTATTTACTGCTCCGCATGGCTTTCGACTGACAGTCATATCAGGAGAAAAGCATTTCTTTTTTTTTCTTTTTTTTTTTCTCTACCTAGTCTCATAAATGTCAGCATTGCTTTAATTCATTTCAGCCATACCAAATCTTCCAGTCTTTGCCTTTGTTTGTAGCCCATCCTTAAATCATTAGGAATAAAATTTGCTATGCTTCGCTGCAGTTTCTGCCATGCCACAAATAGATGTAGCAAGTGCTAATTATTGTTGAAACATATGAGACGGATATCATTAGCCAGGTGGTATTCATTAGGTTAATCGCTGCCATTTTTTATTATTAATCATTTGCAAAAAAAAAAAGGACGAAAGTTGAAATGATTAAGAATTAGTAAGGATGTCAGGAATAAAAATCTCGTTTAAAATCATGTACTATTGCTTTGTTCATGAGCGGTTCAGAGTTAAAAAAAAAAAAAAAAAGATGAAAATTTAATTAGACTCAAAATATCCAATTACGCAGCATGCAATTTGTGTATATAGGTGTGATCAGGGCAGTGGAGTTTAACTTGTTCGGGTGACAGTAGCGTTAAGTAGACACCATGGAACAGTCTGAGTGGGATATTTTAATCAAATTGGCCTCAATGCTATATTCAGCCCCATGCATATTAATGGAATGTCGTAGGTTGGAGAGAAGGGTAATTACGTTCTGAATGATTTCCAAGGCACTGATCTGATTGCAGACCTTCTGTTTTTCCCTGTTTGAAATTATAGGCTAGAGGCGATAGGCTTAATGCTGTTCTATGGCCTTCTAATAGCTCTCTCCATTCTTATTCCAGTGAATGTATTTTCCTGATGTTTTTTTTACCTACATGCTTTAAATACACAGCTGAATCCATTTGTGCAATTATTATTGTTGTTATTATTATTAATAATAATAATAACAATAATAATAATTTCCTAAACTGTAGTTTTATTTAAAAATGATTTGTAGTAGCACACCTTTTTTAATTAATTAATTTATTTATTTATTTTTAACTGAACCGGTTTGCCGCCTACTTCTTCTTTTACTTTTCACTTTTCTCATTTTTTCAATGCACTTTCTCTGCCTTTCTCTGCCTGTTTAACACTGGCTCAGGAAAATAAAGATAAATATGAACGATTGGAAGAACAGCATAGCAGTCAGTTGCGTAATAAATTACATCTGTCTGTTTGGTCTAGTTTCCTGCATTCCTGCTGTAAATTCTATTCTACAGTGGGTAGAATCCAGTGAATTATGATGTATCAGGTTTACATGTATTCAGCAACTGGCGTGTGGTCTGAGAGCCACAGCTCATGGAATCCATGTCACCGGAGCCGCTGTAAACTACAGGACTAATGTATTTCTACAGCGGAAATATAGATTCTATAGTGGTAAGAGATTCTGATGTTATGCTGTTTTCACTTGGAGCTCACTAAAGTCTCAGGATCTAACTTCAGGGTTTAGTTATTCGATTATGCATTAATTGACAGTTGACATGGAAGAAAGTTTATTACTCTTAATGTAGTTTGCGGATAAATTTGTACCATTTAGCAACCTGTTTTGTGTCTATAGGCTAGATGGACTCCCGTGATGTCTTTTTAAATCAGACACTTAACCTAACTTAATCATGTGTTGTTTTTGTTGTTGTTATTTATTAGTATTTGTCTCCTGGCTTGAATGTTTTGGAATTGTTTTACAGTTTGATATTATGTTAAATTCATACTCGGTGAGTTTCTGTAACATTGTGATGGATAAAATCGGTGTAGGCATGATCTTCTCTCAGTTCAGCACTGAATTGTGTAACTTAAACACTGAAAAATCCATTTGACCTGGTTTCTATGCATTTTGGAGTTTACTCATGATAAACACTAATCTAATTATTTGCTCTGTATTTAAGATGATCGCTCGAGCGATCGATCATTTGTTCGTTCATTCGTTCACACATTCCCTTGAACTCCCCTACAAGACTATTTACTTATAAAAATGACATCAGTTATATCTACATGACTATTAATTAATTAATTCATTAATTCATTCATTCATTCATTCATTCACAGATTCCCTTGAAGGGAATTAAACTACAGCTCTTACTAGTTCTTACAACTACAACACTGTATTGATTTATAAAAATGGCAATCACTTACATCATTCATTCATTCATTCACAGATTCCCTTGAGCTCCACTTACAACTAGAAGACTATTAACTTATAAAAATGACTTATCACTTATCACTTGTATCTACATGATTCATTCATTCATTCTCAGTAATCACTTTATCAGCATTGCTGTAGATCCAGAGCCTATCCCATAAACACTGAGTGCAAGGAAGGCGGGAATACACCCTGAATGAGATGCCAGTCCATCACAGGGCACAACCACCACTACACAAACACACACACGCACACATATTCATACACTCATTCACACCTGAGGGCATTTTAGCACAGCCAATCCACCTACCAGCACATTCTGGCTGTTTTGTGAACATGTAAAACACTGACAGAAACGCGTCAGGATCCCATCAGACATCCTAAAGCTGTGAGGCAGCAACACAACCTGCTGCCTCACTGTAACAGCCTTGTTCTAGAATAATAATGTCATTTTGTAAAATCTTCTTTACAGTTATCATGTTGATGTATATTTTAAGCTGGTCCCAAAATCATGGAAACCAGTTGTCTCTCCTAATAATATACTGTATTTTATATTGATGTGATATCGTACAATATTGTAACTATTTACTCTGTCCTCATTATAGTGAAGTCTATATAACATACACTTAAACGAGCACTGGTCTGTTCATCTGCTTCAGTACATGTGTGGACTGAAATCCCACTGAAATATTTTGTGATGAGCTTTCCAAGTGTCTCAAATCAATTTCTCTATAATCTTTACCAACCCTGAGTCAGAGCCCAAAGCTGGTTTGGTAAAACCCAGAGAGTTTTATCATGGCTTACTGAGATCAGCTGTCTATGGTACAGCATATTGTGTTGCTGTATATTCTATAAAAATAAGTCATCATTCTGGAAAAGCTTGACCTAGTCATGATGATTGTCCGGTAGAAGACAAGACGTTATAGGAGTTGATTTTAGAAAGCTGTATTCTGCTAAATATGTTTTATGTGTAACGTAGGTGTTTTTCTTTAACCCCATTATTTGTACGTGTCTGTATTAACCATAGGAGAATATTTGGCCACAGGTTGACTCAGTATTTGAAACAGATATGTTTTCACAGATATTTAGGGCAGTTTACCTCCCTTTAAACTTAACAGGGCAAAGATTTAGCAATTAGGGCGTAATCATGATCATTATAGAGAGTAATCCATTTAAAACCTAACAGATGTGGGATTCAGCAGAGGGGACGGTCATGTCTTGAGAATTGAGCGGTAATGTTGTTGAAATGTTCAGGTGCAAGGTTGAAGTGTGGAAGACTTTTTTTTTTCCTCCTCATAAGTGTTCACATGTTGACAGTTGACCGTTTAATGGCCCACTTAATTGCACTGACCCCTTGACTCGTGCATTTCATTGTAAATTAATTCTGTGCCAGCCTTCTTTCCTTAGAGATATGTGCTCACAAAGATGTTATTTTTTTCCCCCTCTGCATGAGACATTTGTGCTGAGTTGTTGATGTTCAGGACAGGAGATTCTGCCATGGATTTGTAATGTGTTTTCTTTTTACTCTGTTTCCAAGTCAGCTTTTATTGAGTTGATTATGAATATAATGAGAAAAATTTAAATATAAGTGCTCTGTCTCTTTATTGGTACGTGTCCAAATTGATTACTGAGATCAATATGGACTTGATATTTCACGGCAGGTAAAAAACTTGGCTTTCTCGTCTCTGTTTACATTCCTGCTCTCGAGGAGACGTCTATTAGGTTTAACAGTATATGCTGCATGGAGATAGGATGTGGAAACAAAACCACATGAGACGGTAGGAGCGGCACATGGAGAGTTGGAGAGTTGTTTGGTTTTTTAGGGAAATTGCTTGCAAGAGTTTGGTTTTTGGTTAGAGAAGAGAATACCAGCAGCGGGTCAGAAGTCCTTTGTCCAACGTCATGGCCAGGTGTTTGACATTGAGTGTAGCTGGAAATGAATGTATCTTATGGCAAGCCATGGAATTCAGCGACTCCTGGAAGTCCCAGGTTCCTGCTGTGAAAGTTTCCATTTTCAAAGCCCATCGGTTTCAGTGGGAATGTTCCAGAATGTCCCATATGTAAGTGCAGAGAGGATGCAAAATTTCCCTCCACCTGAAACCCCCTGCTAGCACCAACACTATCTTTTGGGGTCAAAAATAGGACGTTCCTTTCTATACAAGATCACACAATACTAATAAACTGTACATTTGTAAATATCAGTATATTGTTTCCTGTTAACATTTGGATATGTGATGCTGCTTTATGTCTATGCCTTTGCATTTCTTTGTGCTTGTTGCAGACAGGAAGGACTGTAGCATCTGTCTGATGCAGTGGACAGTGATATGAGGAGTGGGAGTGCTTGTATTTTCTCTCATTTCACACCATCCCCAGTCTGTGTAACCTTACCTCCCTCCCCTCACGACGCATCTCAGCAGGAACCTTTTGTCCGAGATGTTCATCTGGAACAACTTTGCCACACTTGTTTTCATGTTCTTTTAGATTACAGGGCAGCCGGCCGCGGCTTTGAAGCGCCCCTCTTCCTTTGTCTCTGTGCAATGCACTCTGGTAATTAACTTTGTCCTTCTTTTATTTGTTCCAGTCACTCGCAGTCCACTCTTCTGAGCATCTTCTCCCTGGAGTACCAGGTTAGAAGTTTTCTTCCTTTGTGAGGCCTGACAGGTGCCTAATTGAATGATGAATGTCCCCTTATTTCTTTGTAATTGAACTGCCAGCTCTCTGATTGGTTCGGAGGATGCCCCCCCTCTCGCTCTCTCTCCCCTCCTCTCCCCACTCACACGACGAAGGCCCTGCCTGAGTCTCGGTGGAATCCTGCCAAGCCTTCCCATCCATCTGTCTAATAACATCTAGCCCCTGCTTATTTGGTGGACCTGTAATAAATTATGCTAAACCATTATTATTCTGACAATAATAATTTCCCCGTGTAGTGCGGCTCCGTGTGCTAAATGTTTGCTGACTCGCACTGTCACTGCCGCTTTCCCTGGCTGACAGCCGATGATGATAAATGGCCGATGCCGGGAGTGGCAGAAGGCTGCAGAGGCACAAAATGGAGTCATTCATCATCCGTGTGACAGGTGTCACTCATGCGGCGTGTCCCCCTGGAATTGCTTTTTTGTAGTTTTTAAATAAGTTGTTTTTAAGCCATGCTCACTCTTTCCCCTGGTTAAGATGGCAACTGAATCATATAAAATAAGGCATTTGAAAGGTGCAGCAGGGAGGGGGCTTTAATCTGTTGTGGTTTCATTGCAATGGAAATTAATTGAAGGTTTAAGTCAAGGGAGAATGATTTTGTCATTACTCACATCAAACCCCTTTGAGCACAACTTGCTGAGATTCAATAATGTTGCTTGCTCACATAGGAAAATTCCAAATTTAAAAAAAGGTTTTTTATTTTCCTTATGCATAGGATTTTTTTTTTTTTTTTTTTTTTTTTTTTTTTTTGTGTTTACACATTTGTGTGACTTACGACTGGTGTATAATATATTCTTATTTAGGTGGAACAAGAAAAAAAATCATTGCTCACCTTTTTTTCAGAAAAGAATGAAAAGAAGTCTTGTAAAACATCACACAGATGTCATCGAGGACTACTACCAGAGGTAAGAATCGGTCCACTCTACCTACTAATCACTAGACGGGTGTGTATGTGTGAGTGGGTGGGCTCCAGTGACAGATATAATCTCCTCTAAACAAATCACCAGGCCTTCCAGATTCCCGCTCGCACCTGCTAAGCTTACAAATGTGCACACAGACTGAAAGAAAAAAATCGTGTGCTTGGACATTTGCCTAAATTAGGCACATGGCGGCCTATTATTTGCAATTTCTTTCAAAAATCAGATCAGGAGACAACAAAAGCAAAGTGGCTGAAGGCAAGGAAGCATTTTTGTTGCATATCGTAATTAGCCTCTGCTAGCCTATTAAGCTTGTTGTTTTTGCAAAACATAAAGCAGAAGCTGCAGTTGTAACCTGCTTACGTAACTAGAAGCCTCACACATTATCTGCGTGGGATCTTCGGAAGGCTTTGTGGTTTGTGACTAGGAGGAGGCAGAGCCCCCTCGTTTTGTTAATGATCATGCTTGTCTGATTTGAGGACAGTCTGAGGTTTCAGAGCTCTACCGTTTCAACCACACAAAGCCTTGGAAATACCGTAGAGGCCAAAGCCTACGGGACATCAGCATGTCTTGGCTGGCCTGTTCATGTTGTCCTCTATCCGCATGTCTGTTGACTTTTTTTTCACGATCGTTATTTTGTCGTTGTTATGAAGGTACCGTAGTGAAGCCAGCAAGCATCCTTCAGACCCTGTCCTGCTGGCCTTAGCCAATGAGGTAATGACTTAAACCCTCTCGAGTCTTTCACTCTCTCTGGCTCCCTCTCTTTCTCTTTTTCTTTCTTTCTTCTCTTTGTGTATTTTCTTCCCGTTTCAGTTTTATAGCTAGCTATTTATTTTTCTTTTGAAGTGCCCTGGCAGGTCTGCAGCAGATTTTGGCACAAACACAATTATCCCTGAATGCTCCATCTTTTCAAAGACTGAATCAGTGTTTCAGATTTTTCCTCTGCCTGTTAGTACTTATAAAAATTGGGCAAATGGTCCTACCTATTAACCAATTATTTAATGCAATTAGGCCGTATCCTCCTCAGACAGATGTAAAAATACTTTTTTTCTGTCATTATCATAATTGACATTCATAAATGCTGCTTTCTGAAACAATAAATGATGGACACACAAAGGTCTGCATGAATTATTGAGCAACTTTATATCTGTGTTTGACGTATCTGACCAGTTTTCCAGCTACAAGCTTTATTAATGTTTGCTAAAAATTCTACTGAATTTCATTCAAAGCATTTTTAATCATGGCTATGTTTCAGTACTGGAAAACAACCCATATGCTCCCTTATGCTCCTAATTCTGGACTGGGGAAAGTTTTGTGTGTGTATTAAAAATTGTTTGCCATTGCAAAAGCGTTAAAGGTAAAGGGTCACACGCGGCCAACAAGTTCCAACATTTCGCATTAATAAGAATGAACGAGTCCTCTCCTTGACTAGCCAGTGTCTCCTGTGCATTGCATCCAGTCAGCAAATTAACAATTAACGTTGAGTTACTCTCAGGGTTTAATGGCTAGTGAAAAGACCCTGCAGTGTCTCTGGCGTGTCCCATTAAATGGGGGCTGTGCTCCCACCCTCTCCATCGCCATGGCCTCTTAAAATGCATCCCATAAAACCTCAAATTTGATGTTTACTCTGATAATAGCAGTGAGAATCAAGATGAACTGAGTTAATATCCTCTCTTTAATGATCATGCCTCGCCTCAGATGACCCGTTCCTGCTGAAGAGATATTAAACACAAAATAAAAAAAATGTGTGTTGTTTTCATAAAGATCCTCCACTTCTACAAAAGTACTCAACCTCAAAATACAAATCATGGAAATTGCAAGATTATGTTCCATACAAAATTCCCCCAACAACCTACATCATCAACCTCTTATTTATTACTTTTTTATTCATTTTTTTTTCAAGATTTCCAAACATTCTTCCAAACAAACTTTCTGAGTAATTTTTGCATGTTATTATAGAAAGGAACACACTAACTCATCACCCATTTTTCAGATAATAACAGTTTCAAAGCAGAGATCTGAGACCGGATTTAATGTAGTGGTCTTTTTATTGTTTGAGTTTATTTTCTGTAATTCAAAAACCTTTCGTTTTATTATTCTAGCTAAACAGGATTACTTTACTTGTACCTAAAACAATTTTGGAATATTACTGTTTGTTAAAAACTATTTAATT
Organism: Hemibagrus guttatus; assembly: GCA_033459395.1. Lineage (NCBI taxonomy): Eukaryota > Metazoa > Chordata > Actinopteri > Siluriformes > Bagridae > Hemibagrus > Hemibagrus guttatus. Next base: position 18,181,848 of record JAUCMX010000008.1, read on the forward strand.
AAGATATTAGATTTTCTATTTGTGTTTTTCCCCCCTAAAATATAATGAATGTATTCTCTCAGATTTCAGAAGCCAGGTACTAAATAATCAGCGGTCTGTCCTGTTGTTATCTATAAGTATTTCTCATTCATGTATTTGTAACAAGATCCATTATTCATCTTGCGTAATTGACATTTTTGCATAGGTTTTTAGATCAGCTTTTAGATTGGTGAGCAGAAATGCATTTAAAAACACAGTAAACATTTAAGAGTCAGTAAATCTACTAAAGTTGATAAGAATGATCTCAGCTCATTGGGGAAAATAAAAACATGAAACTTATCCTTTGGCCAACAAGCTAATGAAGCTAGTGAGGGTGTTGGAAGTAAAAATCGATTGTTTGTGAAACTTGTGTAAAGCTTCTGAAGTGAGCTCATGTGGAAGCTATAACGCAGAAAAGCAAACAAAAAAATGACTGAAGTTGAAGTGAAGCACTGTATTACTCACAATCCTAAAGCAGGACCCACTGACAAGCATCATCTGTGTCTGTGTAATCACAGCAATGGAGCTTGAAAGTGACCAAACACTTTTTCAGAATATTGTATTTAAAAGTAAAAGGACAGAATATTGCGCAGTATCTATGCCATACCCTGTCACTAAGTGCAGCATTCAATGGCAGGCATGAGAATGAGAAGTCAAACGTAAAAGTAATGGAGACGGCAAGCATTGGCTTTAATGTTACAGAATTCAATGCAGATACACCAAGTTATAGCAGAGATCTGGCTCGTCTAGTTAGCGATCTAAGATGACAAGCACGATGGTATAGATGGCAGTGTCATTATGAAAGCTGAAGCTCTGAATCTGTTTCAGCAGAGTGTACAGATGAGGAGATGAGTGGGCAGGACAGTCCAAATGACTAAAGCACCGCTGCATCGCTGTAATTTAGGTAGAGATGAATTGTGGGTGAAATCTGTCAATCAAATGGGATTGTGGGTAAAGTTAAATCCATTAGTGAAAATAGACCAATACAAGGGAAGAAAACTTGAATTTCATTACAAAATAAATCTTGGCCCTCACTGAAGATCGAAATGTTAATTATAAATGAACAGAGATTAATATACAAGTGGTTCAAGGTGGATTTTTAAGTCTGTTTAATGAAAATTCTCCTTCTCTTGTAGTTGATTGGTTTGATTCACTCTAATAATGAAGTATTTTTAGAAATGTGAGCGTATAATGAAAGCTGATTTGCGTCCACTTCTGTAAGGAACGCAGCTGGAAGCATGTGCGTCTGTGTTCACTGTTCAGCTCTATATGGGTTGCGTAATGAGACATTACATCTTGCAGATCACACAAAAAGTCAGTGGGTGCACTTTTACCTAATGAGGTTGAGGTGAAATAACTCCTAATCACATAACCTTTACAAAGCCCTAAATTTAAAGCTCGGGTCACCCAAGAAAAAGGGCATACATAGTCAATTTCTTGTGCATTTTTATTATCCTTGGAGTGTGTTTCTGAAAGTGTGAGAAGAAGCTGTTAGCTTGGTGCAGTGGGCTTGTGTCTGTGTTGCCAGATGTTATGTGGTATATCCACTCCATTGAGTATAGGTTTAATGGAGTAGAAGAATAAATCTGTTTTTTTTCCCTTAATCTTTAATTTCATAAAGCACCTGTGCGATCACTATTCCAGAAAATTCCAGTTCTGTTGCTATTTTTCTCATTGCTTCCAATTATGTCAAAATAGCTGTGGGTTCATTTTTAATTCCTTGCCTTCACGATGGCCTCTAGCTTCCCGATGTGACATCAGTTCATCTGTGAATGATGAACATGGAGAGTGTTTCAGGGTTCAGGCATCTGTAAATGTTGCTCACACTTCACAGACGTGTGCCGGAGTCCAGCATTAGACTGAGATGGGCTTGTGATTAATTTGAAAATTAGGGGAATGCAAGTACCTGAACTAATCAGGCAGTCTTTATTCAGACTGTCCCACCAAGGGTAATGTTGCCATTTTTCATGTGTCACTCGTGATGTGGGTTATTGTGGTGGCTATGAACTCCTTATCCTGTGATATTTAAATGTGTGTGTCTGTGCGAGAGAAAGAGAGAGGGAAAAGAGGAAGATAATGGGGGAAGAGAAGCCACAATTGTGTGGGTTAGGGACAGGAAGAGACCTGCGGGCTAAAGTAGACAAGAGGATACTCTGCAAAAGCAAAAGCCCCTAATGAAGATGAATACGGTCTCCTTACTGCCGTAATAATTATAGACACGTTCGGTTGTTGTCAAGGCTGCATTCTCTATGCAGAATTATGGAGATGTTAACAAACATCCCTGCCAGTAAATCTTTTGTGGTGTGTGTGGACTGCTTCAAGCAACACCAGGAAGGATCACAGAGGAGATAAAACACTACAATCCAGCTATATGCTGAGCAGGAATCCGCCGTTGGGGTCCCAATTATGCTAACAAGCAGAAGAAGTGCTTTTTGGCTATGTTCTTTCCAAGCTTCACAGCAGAGGGGTGAAAAATACACCGAGGATGTTTAATGAACTAAAGAGGAAAGGGGTATTATCTACTAATATTACTTATTCCAGCCAAATTCACAAGCATTCCACTTTTTTATGGTATATATAATCGCTCCAGTTGCTTTCATGCACTAATTAATTTGCCGCTATGTTGTTTTCTTCAAGAAACGACTTATTGGAACACGTTAATTTCCCAGCAGCCCACCTTGAGATACAGGATTTGATGGAGAGAGAGAGGTGAGAGAGAGAGGGATAGAGGTGGAATAAGCATGGATGTGCTGCCATTGGTGTGTCAGCTTCTCCCCGCAGAAGGGTTTTAAATGAGCCATAGGTGCTGCGCTCCATGTCAGCTCCAGTCTTGATCTTCCAGCCAGCATTCATACTTTTCAAGTTTTTGCCTTCAAAGAGCCTCTCCGCTCCCGGTGTCTCCTCCCAGCTTTGAGTTAGTGAGTGTTTGCAGGCCCTGCCATCAGCTCTGGCCTCAGCTATGTCTGCGCTGCCTCGTATGCGAGTCTGACGTTGTCTCTGTCTTACAGCAAAGTTGGGCACTGGTAGGATTTTTGTACTCATCAGCCCATGGCAACTAGATGCTCTGTTTTGTCCTACTGTCCATTATGTGTTGGTGTTCTACAGAGAATTGCTGGCGAGTATGAAGAACAAACCATGAGGCTTTCTTTTAACTCTTTGTGTTAGTGACTTTACTTCACATTTTGTTGATCATTAGATGATGAGAATGCACAATATGCTCATACTGAACATCCTTTCAACACAGATAGTTCCTTTTGTCTTTACTTTCTTACATCTGTATTCGGCTTTATCTTTGGCTCATTCATTAGGGATCTGAGAAAGCTGGAGATCTGTAAAGCTGCTTTGTGTCAATATATATTCTAAAAATTAATTCAAATTTATCGAACATTTATATATCTGAAATTAAGTTATATTTTATGTGGCCCTGGTAAAGATTGTGCAGCAGCTAGGCAGTAAAATTTATTATGAGCTTTGTTTAATACAACTAGAATGTTCTGTGTTATAAGGATAACCAATTGCATATAGCTTCATTCATTCATCTTCAGTCACTTCTTTATCCTGGAAAGGGCCTTTCCCAAGCACACTGGGATTGAGAATAATACATTTATAGGGAAGCAGTTGCCATTAAACACCGTTGGACCATATTAAATGTAAATGAGGTGAGGAGTTTTATTCATTAATTAAGCTTATGCTTCTTGACAAAGTCAACAGAAATGGAAAATAGTATCATTTTCAGACACACTGTAATGAATGTCAGAAGATTTTTGTGTCCTAGCACTCAGTTAGTTTTTGGCATTATGATAGTCCACCAGTGGTGTCCAGTCTTATCTGGTTTTCATTCCAGCCAAGCAGAAGCCACATCTGAGTCTACTTGAAAGCCAAGATCAGTTGTGTAAGCAGGTGGAATCAGGTGTAGCACCTGCTTGAGTGGAATGAAAGCCTGCACCCACACTGATACTGGTGTTGTGCCAAACATTTGAGTTACGATATCTCCCTATGATTATCACTAAAGAATATCTCTCTAAAATTAGCACTCTAGTACATAATAGCGTATTGTTTTGTCCCCCAGGTGGACCTGTCCCCGGCTCTGCTGGCTCGGCTGCTGCTGGAGCGATTCCTGGAGGAGCACCAAGGCTCAGCATGTGAGTAGATGCACTTTATTTTGCATGTGCACTGTTTTATTGTGAGACACACAGGTCAGCGGCGGGCGTACCTGCAGCACATGACTGACAATTAAGTGCTCTGCAGCCCACCCACCACTTAAATGCTGTTTAGATCAATGCTCCTCCATTTCATCAGTGTTATTTATAACCCCTGTTTTTCCCTCTTCTACTTTTCCTCCCTAGTCAGTGGAATTGAGAAGAAAATGAGAGATAAAGGAAACCTCTTTAGATACCACTGATGTCCAAGACGGAAGGCTAATGGGTGCTCTTTTTGAGGTTGAGGTTGTTGTGTTAAATAAGAAGGAAATGCTAGTTTATTCTAGGGGAAATAACTACAACCTTAAAAATACAAAGTAAAACCTTTGAAATACAATAAGTTTTCATCATCTTCTTCTTATTATTATTATTATTGAACTCCAGACATTACAATAATATTTAGAAATTACTAGAGAATTTATCGATTAGGTACTAATAAAGATCCCATTTGTTGCAGGTTGTGAACTGTTAGAATATTGTAAAGACATTCCAATGAACCTCGACTGCTTTATATTGATGTATTAGGATTGAATTGTGGATCTCATGCACTACCAAAGATGTATCTTTAGTCTAGAAATGCCCAATTTAAGAGAAAAGGCGTACATGTCTACCCATCCTGCCTTTTCCTTGCATTCCTGTTGCCTTTCTGCTCTTGTTATTCCACACCGTTTCTCTCTCTCTCTTTTTTTATTTGCTCCTTGATGTCAGTAGGATTTGACATCCTATTTTTTCCTTTGAGCATTCATTTGAATGCATTTGTGCTGGTTTCCTCCTCTCACACTTTCTCAACCCTTTAGTCTCTCTAGAGTTCTCTCTCTTTCCTTTTCTCTCTCTCTCTCTCTCTCTCTCTCTCTCCCCCCCCTCTATCTCCCAATTCTTCCATCTTTAAGATACAGCACATGTGCACACTCGCATGCATACTCGCCGACCCCGTATCACTCCAGCAGGCACGTCCCATCCCAGCGCCAAACCAGGAGTCAGTGCTTTATGAGAGAATCACATGATGTCAAAACCGCACGCCTTCGATTTAATCAAGAAAGAGATTAAAGTGGATGTGTGTTATTTTCAACTCGGCCACAGCACAGTCATTTGTCACTGTCAGGCTTGTGATTGCGTTGGACCCACTGTTGTCCACCGCTTGTCAAAATAGTAGTCCTGCTATAGTGTGGAGACTAGGGCAGCGTTCCAGTAAGGGAAAACACTGTGAGGGTGAGGATTCAGATGGTCCTTGGACAGATAGCTCAAGGGGACAAAGCTGTTGTGATTCAGACGTCATGGGCAAAATCATGCTTTTAGGGTTAACGTTTTTAACTTGAGTCACCCCGGTTTATTTTTGTTTGCAGTTAATTTTTTCCTCTGTGCATCAGGTGATGGTGTTGGACAGCGCTGCTCAGGCCATGTGGTCAGGGTGACTTCTATTTTGACATCTATAGCCTGTCCTCCCCCTTCTCACTGCTGACCTGACTGGCCTTGGGCGGTGAAATTCAGCACACATAGGCTGTGCGGTCAGATCTCTGAATCTCCCTGTGTGTATATTAGAGTTTTGTAATGTGTTTCCATTATGAAGCAATGCAAGGATAATTGTCTTTGGTGGCAATTAGCTAACAGGTTTGTTCAGTGGCATTGGCAGGCACATTCATCATTCCCTACCCCCACTTTCCTAGACTTGACATGTCTCTCTCTCTCTCTCTCTCTCTCTCTCTCTCTCTCTCTCTCTCTCTCTCTCTCTCTCTCTCTCTCTCTCTCTCTCTCGCTCTCTCTCTCTCTGTCGCTCTCTCCCCCCAGCGGACAGCATGGATCAATAGACTTCTATATAAGGGACCTTGCTTCCAAGTCTGTGAGCGACTTGCCATTACCCAAGCACCATTATTTTTATTCCCTTTCTTTCCCCTTTTGCATTTAGGAGACATAGAAATTGTACCTTTGGGACTGTGGAATATATACACAATCACTTGGTTAGAATCAATAAAGAGATTTAAATTGTTTCTCATCTCTTGCAGCCTGTTTGTTGTACGTGTGTGATTTCCCCAAACTACTAAACTGGCAGGCAGCAACCACTATTGGTTGGGTGTGCCTGTAAATAAGGCAATACGTTTCATCATGTTTGGAATATGATGATGATAATTTCTATAATGATGGGCTAAGGGGACAGGGAGGGGCTGTGGTGGTATACTGTATGTGTATGTATATGTGCATACATATAAATATTTATTTATTAATTTATTTAAATATAATATTAATGTGTGCTAATTATTTAATTGCAGTTGTATACTGTTTCTTTTTGAGATCTGGAGCTCAGCAGTTATCATGCGGTCAACCTACGTTAAAACACCTAAAAAGCCACTAATGGAGTCATTCCAACTCTCTCTCTCTCTCTCTCTCTCTCTCTCTCTCTCTCTCTCTCTCTCTCTCTCTCTCTCTCTCTCTCTCCCTCTCTCTCTGCACTCTTTCCCGGTCTCCCTCCACCCTCCTTTCTTGCGTTTCTGACATGATTTGAAGTGCTGCTAGATTTAGCTACACTTTTTTTTCTTTTGAGAAGGCAATTTTGCGAGCTATTTGACCTTTTCCATTTTCCCAAGGCCTTACATGAGATTAGATCTCTTCTACAGCCTTTCTTGCAATGTGATTGGACTTGTTTAAGATTTATCGTCATCTCGGGTTTGGTCACCTGAGCTTTATTGAGTCACATAGTTGGTGTCCTGTACGTGAAGGTACTCATTTTGGGACCGAAATGAAATAGTACTAATAGAGTTTGGATGAAAAATAGAATTATATTATGAAAGCATCACAGTATTGACTGTAATTATTCTAGATACAGTACATTGCAGTGCAGCTCATTTTATATAATGAGAGCCACGTTGTCTTCGTTAACAGGAAAAGTAATGAGGCCTAAGTGTGGTGAGATGTGGTATGAATGTGTGTGGTGGTGGAGGGGTTGAGTGAGGTAAGCAGGTGGGTAGCACTCGCCTTGACGTGTATACTAATTACTGTCGAGCAGAGGAACTGGAGTCAGGCACAAGGCTGCGAGAAGCTCTGACCCAGACCCAAGCTGCTCGCTGCGATCGGGCCGAGGCAGATCAGTTCTGCCCCACTAACCCTGCCGGGACCCAACCTGCACCTCCAACCAGCACTGCATAAATAGGTGGAGGAAAGAAAGGAGCACTGCTCCACCTCCCCAGACAGAGCAACTGGGAGGATAGATTTAAGAGAAGTAAATTGGAAAATCAAATGAGGGCTTTAGTCAGCCAGGGCGAGATTTGCAGAGCTGTCCGCCGGGCTCTGAGAGGCTCATCCATCATGTCCCACAAGTAGTCAATTCCTCTAGTATCTGTAAATGTTTTCAGATATTAGCCAATTTATATGCTCCGAGATTCATCATGGAAAATCAGCTTTATCGGGGCATGTTATCAGCGCCTCGTCTCTCCTTTGCACCATGAAGTTTGATGTACGAGCGCCTCTGCAGCTCAATGGCTTATGCTCTGGAACCGTCCGTGTGGGGGTATGTTGTCATGTGGAATGGGAGGTTGTTTAAGAAAAGGGGGGTATTTTAATTAATAAACAAACTTGCATAGGAGCTCATCAGTGTCAGGGGCAATAACGATCATCATCCGTTATTGTTTATTACGGTCCTACCTCAACAAATGTTGGCTTCTAATGAGGTTTCTACCAGTTTTTTTTTTCCTAGATAAGATAATGACTTTTTCATCCTGGTGGAGAAGGAGAAAAGATATAAATGATAGGACAAAGGGGAGAGAAATCATGCAAGGTTAGGTTCATTTCTCTTTTGCCATTCATCATTTCATCAGAGCCTGATAAACCCACTGGTGTTTTCTCCTTTTCTTTGTTGGTAAACACTGGTTCTGTGTTCACGTACAAGTCCCAGAGGAGATGAAGCTGCTCTTTTTAGTATTCTCCTCCACTGCACGCTTCCTCAGATAAGGATACCTCAGTCAGAATTTATGCCGACACGGGACAATTACAATAAATTTGGTGTGTATTTACAGTGCTCTATTGTGTGTTGTGAAATCGTGCTGCAGGGGGAGTTTTGCGGTGTGTGTGTGTATGTGTTTGTGTGTGTGTTTGAGAAAGGCGGAGGCGTCTTTAATAAATGTATGCTGATGTTCGAGGCTGCAGTGATGCGAGGATGTTCGGCTCTGTTGTTATTTACTAGGCTGTTTGGGCGCGACGGCGGATCCCAGGCTGCAAATGGCATTACGGCCGGTGATGAATGAGCATTAGGCTAAACTCATTTTAAAAGCAGCCTGATTTATTAGCACACTGGCCTTCGGATTTCATCAGGTCAGCGCATGGCTGAAACGGCACAATGTCAGCTCCAAGGTCACCTTCTTTGCAATCATTTTTAACCCTGTCCTTCCGAAAACGGATGGAAAACGTATTATGGCCCACAAAAACCGAAAAAAAGAGGCAAATGAAAAGCTGAAATGTGATCTGTGTGTGGAGTGTGCATGAGGCACCAAAATTTGATGGTGGTCAACCTCCAATTATGAGTGCTAGTAAGACAAGAGCTTTAATGGTTGGTGTTTGCCTTCAGGGAGGTTTATTACACAGTACTGTTTTGCAGGAGCAGCGTCAAATCTATAAAACTACCATTAGGAGGGAAAAAAAATCAATCAAAATGCCATTAAAGTGGAATAAGTTGCCAATATTGCTGATGTGGTTGCGGGTCCTTTGATTTTCTTTCAGATTATTAGGCACAGTCGAGTAGTGACTTTGTTAAGGGAAACGAGTGTTGTTGGGGAGTAATATGTCTCATGGCTTCATAAAGTTTGCTGCCTCATATTTCCCGCTTTATTGATTATCCATTATCATTTGTCATGAGGTGTCCTAACTCAAGGGGAAAATATAACCCTCTTTCTTCAGTGGCGAGCAGCACAGGAGCGCTGTATAGATCTGCGTTGTGAAGGTACCAATCTCTGAGAAAAATGAGAGGAGAAATAAGGTGCCTCGCAGGCCTGGGCTCGGCTCCGGCGAGAGAGAGAGGAGTGCTGACTGGGCTTTGTTCTGTCTCTCTAGCAGCGGCAGATCACAGCGTACACCTCGTATTTGTCATTTCTCCACCTGGGGTTTGGAATGAGACGTGAGGAGCAGCACCTCGGAGAGAGCTGGAAGGAGAGAGAGAGGGAAAGAGAGGAAGAGAGGTTTATGGTTAATAAAGCATGCATGGTATGAAGATCATGGAGGGACCTGAAAGCGGTGCTTCAAGTGTTTCTTTATTTCATCACATCTCTTTTCCTCTAATCATTCCTGTATTCCTAAAATCTGCTATGGGACCAAATCTCCGCTGCCTGCTTTCTATCGCTACCTCCGTTTCTCTCTCACCACTCTTCTTTAGAAGATAGAAACGTTCCTGGAAGTGTCAAGGCAGCAGCAGCAATACTTCATGACCACATGTATACATCATTAGAACCGTGCACGTCCGCCATTTCGTCACACGGCGATACAATCCATTTAATCGGAATGTGCTTGAAAAATGACTTAGGGATTTTTGCCTTTGCAGTAATAAGAAATCAATCCAATGGCCTACCGATGTGATTTATAACGTTAGTGCTGCTGGAATGGTGTGAGAGATGCAAAATATTCATCCTTCATAACACGACTGAAGCATTTATCTGCGCAGAATCTCACTCGGCTTTGAGCTTCCACCCAATTGAGTACGGAACATGTCAGAGTAAGTGGTGTAAAATATAGTATTTGCGTCTATAGCTGCGCTAACAGTGATATATCAGTGTCATGACCTAGTCACTTGGGGCAAGAGGTTTCTTTCCTTACTGTCTGTTAAGCTCTAGTTACACAGCAGTGATATTGTTTCTGAATTTTTTTAAAAATTATTATTATTTTCAGCATCCAAGCAGGTCCTGAACAGCATGTTGCGGGAGCCATCTTTAATTCCTGATGTGCATCTAGCCAGACATGTGGAACAGGTACATTCAGCATCTCTATCACTTTTATTCATTGAATATAAAAGTATAACTAGTGACTAATGATGCAGCAGAGCTGTCCGTGTGAAGCTGATGTCATCAGTATGTGCCTTTGGATGTTTGCACATATGCATGTTAATTAACTCGACTAGCCATGAACCCAGAACCAGTATCTCATATTTGCTAATAGCATCATGCGAGCGTCTGTACTGGTGCGTGGCATGAAGTCATATCCAGTGTTTGCCTCCCTTCCTGCTATCTGTTTAACGGGTGCACAGAGCCCTGCTTCAACCCCCCCTTAGCCACGCTGCAATATTTCTTCCCCCTCTTTTTCAGTGCACCATAAATGACTGCTGTTATGGACCGCTGGTCGACTGCATCAAACAGTATCCTTTCCCATAAAATTTTAAGCCTAAAGTTGACGAGGAGCTATTCACAGAGATGAGATGTGTCGAGCTTCACCTGAAGTTCTGTGCGTGTGTGTGTGTGTCTGTGTGTGTTAGGTTAAGCAGTGCATCATTCTTTTATCATTTTTTCATTTATACAGCATTTCAGTAAAGTGGACTCAGCTGACATGGCTGTGTGAGATGAGTTGCATACAGTTAGCTGGACCTCTCCAAGCCAGCTTTTTATTCACAAATTCACTTATTTCACAGATTTAAAGTAAAGTCCCTTTTAACTCACTTGCTCTCTTTATTTTCTTCCTCTAGTGTGTTCATGGGAGATTTATCAGCACCTTGGAGAGTACTTGTCAGGTCACCATGATAGACCTTTGTCCTTCATCCTTCACTCCTTCTGTCTTTCATACTTTTACACACTACACTTATACTGTTTCTTGCCTATTATTAGAATCAGAGATGCCTAACTACATTTTTTTGATTCACTCTATTTAATTGGAGTCTGTTTTACTGACTGTTTTAATTCAGCGCAGTTTTATTTATATGGCCCTTTTAACAGACATTGAACTCCAGGTATAGATTTAACTTTGTCCCTAATAAACAAGCCAGATGCGACTGCAGCAAGACAAAACTCCCTGACATGAAATGAGGCAGAAACCTTGAAAGGAACCACACTCATCCTAAATCTAATGCATTAGATACACAGCAGTGCTCTATTTGTTGAAAGGATCTTGAGTATGAGCATCAGGGTCATTTTGATTTCCTTAGAGTTTTCATTTAAATTCTATAGTAGCAGAGTGAAATTATCAAGTGTTGAATGACTGGGACTTGAGGTTAGACTGTTTTATGTGCAGTGATACAGTTGAGATGTCTTCGTGAAATTGATTATGTCATCAGAAAGCGCTTTTGGATGTAACAGCTACGTACATATCCATGTTAATGAACTTGGCTTTGCATGTATTCATCTCCATTATTGGGGCATAGCATTAAGTTGTATCCAGCATTTACCAAAAAAAAAAACCTTTGCTGAGGGGCATGTGGAAAGGGTCAAAGCTGAAAAAATACTTTTATTTTATTCGTTGCTCAGAAATAGTGCAATGGAAAAGTTCAAGCTTTGGCAAGAGTGAGTAAAAAATTACAGAAGTCAACTAAACATGGAGAACAAATTAATAATTAATTAATTAATTATGTAATTAACTTGTTTAAAAACATTTGTAAACTGTATCCAGCATTCCCTGTGTTTCTAGTCAAGAAATCCAGATTATATCATATTCCTGCAGAGCTTTAGCTCTATTTCGCCTCGTATATCAGCTTACCAGTATGAAAAAAAAAGTGCTCTTTATAAACTACAGTACAGTACATAGCAGTGTTTGGTCAACTGAGGGTCAAATTGCTTCCTCAAAGAAGTCAGAGTTTGACTGAAACCAGACCTAGTCCATTTCAGTCAGATGCTTTGGTCCACATCAGAGTGCAATTGCGGTGGTCTTACCTGCTTTAAGAACCACACCAAAGATTGCAGAGCAGCAGAGTTCAATTCAAATGGACTAAACAGTGCATATGTGAAGAGACTGCTTGTCAGACATGCACTCAATCCACTTCCTCGAGTGCTCTGGTGTGGTTTGATTGCAAAGAGAACACAATTCAATCCTGATTCAAACTCCTTTAGGAAGCCAATTTTGCTGCGTATTATGGCTTGCAGACAACATTTAGAACATGTGATCTGGCAAAGGACAGAGCTAAAGTGCTCTGTTAGAATGTTTTTCAAAAACAAAAAAGAAATTCTGGGTATAATTCACAAAAATCCCAATGTTGTAATATAATAAATCATTTTAAATCACATTACATTACAGTATTTAATATTTTGTCCAGCAGCTCCTTGTTGCTTTGTTGTGTTTTTAGTTGAACATGGCATTTTCATTATCATATTTCTGAGCAGTGAATGAATGATCTTTCTCTTCTGCTTAAATGCAAAATCAAATCTGACTGCAGAAGGCGATTCAGGATAGTTATACCACTCATACATACCCACTCATAAGTTTGTAGTACACTTTATCAGTGCAGCGATGTAGTCGGAGTGATCGGAGAACAGGAGACGGACAATTATTGGCTGTCAGAAATGGGTCATCATCTAAATACTGCACCCATGAGACTATTTTGTCTGTGTGTGTGAGACAGAGAGATTGAGATTGTGAGAGAGGGAGGTGGTGTTGGTCAGTCTGCAGGCTGTTTAGAACCAGGCAGCTGGGGACCGTGCTAGGCTTGTCTGTTCTTGGCCACTGAACCCTGTCCCACCCTGCCCACCATCATCGTCCTGCCTCTTTACCTCCTTTCACACCTCTCCCTCCAGCTTTATTCCTTATTCACTTGCTTTTCCTCTGAGGGTTCATCAAAACAGCCCACTCGCTCTTCTTCTGGCGCTGCACCATGACATCAGGGGACTTGCTCCAGTGCCTGCACCCAGACGTCCCCGTAATGACCCAGGCAGTCACTCGTCTCAGTGGCGTGTCTCTGCGGAAAGGCACATGAGCTCATTTAGCAGGAGTTAAGCATGAAATCAGACCTGATCTGATAAATTGAAAATGTTAAGTACCTATCAGTCAAATAAATATCAACAACCTGAAGTGTATACTATATACTGTCCTAGTTTGATATTACAGAGTGATGCTTTCCCGACCCGGTGCACATCTGATATTAAAGTTTGTTGTGCTGTTCTTTTGCATTAAGTACACCATTTAATGCACTGTGGCACTTTTCATCATTTTTAAATGCAATTCCAGGTGAATGTGATCTTCATCTTAAGTATCGTTTAGTGGCTAGAGGGAAAAAAACCCTTCACACACAATCCTATCGATTCTCAACTTTATTGCAGTTGCTATTCCCAAGCATCCATATTATATTAAAACACACACACACACACACACACACACAGAGGCAATAGTATACTCTTCTGGTGTTGCCACAGCAACACTGCTCAGTAACTTGGGCGTTTCCATAGCAACCTTGCATGCAGGTAAAATTGTCCCCATTTTATGAGTCAAATTTGACAAGTTGCCTTTTTTTTCCTCTTGCTCTTCATTTAAAATTAAAATAGCATGCATTAGTCGGCTGTATCAGTCGAAGCGTGTTTACTCAAACAGTTGTTTCGAAGTAGGCTGAAAGGTGTCATGTGCTGACTTAATTCTTTAATTGAACTCTTAAGTTACTTCCTGCTTTTCCTAAACTGTGCATCACCAGCGCTATTGGTCAGGAGCATGAGGAGATCCTGCGTGAGAAACTCAGAGAGAGGAACCTCTCCTTTGTAGGTAAGCAGTTTTTCAACAGCATTTCCTATTTCCTTTTATTTGTGAACAGCAATATCCATGAAGATTTATTGTTTTTTTATTACCTGTGAATTAAAGCCACTGGGGTTTTGTCCATTGACTTCTTCATACTTTAATTTATAGTAAACGTACGCAAAGTGCGTTAAAAATCTTCTTTATGTAATTGTTTTGCACTCGTTTTCAGAATAGATTGTACCATAAATACAATAGACAGATGCATATTGACCTGCTCTCTCCCAACCCTGCCACAGCCTCAGCATCAGAAGACTTAGACTTAAGGTTGTGAGTAGCCAGGTGTGAAATTTCCTTTTCCTTTCCCATCTCAATACCCTACAGAACAGCAAGCAGGGTTTTTCGATTCAGTCTTTTTTCTGTCATTAAGAAGATATCATTTATTTGGGCCCCGAGTGCTGACCTTAGCAGAGACGGCCGGGAGGACTGTTCTAAAACTGTCAAAGTTTGGGGCACAGGGGTCACAGAGGCGGCCTCGCCCGGCTGATAAATGGATTGGAAATAAGCTCCCCAACACTAGGGATGGCCCATTAATTCTAATCAACGGTGATGTAAAAAGGTGATCGGCGCCGCATGACGGTGTCAACAGCCCGGCAGGTGTTGAGAGAGAGAGAGAGAGAGAGAGAGAGAGAGAGAGGGGAGAGAGAGAGAGAGAGAAGTGTGAGAGAGAGCGTGTGTGTGAGAGAGAGCGAGAGAGACAGACCACACAGCCCGGACCCCCTCACAGTCCAAGACCTTCAGCCTTCTTCCCCCTCAGCCCATTAGTCGAGCTTGGCTGAAGACGGAGAGGCCGGCCCCTGGAATTGAATGACCTGGTCAGCCTGAGATTTAATGGAGAAATCAGGTGTTCCGCAAATAATGGTCGAACCGCGTCAGGAGTCAAGGACAATGACTGAGGCACACGCGCACAAGGGTCATGCTTTCAGCCGCTATAATGCCAGCCATGTCCTTTCTGTTTTTTATGAAGCTCACCAGCTCAATGCTCTCCGCCGCCGACCTGCCCTGATGGATTTTTGTGCAGTGTTTGCAAATCATTGGCAGATGTAAAGTGTGATGTTTTCAGTGTGTGTAAAAAGCCTGTGGTGTCTGTTGTATTACATACTTGCTAGAAAGTCGACATAGAAATGAGTTAGTACTAGAAGCAGTAGGTAAGGATTTTTTTTAACTTTAATTTATATTTCAAAACACTTGTCTTACTCCTGCTTTTCCATTTGCGCACAGTAGGTCAGTGATCTCGAGGCGAGTAGCAACCCCATGCTGTTTTATTATTAGTGCCCAAATATGATAAAGGTCATTTTTGTCACTTAGGTATAAAGTCCACTTCCTTTTTGCTGGATTTGATTAGTATGATTTAAGTAATTGCCTGAAATGTTTGCCCTCAGATGAGAATCAGCTACGGGCCAAGGGTTACGACAAGACCCCTGACATTATTCTAGAAGTCCCCATTGGTAAGTCTTTGGCAAATCAGTAAGAAAAGAATCACTTGGTCAGTCAGCAGTGACTATTATAGGCCTAGAGTTATATCACACACAATCCCAACTGTCAAGCTAATGATAAAATAATACCAGTTCATGTCTTATTTTTTGTTTTTTTCCCTTTGAATACAAACTATAAAAGCATCTTGCAAGGAAATACCACATGTTGCCTCAGGAGAAGCTTTTCTTCCTGATAAAGTTAGATTGATTTACACATCTCTGTCTGAATTCAAAATGCCATAGCAAACTGAGTCAAGTGCAAAAACAGTGTAACACTGACCAAGACTGAGTTCTCTTTTTTTAAACTTGCAGCTGTTGAAGGCCACATTGTCCACTGGATTGAGAGCAAGGCCTCGTTTGGAGATGAGCAGAGTCATCGCACTTATCTAAACGAACAGTTCTGGAGTTACTGGAACAGGTAAGAAGCTCTTTAGTAGTTCTTAGTAAACTTCATTGCCATTGCATATCCCTGTGATCACTTTTCTAGTCTTAAGTCTACACATAATAACTAGGATAACATCTTTTTTAACAGTGTAATTTAGACAGCATTGATAGATCTTGAGGTATTCAGTCTGTCCTCGAATGTATGATTTGACTTAACGTTAACATCGCACTAGCTTTTCCATCTCTTCTATGCAAATTATGTATATATGTATTATTAAACTGACCTGACAATCTGCAGGGAATAGGTGAAACTACATTTTCCTAGAAATCACCAATTAATTTTTTTTATTTATAAAGAATGTCACATTGTACTAATGTGTTTTTAGTTAGACTTAATGCTGTGGAACGTCTAAGAAAAAAGTTGGTTCTCTTCCATGATTGAAATCTGCTTTACTTTAGACTGATACAAAGCACTGACTCTAGAGATTCCTCCTATTAAATGCTGCCTCTTTACAGAAACTTCACCATGACAACAATTACAGGGTTTTTTTTTTTTTGTTAAATAACAACAACACATACTTTTATTTATTATAAACCTTCAATTACGTGGAATGTGTTTGCCGTATAAATTATTGCGAATGAGCTGTTGCTATAGAAACTATAAAAAAAAAATGCTGGTGTCAGAGCTGTGGTTATTGAAATTTATTCAACAGCTTCTGCTTAATCAAACTGCAGAATTCAACAGCACAGTGCTATAAATATCTACAAGTCTCTCGTGTTTATGTTGCGGTTTGTTTGGCTTGTATTTCATTATGTACACATTAACCACATCTGTGCACTTTGGGTACTGTAGTGTTTTCCACCTCAATCATGTTACATCATCTTCAGAAATTTCCGCATATCTGTAGTCGATGAAAGCGCAACTTAAATCGAAGTTTTTTTGCCGTCGTTTTTGCTGGTTGATTTAAACCTCTTATGACGACGAACCATTATATTAGCCACCTCTAATGCGTCTCAGTCCACAGGGTGTTTTACTGTCTGGCCTGTCAGGTGGAGTAGGTACAGGGATCAGTTTGTTACACTGGGAGGATAAGAGCAGACTGGGCCTGTGCCACAGGAAAGGCTTGCGGCTTTTTAGCTGAAGGCAGCCTACAGAATCGTCCGTCTACATATTGACATCATATGCCACCATATAGCTGCTTTTCTCTGTATTTCCATCTGTGCATACATGCATGTGTGTGACTGACAGAATGAAGGCTCAGCATGTTCTCCGAGAGTGAGACGCATGATCGTTTTTAAAACCAAACAAACTACAGCAGGCTTTCTAAGCAAGTCGTACGTTTGAGGTCATGTAAACAGCTGTATTTGGTTTGTGAAAAAGCTTCCCTTTCCAAACGATTCATCACTGCAGCGTTGTACTTCACATACAACAATGAAGAAGTGCATGCAGCTTGAAATGATTTTTCACCCCACAGAAATATGGGACATGTAAGAAGAAAAAAAAATACTATTAAGATAAAAATAGCGAGATACCATCAAAAGATTTATCAACTTACCACAGTGTATCTATTTTTGTCTTAATAGAACCCAGAGATGGCTTTTTATATTTAAAGTCTGTAACATAATAAATGGAATAAGACGTAAGAGAATAGTTATTCAGTAAGAGGAAAATATCAGGGGGCGTGATTCTCTTACTATTCTGAAGTTTCCTGCCACAGTGTGTTTCACTCCTTTTTATTTTATCAATTAATGGATGAAGCATCATATTTGTTTTAGCAGTTTGAGGCTGTGGAATTAACGTGAAACAACGTGAAAAGCAAATCTTCAATATATAACAGCATTGTAATGTCTTTTTAAAATTAGAAACCGATTATGTGGAATGTCTACCGTAGAAGTCTCTGTGAAATTGCTGTTAATCTAGAAATACTGTAACTGATTAATATAAACCTAGGATTTATTTTATTTTATTTATTTTCTTGCAGCCAGAACTATTGTTGGAGCTGTTTTAGATACTTCTGAGACTTTTAGAAACTTCTGAGTGATATATAAATAGTACAATTTACGGGTGTGTGTGTGAGACAGATGGATAGATAGGTAGATAGATGTATATGTACACACATGTATGTATTTTGTGTGTGTGTGTGTGTGTGTAGTCAGGGAAATGCTCACACATGCGTAGAACCGAAAGGTCACCCCCACTAGCCAAGCTGTGGCTGATGGCCGGCTGACACATTGTGACATGCTGGTGCAGAGCCGCAAGCTCCTGACCTCAGAAACACACACCACACCCTCTCATCGGCCCACTACAATGCAAAGCTTTTATAGATTACACTTATGAGTCAGAATTCACAAGCCATGGATTAATAAGTCACCTCTAAAGTGAAAGGAGGCTGAGTTTTGAGTTCGGAGAGTATGATGACATGACGAGCATGAAAGCTCAGCCCTCACGTCAGCTTAATGATGTCTCCTGAATGTTATTTGATGATTGGGTCATCACCTTCAGAGCAGGAGATTAGTAAAGTAATTATTTTCATTAGAAGTGAGCATAAAGCATTGCCCTTTGACTTCATGGAGCTGTCTTTAACATTCTCAATCTGAGAAGGTTACTTTAAATAGTCCACACTACTGATATGACTGCTGTCTTCGTATTTTTATGGCCTTGTAGTTTCAGTGTCTGTGTACCATGGTTTCTGAGGGCCTTGATTTCAGTAACAGATGCTGTGTCTCAGTGAAGATGGTTCTACAAAACTGTGCAATGAATCGAACCCAAACTGGCAAGTGATGCCAAGGTTATAATCAACTGACTGCTATTTTCTCCATTTTGTGAGGTTTTATTTGGAAATGGCATGCGCGGGAACAGCACGCTGTGCTGCAGATTCAGAACTCACTGGAGGGTGATAGACTTTGAACACTTCAGCTTTTAGTAGGCCCCATTAAAAATCTTAAAAAGTTGTTGAGCAGAAAATACTGGCCCACGACTGGGAACATTCCTAGACTATGAGGGACGTTGCGTTTAATGAGACAACACTTGAATGAAAACAGTCAAAAGTGACACATGTCTAAAATGGTATCTTTTTATGCCATTATTTTTTTTTGATGAGACCCAAAATCGGTTTGATTTATCAGCTCTGCTCACCCGCTCTGATGCAGCCATGGCCTTAATGATGGATGCGCTCTAGCAGAGGAGGTTTTAGCTTTACAGATTTTCCTACACAGATGTATATTGTACATGACGGTGAGGACCTTTCCATCAGTATTCAGCAGTGGCTTTGCTGCTCATGTGTGTAGGGAGCTGACAGTACCCATGCCATCATGTTTGTGGGCTGCCTCACCCGATAAACTCTGCCCTGTCAAAAAAATGTCAGCCCCTTCAAAATGCACCTTTTGGAGCTCCCTTGTAATTTTTAATTGACATTTACATTTGACATTTTGAATGCGCTCTCCCATTGTTAAGCCTGAGCAGTTGGAGAGCCCCCCCTACACACACACACACACACACACACACACACACACACACACACACACCCTGCACTGCACTGCCCACTGCACTGATGTCAATGCAATGAGAGTGATCGGGTGACATCACCCGCACTTTCTCTTCTAATTTACGGTATGGGTTGATGTGGAGGCAAGTGGCCTTCTTAGATTCGTTCATTTGTTGTGTTGGGGGAGAAAAAAATGACAGTGATCCACTGAAAAGCATGCTGGGTTTTCCTATTGACTGACCTTCTTAACGTGACAGTCGCTCATTTAATTACTTCACCGCTCTTGTGTGACAGCTCTACTGATTAGCTTATTTATGTTTTGTGGTTTTAAACCAGTACCAGAACTTCTAGCGTTTGTTAATCGTTCTTGTTTGCTCTTAAGCACTGCAAAAAAAAAATCCCTGAGAAATGGTGTTGTATTTTTCCTTCAAATGACACAACTAATTTTCTCTCCCTGACCAAATATATTCATCATCCAAACAATAGCCTTGCCAAAACACTAACCTCGTAATACACTTTCCTCAGTGGAGTGAGGGGTAATGATGCTTCGCATATGAAGGCTGCAGATAGAAAAAAAAATAAAAAAGGAAAGAAAGGCAAAGGAGGGGGAAAAAAGCGTGTTCAGGCCCACTGACTGGATGTGATGACGAAGAAGCCATTGGTCTCATCTTACCATCAATCTTAGCTGCTGCCTTAGCTGTGCCAGGGAGCCGTGTGACGGATGTGCTGATAATTGAGTTATCCATCTCCTCCAACTATCAGACTTGGATAAAAATTATTCACCTGATAGTGAATATTAAGCACATTATAAGCCTCGTGTGTGTTTTAGGAGAAGTGCGTATAGTTAAACATGGCATGTAATGAAATGCAGCTCCGGGCTAACGTTCTTCCCCGTCATGAACCGAGCACAGGCCTGAGCTGTTGTTGGCAGAGAGAGAACCAGTAAATAAAAACCTACGCACAACGAAAAGGAAATAAAATGTCATTTCTTCCGAAACGTAACTCTTGGCTATGAATTAGAACCATTGAGCCTCCTCTTTTTTTTCTTTCCTAATGCATGCTTTTGTAAGGAAGTGGTCATCTCTGACTGGGCTGGGTCAGTTTGTCAAACATCCTCTTCAATCCCGCCATGACAAGATGTTAATCCTCATGCTCCTAGCGCTTATGTATAGTCTGAAAGGATCGACTGTTATCCTCTCGTCATCTTCCTCTGGTCGCTGCTTCTTTCGAGTTTTGCTTTTATATTAGTAAAGCTGCTGGCTGTGAACAGTAAAGATGCGCCTGGTGTTATGTACGTGCTCGTTTGTACAGAATGAATCATCAACCTTGTGGGTGACTCTAAAGTGAGCCATTGGGGTTGAAAAAATGCTGCTTTATTCTACACTATGTTAAAAGTCAGCGATAAAACATGACAGGGTGTGCTGTTATAGGATGTTATACCACAGCGCTGTTGAATTCTCAAATCCGATTGTTCAGAAAGTGTTAATTTTCTGTAACAGCCACTCGGACCATAGTGCCAGCTTTAATCCTGATTTACTGTTAGGTTTAAATCAGTGTACTTGTTCTAATATATTGTTTCTTTAGTAACAGCTCATTCACAGAGATGTATATAGAGGATTAACCCCAGAATCTAAGATTAATAATAAAACTATTTTTGTTATTCTGACTCTCCGGAATTACACTTGATTTTGCTGTGACTTTTTTCAAAATTTAGGAAGCAGATTTTTTGTGGAGGTTTTTTGTGGAATTGCCATCATTGCAAGCACAGGCTTCTTTTTGTGTAGACACATGAAATTGCTTTCTATGATGGCTGCACTCTGGATGTGTGTTGTGGTGATGTCACACAAATGTGTCATTCCAAATATTGGGGGATTTGCTTGATTTTGAGTTAATTTCTTTGATCGATAAATGGTAAATAATCAGTCCCTTCAGTATTTCACTAAAGGCGCTACAATTCATGATATGGTGGAGCTTTCAGTAAGATTATTTTATTTAACGTTAATGGAAGGAGTCAAGGTTACACTCGAAGATGTCAGGTTTTCCATTACGGGTTCTCTGTTTCAGAGATTCCTGTTTTTTTGGTAACACTGCAAGCTGTATTGTTTTTTGTTGTTGTTTTTTTTGTTTTGTTCCAGTGAGATGGAGAGAGGCTGGTGAGGGCAGAGCTGTTGCTAGCTGTTGTAATGTGTGATGTAATGTGAGAACAGGCACTCGCCTTCTTCACGTTAAATGTAACAATTAAAAGTATAATGTAACATTTTCTAAAATAAAAGAAAAATGTAAAAATTGATTACTTAGTTGAAATTGTAACCAGTTGCAGAAAAGGAATAAAACGGGGTCTGCTGTTATAGGAAAATCAAGCAAATCCCCCAATATTTGGAATGACATATTTGTGTGACATCACCACAACACACATCCAGACTGCAGCCATCATAGAAAGCAATTTCATGTGTCTACACAAAAAGAAGCCTGTGCTTGCAATGTTGCCAATTCCACAAAAAACCTCCACAAAAAATCTGCTTCCTAAATTTTGAAAAAAAAGTCACAGCAAAATCAAGTGTAATTCCGGAGAGTCAGAATAACAAAAATAGTTTTATTATTAATCTTAGATTCTGGGGCTAATCCTCCATATCCTCTCTGTGAATGAGCTGGTTATTTTAAAATTTACAGCAATCCCATTGTGTTTTATTCCTCTTGCACCTGTGGAATAAATAACTGTGGTTTTACTAAAGAACTGCACTTAGTACTAAAGTTTATAGTTACACTTAATGTTGTGGAACATGTGTGGAAGAAGCTACTGTTATTATTATTATTATTATTATTATTATTAGTAGTAGTAGTAGTAGTAGTATATAGTGAAAATATCTAGCAGTCTGACCATTATAGCAGCTGTTCCCTCAGCAGCCTCTCTTATTTTCTCTTAAGGTTTAAAGACAAAATGCAACCATCTTGCTATAAG
Source organism: Hemibagrus guttatus (assembly GCA_033459395.1). Lineage (NCBI taxonomy): Eukaryota > Metazoa > Chordata > Actinopteri > Siluriformes > Bagridae > Hemibagrus > Hemibagrus guttatus. Next base: position 18,204,037 of record JAUCMX010000008.1, read on the forward strand.
ACTTTCTCTGTCTGGGAAAAGCTAATGCCATGGCTTTTTTTGTGACTGTTACAAAGTGATGAAACTAAAGACTCCTTCTAAAAAAGCTACAGACACCTCTCATCATGAAAAACCTCATTATCTCAATGACATGAATAGACATCTATGTGATCGTTGAAGGAGTTATCAACAGTAGAACCAGTGCAGTAATCTAAATCTCACTGTCTGAGTCTGCAGTTAGAAACGGAGTTAAGGTCTTCTGACTGATCAATTTGCAAATTCAGCATCAGATTACAAATTCCACATTAGAATACAAATTCAGCATCAAATTCAGGATCAGAATACAAATTCCGCATCAATATTAAAATTCAGCATCAATATAAAAATTCTGCATCAGATTACAAATTCAGCATCAATATAAAAATTCAGCATCAGATTGAAAATTCAGCATTAAATTCAGGATCAGAATACAAATACAACATCAGATTACAAATTCAGCATCAAGTTACAAATTCAGCATGAATATAAAAATTCAGCATCAGATTACAAATTCAGCATGAATATAAAAATTCAGCATCAGATTACAAATTCAGGATCAGATTACAAATTCAGCATCAAGATACACATTCAGCATCAAAATGCAAATTCAGCATCAGGATACAAATTCAGCATCAGGATACAAATTCAGCATGAAACTCAGCATCAGAGTACAAATTCAGCATCAAATTCAGCATCAGGATACAAATTCAGCATCAAATTCAGCATCAGGATACAAATTCAGCATCAAATTCAGCATCAGGATACAAATTCAGCATCAAATTCAGTATCAGAATACAAATTCAGCATCAGGATACAAATTCAGCATCAAATTTAGCATCAGAATACAAATTCAGCATCAAATTCCGCATCAGGATACAAATTCAGCATCAGGATACAAATTCAGCATCAGGATACAAATTCCGGATACAAATTCAGCATCAGGATACAAATTCAGCATCAGGACACAAATTCAGCATCAAATTCAGCATCAGGATACAAATTCAGCATCAAATTCAGTATCAGAATACAAATTCAGCATCAGGATACAAATTCAGCATCAAATTTAGCATCAGAATACAAATTCAGCATAAAATTTCCCCAAGGAAAAAATTCAGGGATACAAATTCCCGGATACAAATTCCCAAAAGCATCAGGATACAAATTCAGCATCAGGACACAAATTCAGCATCAAATTCAGCATCAGGATACAAATTCAGCATCAAATTCAGCATCAGAATACAAATTCAGCATCAGGATACAAATTCAGCGTCAAATTCAGCATGACGATACAAATTCATTATCATATTCAGCATCAAATTCAGCATCAGAATACAAATTCAGCATCAGAATACAAATTCAGCATCAGGATACAAATTCAGCATCAGATTACAAATTCAGCATCAAATTCAGCATCACGATACAAATTCAGCCTCAAATTCAGCATCACGATACAAATTCAGCCTCAAATTCAGCATCACGATACAAATTCAGCATCAAATTCAGCATTACAATACAAATTCAACCTCAAATTCAGCATCACGATACAAATTCAGCCTCAAATTCAGCATCAGAATACAAATTCAGCCTCAAATTCAGCATCAGAATGCAAATTCAGCATCAGATTACAAATTCAGCATCAAATTCAGCATCAGATTACAAATTCAGCATCAAATTCATCATCAGAATACAAATTCAGCATCAAATTCAGCGTCACGATACAAATTCAGCATCAAATTCAGCATCAGGATACAAATTCAGCATCAAATTCAACATCAGCATACAAATTCAGCATCACGACACAAATTCAGCATCATATTCAGCATCAAATTCAGCATCACGATACAAATTCAGCGTCAGGATACAAATTCAGCATCAAATTCAGCATCAGGATACAAATTCAGCATCAGGATACAAATTCAGCATCAAATTCAGCATCAGGATATAAATTTAGCATCAGAATACAAATTCAGCATCAAATTTGGCATCAGAATACAAATTCAGCATCAAATTCAGCGTCACAATACAAATTCAGCATCAAATTCAGCATCAGGATACAAATTCAGCATCAGATTACAAACTCAGCATCAGTATAAAAATTCAGCATCAAATTCAACATCAGCATACAAATTCAGCATCAGATTACAAATTCAGCATCACGACACAAATTCAGCATCAAATTCAGCATCACGATACAAATTCAGCATCATATTCAGCATCAAATTCAGCATCACGATACAAATTCAGCCTCAAATTCATCATCAGAATACAAATTCAGCATCAGATTACAAATTCAGCAACAAATTCAGCATCACGATACAAATTCAGCCTCAAATTCAGCATCAGAATACAAACTCAGCATCGAATTCAGCATCAGAATACAAATTCATCATCAGAATACAAATTCAGCATCAAATTCAGCATCACGATACAAATTCAGCATCAGGATAAAAACAAATTAAAAAGCATCAGATTACAAATTCAGCATCAGATTACAAATTCAGCATCTGAATATAAATTCAGCATTGAATTCAGCATCAGATTACAAATTCAGCATCAGATTACAAATCCAACATCATATTACAATTTCAGCATCAAATTCAGCATCACGATGCAAATTCAGCATCAGAATACAAATTCAGCCTAAATTCATCATCAGAATACAAATTCAGCATCAAATTCAGCATCACGATATAGATTCAGCATCAGAATACAAATTCAGCCTAAATTCATCATCAGAACTCAAATTCAGCATCAGAATACAAACTCAGCATCGAATTCAGCATCAGATTACAAATTCGGCATCAGATTACAAATTCAGCCTCAAATTCAGCATCAGGATACAAATTCAGCATCAGAATATAAATTCAGCATCAAATTCAGCATCAGATTACAAATTCAGCATCTGAATATAAATTCAGCATCAAATTCAGCATCAGATTACAAATTCAGCATCTGAATATAAATTCAGCATCGAATTCAGCATCAGATTACAAATTCAGCATCAGATTACAAATCCAACATCATATTACAATTTCAGCATCAAATTCAGCATCACGATACAAATTCAGCATCAGATTACAAATTCAGCATCAGAATACAAATTCAACATCAGATTACAAATTCAGCCTCAAATTCAGCATCAGGATACAAATTCAGCATCAGAATATAAATTCAGCATCAAATTCAGCATCAGATTACAAATTCAGCATCTGAATATAAATTCAGCATCAAATTCAGCATCAGATTACAAATTCAGCATCTGAATATAAATTCAGCATCGAATTCAGCATCAGATTACAAATTCAGCATCAGATTACAAATCCAACATCATATTACAATTTCAGTATCAAATTCAGCATCACGATACAAATTCAGCATCAGAATACAAATTCAGCATCAAATTCAGCATCACGATATAAATTCAGCATCAGAATACAAATTCAGCCTAAATTCATCATCAGATTACAAATTCAGGCATCAGATTACAAATTCGGATACAAATTCAGCATCAGAATATAAATTCAGCATCAAATTCAGCATCATATTACAAATTCAGCATCAGGATACAAATTCAGCATCAGAATATAAATTCAGCATCAAATTCAGCATCATATTACAAATTCAGCATCATATTACAAATTCAGCATCATATACAATTCAGAATACAAATTCAGCATCAGAATATAAATTCAGCATCAAATTCAGCATCAGGATACAAATTCAGCATCAGAATATAAATTCAGCATCATATTACAAATTCGGATACAAATTCAGCATCTGAATATAAATTCAGCATCAAATTCAGCATCAGATTACAAATTCAGCATCTGAATATAAATTCAGCATCAAATTCAGCATCAGATTACAAATTCAGCATCAGGATACAAATTCAGCATCAGAATATAAATTCAGCATCAAATTCAGCATCAAATTCAGCATCATATTACAAATTCAGCATCATATTACAAATTCAGCATCAGGATACAAATTCAGCATCAGGATACAAATTCAGCATCAAATTCAGCATCAGGATATAAATTTAGCATCAGAATACAAATTCAGCATCAAATTTGGCATCAGAATACAAATTCAGCATCAAATTCAGCGTCACAATATAAATTCAGCATCAAATTCAGCATCAGATTACAAATTCAGCATCAGAATATAAATTCAGCATCAAATTCAGCATCAAATTCAGCATCATATTACAAATTCAGCATCATATTACAAATTCAGCATCATATTACAAATTCAGCATCAGAATACAAATTCAGCATTAAATTCAGCATCAGAATATAAATTCAGCATGTGGTATAAATAAAACTACTGAACAATGTTTTTTTTCATCAGAGAAAACAAGTTGGCATGTGAAGGTTTTAATGGTAGTGATTGCGTTGTTTCCTGTGTGAGAGGTGAAAAAGACTTTATTACGAGCGAAGGCTGCTCGTCCCGGCCTGAAGTTAATCAGCTGTGCGCTCCGTGTGTGCTGCACGTCTGTCAGAGCTAAAAATGTTACCGCTCATAATGGAGGCTTGAAAAGGTTAGATCTGATAAAAAGCTGTCAAAGGTTGAAAAAAAATGATTTATGGCAATATAATGGGACAATATGGCTCATTTCTTCCACATATGAAATGGGGTTAAGACTTTTGGATTTGTCATATACATCATGCAGTTTGACCACTCAGGAGTTGATATAAGCGCATTCTCCGCCTCGGCTTCTGTTTCTGGCTTCACGAGGAATAAAGAAGTCTTGCTGTAGTGTCCGGGTTTTTAATCACACTGTTCAAATTGTCAGTGGAAAATATTTATCCGCTGTCTCACATGTTTAATCTTTTTTTTTTTATTTCTAACATTTTGTTGACATTCCTTCAGTTTGGCTGTTCCTGACCGCTTTAAACTTTCTTTCAATTAATTTTTTGTTCTTTATGGTGTCGTTTTTTTAATGGAGAAATGGGATGTTAATTCCATTTTAGTCTTACGCTGGTCAATCAGATAGCCCTGACACGGAATTAATTTTTTGATCCGAGAATGTGGACTGTGTGCTCATTTTTAATGGAAATGTCCATCATAGTCCTACACATCTTCTGAATGTGAGGCCAGGAATTTATAATTAATAAAGACATGTTGTAATGACTTTAAAGCAGAAAGCTTTTTGTTGGTTTGCGTGTGTGTGTGTGTTTATTTTTGCCTGGATTGGTGTTTTGAAGGTAGAGGTGTATTGACCTGCAGAAGGTCATCAGCAGGAGTGAACAGATTGAGTGTGTCACCAGAGAGAGAAAGAGAGAGGGGGTGGGAGAGAAAGAGAAAGGCATAGAAAGAGAAAGGGAGAGAGAGAGAGATGTTCTTGTTGTCCCATGTCCACTGATCCCAATGAGGCTGGACATTACAGGGTGAGCCCCGAGGACAGCGTCTGTGACGCACGCACACACACACACACACACACACACACACACACACACACACACACACACATACATTTAGTCTCCTGAAAGACAAAAGCCACAACAATTTTGAGCAATTCTTTTCCCTGTGAAACCTAAATCGAACTTTTCCGAGTTCCGCTTATGAGCATGCGGTTTGCTGTATTTTTTATTTTTCTGTTTTGTCTTGAGAGTAATGCGAGCATGTTCCTGGCAACATTTTGATCCACTTGCCATGTTGTTTTCATCTTGTGTCTCATTTCATGCAGAACAGAACGAGTTCTTTACTTCCAATATTTCCAACCATTTCTAACCATTTTTTTTCTTTTTGCTGAGTTCTCACGAACGCAGGCCCTGTGCAACACCGAGCACTTTGTGACAGTTTAATCGTTAAGAGCTCTGGAGAAATAAAGTTGACAGGAGATAACATCAAGAAATCCTCTTGGAATTTGTGACCCTCAGCACATGACATTTACCACGGCGATACACCCAAGCGCAAGATGTATGACCGACAACTCGGAATACTAATGGCGAATGACAAGGTGGTTTCATGCTTTACAGATTTCAATGCATATTTAGGCACATTGTTTAACGTGCTGTGCATGTAATCCGTGCGTTTCAGCCTGCCGTCGGCTGCAGGATTTAGCCTCCGCTAAGCCTTCATTTCACGTATTTATTCTGGAGGGTTTGTGCTGGCGCATTATACAAATTCGCCGCTTAAAGTTGAGGTTAAGAACGGCTTTGACGCGCAGGATGTGCTGCGGAAACGAGCAGCGGGACACACAGGCGCACGGGTGCAATTTCTGAAATCTCTGTCTGACAGTTGCAAAGAAAGTCACAAGTAATTGGGAGCTGGAACATGCCTTTTCATTGAATTCCTGTTTAGTTATGGAACTTTTTGTGTCAAGTTAGTTTTTTATTTCGTTTTCTTTCTCCCTCCCTCGCAGCTTTCTTAAACGTTGAGATATACATCACTTGAAGGTAAAGAAGCATATGCAGGATTTTCCATGCTTCCCTCCACCTATTTTTTCCCCCCATCTCACCCCTTTCGTTGACCTTCTGGCTTTCATTCCAGGCAGAAGTCAGCAACATTTGTCATCCTGGTGAGATCTTGTGTGGGAGCACAGAGAGCAGAGTGTGACTTTATTAAAATGCCTCTTTGTAAAACCCAATCTAACTGGAGAACTTTAATGGCTGAAATGGCTTTTGAGCATACACACATCTCTGACTCCAAAGATATCGTGCAGGATGGCAAACACCAGAGGTTATTTTTCTGGCAAAAAGGTATCTTGGTAACAAATAGAGCTGGAGCTTTGGGAAAAAACATGAATCTCACATCTCTTACATGTCAACTCGCATCAGAAAAAGTGGAAACAATGCAAGTGTTTTCTTGGGTATGATCTTTTTGAGGTCTTAAGGGTATGGAGGTTATGTACAGAGTTGCATGAAGGAAATAATTGTGCTGTGTGTGTGTGTGTGTGTGTGTGTGTGTGTGTGTGTGTGTGTAAAAAACAATTCATTTTTGATCATAATTGTTGTGTCACTAAGAAAAATACATTTGCTTCTTTTAAATCCTAGCTATCCAAAAATTTCTGGGCAAGCTCTGGTACTGGAACGGTTCTCCCATGATGGTATTATATATTCTGTAGTTAACCTTAATGAGCATATCCCAAAAAGCCGCTGACATCAGTACTGAGAATCAGAACAGAAACGTGATTGTTTGTGTGACCCGACGCTGCCCTGGCTTGCTCTAGTTAAATATGAGATACTGGTCATTTCTGTCACAGTTAATATCTGATTTGAATTGAACTTCATCCTTTCATATTATTACCTCATTCCATTTTTTATACATTTGTTTTTAATATTTCCATAATGCCCAAATACGCTGTCCTCAAATCCATCACAATAAGGCACTCAATGTTTCTTCTAAAGTCTAACGAAATGTGATTTTTCAAGACGTGCGCAGCCGGATTGGGTTCCAGGCGTCCATCAGAGCGGTCAGATGACTTGCCAAAGTCAAGCGTGAAACATTGGCGTGCCGGTTGAAGGGAACGACTCTCGTGCTGGGCTCGTGTGAAGACTCGGCTATTGTAGACGCAGGGTTAAGGAGAGCACTGGAGCATGAGGCTGCAGCCTGGCTCAAGGACACCACAGACCCCTTTTTTAAAGTGGCCAAGTGAATGGAAACAATCTGGCCTTTTGTTCCTCAGAAATACCAGCATGCCCCTGAATTTGGTCTAAAGGAACAGGGATGCGCTGAGAACCTTTTTGTGTTTTTAACTGGTCAGAGAAAGACTGCATATTTGCGGTTTCCTTTTTATACCATTGCAAGCGTGTGATTGCTTTTGGAGGGTGATTAGCTTTTCTTTTTTTTTTTTTTTTTTTTTTTTTTTTTAAGGCTGGCGGCTGTTCCGGCACATTGATATTTATGAGGACAGACGTACATGCTGCTCTTCATTTTGGTGGATCCTCTGAGTGGACTGCTGTTGTGTTTTGTTTTGTCTGATTATATTATCCATTTCAAATGTAAAAAAAAAAATAAAAAATTGAACTTGCACTGTCAAAAAATGATATGGGAATTGCTCTCCATTCGAACCGGTCAGATTTCCAGCTGCAGATGTTGTAGGTTGTTGGTGGGCGGCTCATTCTGAGAATCAGGTCGTCCGTGACAAGTGGCTGTTTATAAATAACTGGGACGTATTCCTCTTTTAGGTCCACTGTCCCTCTCTCAGCCATGTCCCTTTTCCTGCCCAGCTCTCTCAGACTTCTCTTAGCTCTGTGGACGAGACCATCAATTACAGCGGGCCGCCATCATGTCGTCCTAATCGAGGAGCAGATGTTGGCTCGTTTCGACAGTCCTCATCAAGGGAACACAGTGGTGCAGGGGATAGGCTCTGCACTACAGTATCCATAAACGTCACTGTGGGGTTATTCAGTCGGGACTGAATCCCCCGCCCTTTCCCCCTTTCCCCCTCCTCCTCCTCCTCCTCCTCCCTTCTCGGTTGTTATATGGTGACCTCGTTGGACGCGATCGCAGTGTGAAGGCCTGAGTTTGATTTGTTTCTCTACAGAGCCTTTGAGAGTTTCAGGTTAAGAGGTAATCCAAGCAAACAGGCGGTTTATAAAGCACGGCTAGCCTTACGAACAGAGCGGCTGTATATATCACAATTAGCAACCTCATGCTAAGTATCTATAAACAGGTCTCCAAAATAACAAACATGTCATGATATACAAATCACTTTCAGTATTGCACTCAGCATTAAGGGAAATGTGTTCTTCATTTGTGTAGCAGAAAGGAGGGATTTCTGCTCTTTCATCATTGTGTTTGGTTCATATGCAGGTTTGCAAAAAAAAAGCACTCTCTTTTGTATTTTTCATATTTCTAAAGACTTTCTGTGTTTTGCTTAGAAATATATTAATTGCTTAATATTTGTTTAGCAATGTTGTTTAAGATGCATTATTTTTTTTCGAAATGTATTTCACTGTACACTGTGCTGTTTGTTACACTCAACCTTTCCATGTCATGATATCAGTTTTCTTGCCAAAATACCTGAATTTATTTTGATCCTCTTGCACATTGTGAGACTGATAGAGATCCCACAAAATTAACCGAATCAGATATTCCCAAATCGAATAAAATTTCATTCAGTGCTACCAATTTATATATATATATTTATTCCATATCTGATTTACATTTTTCCTGTCGTGTTGCTTATAACAAAGAAAAATGGGCGGCCTGCTCTCGCCTGGCCGTATTTCTGGTTTAAGTTTCGGATCACTCTCTTGCTTCTCGATTGCCTTGTCGCTTAAACACAGCTAACCTTGTAGCCATTGGTCAGAGCTTAATCAGAGACAGATGAGAACTCGAGCACTGACCTTTGATTTCACTCATCCATTCAAACTAATGTTTGATATCTGTCAGGTCAGCATAGTCTTTCTGTCACACACACGGCATATGTATAATCAGTTTAAAGTGTTCGGCTCCTTCAGATGAATGGTATGAAGCTTCAAAGGCTCCGTAGTGGCCTTTGTTCTTTTCAGTGCCATAAAGCATGGCCGTAGTGCACCCCATGGGTTTGTACAGTAGGCAGGAGTCTTCTTGCTCTGCATGTCATCACCATTTCATTTATTTTTTCTGTTTTTTTGTTGTTGTTTTGGGGTTTTTTTTTGTTATCTGTTTTTTGGTTGGGTTTTTTAGTATCTGGACAGATCTGTTGCTGTTACAAATCAAAAATGTAAATCTTTCCACGTCTCTCACTTTTTCACCATTTTTGTCCAAAAAACGTCCTCAAATAAAAATTCCCTCCAACCCACTTTCTCAATATGATGATATCATAATGACATATATGTCATATATAATGAATATATGATAACATCAGCTGAAATCAGTGAGAAAATCAGTATTGTCTGGTGAAAGTCACATGACTTTCTGTGTTTAGCTGATGCCAGATCACTGTCCTGCCTGCCTGCTTGCATTCTCTTCCTCTGTGCTTGTAATAAATGTGAAAACTATTAAATTCAGACCAAGCTCCCGTCCCGCTCAAAGTTCCCCATTGTGGTCTTCTGTCCAAAGTAAAGCATATGAAACATGAAGTATCCGAAATATAAGAGTAACGGCTATCAAGCTGCCTCTACTCCAGTGTTTTGTCTTTCTTCTCCATCATTAATTTGAATCAGATTGCAAAATACGCTTCCTTGATTGCGTTTGTACTGACGAGGGCAGAGGACTGCACCTCACCTAATTTGGTGATGGGGTTTAGCAGGCAGTGGAACTCGATCCGCGGACCCGCTGACAGTCCACAGTCTCTCTCGAGTCTCTGTTAAAGGCTCGGCTGTGGTCAGAAAAGATGGCCGCTTCTGTTTTCAGTACGCGTTGCGGTTTGCATCAGAAAAGGGATAAACCTCCTTGAATAATGATTGCAAAACATTTGGCCTTAGCCGCCTGAGTGAAACCAAACACTGTGGCTCAAAATGTCAGACCTCTTTTTCTCCACTGTCTTGTTTTCGATTCATATCCCCGAGTTCATGGGAAACTTTCAGCAGAGGTTACCTGTTCCTGTCCAAGCAATGGAAAAAATGGCATGGCCTGCAAGAATGTTTGTGCGACTACTTGAAATATTACCAGCATTGTCAAATGTCATTTCAGATGAAAAAGCAAACATATTTTCATCAGCATATTCAAGGCCGCACTTTTGAAACGCTCGACAGAAAGGGGTCACATAATTGCAATGTTCGGTGTCATGTTTGGTCTGTTGCTCCATTTTTGATGTCACCACATGGAAAGTTATAGTCTCGCAGGCCAAAAAAGGAAAAGAGCGCGAATGAATGGGGAAACTCCTGAAAGGTCTTAACATGTTAAGTGCTGTAATCTCCTCGAAGCGCTCGGTCCCTTTTTCCTGTCGGCCCTCCTCTCAACTTCAACCTCCAACCCCTCCCCGCATGTATCACTGCAAATGAAGGCAGTCTGTGGCGGCCCGACATGTACGACTCAAAGCCCCAAGGCTTTCTTTTTCTCTTGAGGCCCTGCAGCACTGTGTGACCCCATGTCCCTCACTATTCTTCTTCTTCTTCTTTTCCTCGTGCACAAACGCAAACTATCACACATTCTCTCATAATGACTGTTTCAGCAGCGCCCGAGGAGAAGGAATATACTTTGTAAATTGTGTTTGACAATCTGGGTTTAGTGATTTCTTCGTAGCTTGTCTTTAGTTATTACTCAGACTTCCTCCTGCTGCAGATAAAGGCCGCCCCCATGAACACACCAAGGTGTGCGCTGCTCCTTATCGCTCAGATTGATTTAGGGCAAACCTTCTGTGACAGAGGTCATTGTGCACTAAAGTTATCCATCACTGAAGCTTTTGATTTCTGCCCGTGTCTGCCTCCAGCTCGTCTATGCCTAGGCCGGGCGCCGAGCACAGGGCAGGGCCGGGACGCGTACATCAGAATAACTCGTAGTAATGTCTTGTGTGCCAAGGACTACCTCTACGACTCTGATTTACAAGTGGATGCTTTCATACGCTAGACCCCATCAACACTCTGATCTTTATTACTAAACTTTTATAACCCTTGCCTTGTAGGTATTCATATTATTTAGCTATAAATCAGTGTTAACTTGGCTAAACCACCTATGATTGACAGGCAGTGTCAGGATGAAGACAGTTAGAACATGCCACATGAAATATTTTCCAACAGCTCATTTTCTAGAATATGCCAAAACGCAGACATTCCTTCCTATAAGAGCAATGTACACAGACCTGACATGTTTAAATTCCATTCATTCATTTTTTTTTTTATTTCAGATTGAAAATGGAAAAACAAAGGAACTGCTTTTATTTCATTTTTGGTTTCCTTGGATCACGCTAAAACAGGAAATGAATAGTTTCCCACATATTTCATCACACAAAGTCTAGATATCAAATATTCATGAATTAAAAAAAATCTGAAAAAATGCATGATATAGTACATATCACTATTGAGCTCTTCTACAGGTTGTGTGTTTTCTCTCTCTCTCTCTCTCTCTCTCTCTCTCTCTCTCTCTCTCTCTCTCTCATCTTATTTTGTTTTCGTGAAAGATGTAATAAAAATGGGCTCAATATATGCAGAACTTAAATTTAGGTGATTTGAGTCTTCATAATCTGCAGCATCTGAAGAAATCCAGATTATTTTTTTCAGCCACTGTGTCATTACATGGCTTTTACCATCACCCTGTTGCTATTTTTTAAAAAGCCCACAGTGATTGATATTAGCAGTTCATCAGGCACAAACACAATCAGTAATTTAGCCAATTCCTGCTACTAGCTAATCAGTAATTGCTGATGCACATCTGGGTCACTTGGAGATTGTTCATTAATTTCAGGCCTAAAATGAATCTGACATGATGGAAAAACAAGCAAAGGAGAATTACAAAAGCTTTTGGTAATATTTACCATTTTGGAGCCAAAAAATGTTTTGAACATCGTTTTTGGCAGTGTTTTTGATTTTGCAAACAAACAGATGAATGCAATACCAAGTATGTTACCCACAATTGTAGCGTGGGGTGATATAAATGCTGTCCATGGCTGTCTTATTGTGTTTGTGTTAAATGGCATATTTCTGGTATAAAATTGAGAAATGTCAAATTTCATAATGTTTTGTGTTTTAGATTGTTTTGGGATATTTTGTTAGTTTTTGTTTGGGATTTTTCTTTGCTTATTTTATTTATTTATTTATTTATTTATTTATTGTTTTGGTAGGACTGGGGATATTTTTAATGGGGGGTATTATTGTTTTTTGTTGTTTTTTTCCCACAGAATGATGTGATTTTTGAAACTGGCCTTTGTTTAGTCCTGCACTACAACTAAAATGTAGAAATAGCTCAGCAAATAGATTTGAGTAAACCATCTTTTTATTTGTAAGCAAATGCTTCCTGCATGGTTTGGAACAGTAGCTGGTGATGGAACAGACCTGGCAGTGGAGTATCATGCAGTTCCTAACTCCTCCACTCCTTAAGGATGGCTTAAGTAATTACACTTCAGTCCGTAATCAAAACTGTGTCAGGTCGCCGGAGAACCCTGGATTTATATGCTGAATTTCTACTTAATACAAGGCTCACTTAAAACATTTTTATGGTGCTCTCCTCGTATTATATTTATATATTTCTTCTTGAGCCCTCTTCTGAAATGTGTCACATCCCATTACACAAATTTGGATACGCTAAATTACCGAGGAAGGTGCTTATACAGAATACGTTAGAGGCCCCCTCCTTTTAACAGTTTTCTGAGGGTTTGCTTGTTCGGGGGAAATGTAGGTCTTTAACTCTTGGAAGTTGTCTTGAATTTTCTCCCGTCGGAAGATGATGTGGTTTTGCAATTCAAATATTTGCTCCTTCTCCTTTCGAACGCAAAGCTGCTTTGAAGCTGGGAAGTTCTCTCATCACCAATGACAGTGTGAGTGTGCGGCGTGACAGCGCACCAGGCAGCGCTGCTCTCCTTCCTACCGCATATTTTAAGTGCTGCGGAAACACCAAATCAAAAATGCATGCAAATGTCTGCATGTTTTGCATGTGAATATTTTTGATTCGTGTGCTTGCATATTCAGGTGGCGCGTGCGCAGATAAACAGCATTAATCAAGGCTACTTAATATGGCCAGCGCTATCTGCTCATAAATAAACACTCTGTCAAACTCTGAAGTTTCACCAATTTCTGCTCGGTGTTAATGAAAGAACTGGCTACTTTGTTTTTTAGCAGCTTGTTTAAAATGCATCCGAGGAGCGAGTATTTTCAGAGGTGTCATGAGCTGAAGGACTCTTCATTCCACTGCTAATTAAGCTTCTTCCACTTCGGTCACTATAACACAGACAATAGGCTTTTTTTTAACCCCATTCTGCTGAAGTGGCTCTTCATTCATTACCACACAAAAACAAACCCCCTCTTTAGAGGCTTTGGAGAGACAGCAAATCACCGCTTCCTCTCTCTTTTTTTTTTCCCCATATGAATGACTTATTTTATATAGTCTGAAATATAGAAATAGAAATTCCTCTGGGCATTTTTAGATGTGAGATCGTGCCCTACACTACACATTAACCTCATATCCAACCCCGCCGAAGCTATTATTGGCCCTCCCCAAACATAAAGAATATATAAGATAATTAAGAATTGTCATTGCAACAAGAACCTCCTGTTCTGCAAAGCCTATAATTTCATCCTCTTTTTTTTTTTATACTTCCTCTATTCTTTTTTTCCTCTCTCAACAGCAATTAATCTCATTTTTAGTACAATTTCCACCCCACTCCTGAAGTCAGGCAGAGTCCCCTGTTTTGTTCCTATTTGGCTTGGTTCCTGTGCATAGTCATTAAAGGTCCAATTAATGTCACCCTTTAGCTGAAGAGTGCTCATTTTTATTGGGGAGCTGACAGTCACCGCCGTGAGTGCCGCAGTGTAATATGCATTAATTGCCCCGTAACACTGGTAATTACCAGTTCTTCAAGCCTCTCAGTAAACTGTCATGCCCAGACAAGACTGCTTTGAAATAGATTACTCATTAGGGAGACCTGCCCTGTTTTCCAATGGGGCTCACTGTGTTGGCACAAAAAATGATTCTGGTGCTGAACAAATAGTTGCCAAAAGCAATTTCCTATTACAACTTTCCTGTGAAGGGCCTTCTTTTTCCTTTTTTTTCTTCTTTTTCGCTGTCTGAGTCGTCACTTGAGGCGGGGGTCAAGAGCGGAGACAGGGGTCCACCGTGGATCTGTGCCTCCTCCTGTAATTGTCTGTGACGCGCATAACACCAGCTCTCATCGGGCACCTGCTCTGGAGGGCTTGCACAGCGCCCGCTCGCGATGCTCAGGTTACCTCCAGGCCTCATCTTTTTATCTGTACTTTGTCATTTTTCTCTCACACATTCAGCTAAGGTTGGCATGTCAGAAAATGCTTGCTTTTGCACTTTTGAATGGATTCGAATTAGAATGAGAGTTGATCATCTGTTGGTTTTGAGCGTGAATGTTTTTCCTGGTGAAGGATAACTGGAGTTTGTGAGGCCGTCAATAATGAGTGGCGTAAATAAAAAAAATATTTTGCATACATATGAAATGAGAGAGGTTCGTTTTGATATATTAATTTATTTGTTTGGTTTTTTTTATTTCATCCCGATAAGGAAGAATTTGAGAAAAGGAAATCCAGTCACATATTCTCAATTCTGTTTTAGTCCTAAGAGCTAACATGCAAATGTTGTTATAACTTTCTGCTTAAATTTTATATATATTAATTATAAATATAGCAATGAATGAAATGTTTATTTGTAAAGCCATCTTGGATGTGGGATCACACACTTTTCCACTATTGATGATAAAGAAAATACCCCATCTTGTTCTCTCTCACTCACACACACACACACACACACACACACACACACACACAAAAAACCCCAGTGTCACCTGCATTTGTTTTATCTCCCTTATAGCACCTGCTTCAGGCAATCTGCTCCCACTCCCTTTAAATGAATTTTGTCACAGCCTTTCACATTCTCACTGGGCAATGTGCTAATGAAAGGAGATGGTACAATTTGAAGTGACCAGGTAGCACAAAGCACTGCACAGCTGAGCATGCTGGGACACAGGGAGACAAAGGAGAAGGCATGCACTTCGTCACTGATAAACCCATTACCCTTCTCATTAACACACACATACGCACACACATACAGACACACATCTACAGTCTGGTGCTTTGCGTATCATGTGAGGAGTGTGAGTGAGGAGTGTGAGTGTGTTTATCTGTTTGCATTGGCCGAGCACTTATCAAATTGTTTATGACGCGACTAATTAGGCTAATTGAAGACATTAAGATTACCTGTCAGCTATGTGTATCCAAACTCCACGTCTGGCTGACAACTAGTGACAAGCGAGGGACCCCATAGCATCAGTCATGATGGCATTTTCCCAAGTCATAATAAGGACAATGGGGGCCCGCTCTAATTTGACGTGGACATGCTTCTCAGGAAGAAGGGGCTGGCTAAATTGAGTGTGGTGGTGGTGGTGGTGTGTGAGACAAGGAGAGGTCAGGACTGTGTAGGGTCTGGCTAATGGAGTCCCCTTTGGCATTCTGATGGAGAGATGAGGCAATTTGAGGAGAAAAGTGTGGGCTGTTGTTTTTTTTTTCCCCTCTTTCAAGTCATCAGAGGGGAAAAATGACCAAAAGCTGCAGACCTTCCACCCTTGACAAAGCACAAGAATACAGGGAAGACGAAAGCAAGTTTTTTCTTTTTTTTTTTTTTTTTTTTTTTTTTTTTTTTTTTTTTTTACTTTTTACCCATCTTTAGCCAGGGTCTGTGCTCATACCCTTCATCTTCTTATGTTCTGCTACAGCAAGGTTAAATTCCCAGATCACAGGCTGTTGCTTAGGTTTCTGTAACAGCACGGCTTGTGCAGCAGTAACAGAAATGTTCTGATTGTTCTGATATGCTCTTGTTTTAGTAGTAACTGCAAATTCACAGGGATTTCTACACTGCTCACTCTTCTCACTGCTACACTGCTCACTCTTAATTAATTATATAGCAAATAAACAGATTTTTTTATATGTAAAAATGTAACATTTAAATGGTGAAGCTTTCTGTAGGGAAGGAGTCTCCAGTGTCAGCGCTGTGTATAACGGTCAGTACAGGAAGGTCTTCATGACAAAATACTGCATTTTCCTGTTTCTTTGTAACATTTTTAAGAAAAAATCCATGAATGTTCGTAGCTGTTGTAACATACGCGATGACACAAACTAACCTATTTTGCAGACATTCCATAACATATGCTTTAAATATGACTATAGAGTTTCTACACACTTACACAGCATTATATTTTGTTCATTAAAATATTAAAGATTGCAATGACTTACAAATCATTGTGGTGTAAAAGCAATAACACAAGCAGGACTGTGCCGTTATAAGACAATATCACACCACTGAGGACTGCATGATTTTTCTATAACAGCATGTGATCTATTCCTTACTAATATTCCCCCTTTTTTAGACTTCAAGCTCTTTTAGTGACCTTAAACAAAATTACAGAAAGTCACTAGTATGTGCAATCGACTCAGTTCTGTCTTGGTTCACTGAGCACCTGTAAAGCAGCACATGATGCTGTTTGTAGTCAGAGCTTGTGGCCTACTGCTGTGCTTTAGGTTTATGCTTTGGGTTTATGTCCCTGAGCCTCTTTTCCCCTTCGGCAAAAGAGACATTGTTAAGAGCAACATGGTGTCATCCACAGATCAGTGCTATCGGATGAGGACGTCCTTCTGTTTGTTTTCTTTAGAAAACAGGGTTAAACTGTCAGCATGACAGTCCATAAGCTCAGCGCCCTAGTTGCCCCCCCCCCCACACACACACAGCTCCCTACCCCTCCAAATGAGTGAAAATCAATACCACATTGCCTGAGGACCAGTATTTGGCGTCAGCCTGACCCTGGCACGTTACCCTTTCGTTCTTCCATTACATGTTTCGGAATATTTAACTTCCAGTTTGATCCCCTGGCTAATTAGTGTGGCCAGTCCACATGCAGGAGCCTGGTGGTGTGTTTTTGAAGCTGCATGATGCTGTGAATGAGAGGAGTTGAAGCCCTGGTCACTGGGGTCCTGCGCATGTTTTGTTTGCTTTGTAAATTTTTTAAAACGACAATGAAATTTGATTTGTGCTGCAGATCATCAAAGATAATTCTGCCAACTGCAGTGCTCCGTATATCATACCACACAGTGAGATTGAAGGAATAAAAAACATTTGCAGGGTTTTATCTTTGCAAAGCTTTTTGACTGCATTGTTTAAAAATATCTATAATCTGACTCTGTTGTTTGTTAAAATGGCAAAACTACTGTATTTAAATATTATTTAAATCAAATATTAATTCATTATTAAATCTTTAGAAAACTATTTTTTTTCTCTTCTGGAATCAATAAATTGTTATGCTAGTAGTTTGCTTATTGAAGAGTTTAAAATTCCATGAAATTCCATGTCATACAGTGGTTTTGTTCGGATCTGGAATGTCTGGAAAAAGTATTATACTTAAAGACACTAATTTCCAAACTTGGAAAAGAAGACTGAAATTTTATGAAAATGAAGAAAAAATATTTTGGACCAAAAGGATGGGTAATATCAAGATACTAATGCTCTACATTTGTGGTCTTTTAACATGTCCTCTTTTTTTCTGTTAAATCAGCCTTTAATATAGATCATCTTTTATGTTTTTTGTTACTTAATCTTTTTTTTTTTTTAAATAGTCAGAAATCAAAATATTAAAAAGTGTGAAGGGTTTAACTATAAATTTGGAAAATATCATTATAGGTCTGGAATATTCTTACAAGTAAAGGGCAAAAATCCATCCAGTATTAAAATATTTCATTTGCTGGTACTGTTGTTTAATTGCCTGAGAAATTTTTCAGATAGTACTTAAATACAGTGTAAATTAAAAGATCACATTTGTTCTTTTGTTTCTGATTTAATTTTTTTTGCTTTATGACTATATGTTAGGTTTGTGTGTCTGTGTGTGTGTGTGTTGGTGCATTGCATCTCTGTACCACCCACAAACTCTTTGGTCCCACGCCGGGCCAACTGGTTAGTGATGAAGCTAAATGACACCGTGGCCCTTGTATGTCCCCTTGGGGCTAAAATTACCCCCAAGAATGTAAACATGGTGCTGAGTTAGCGCACAAATTTCTTTCTTAAATCTACTCCGCTTGATACGGGGCAGGACTGAGCCCTAATTTTTGACCTCAGTCGTGGGCTCACCCTTGATGGCCCAGTGTGATTATTATTGTTTGTCAGTGAACAACAAATTTAAGTCCTGTCCGTCTGCAGGTGAAAAATCGTTCTCTTTCTTTGCACATTTCTCTTTGGCCTTCTTGTTTTTTTGCGCCAAGGTGACTGGAGTTACAATTCATTACAGCTGCTGAATAGCTGTGAGCAATATAGGCTGAAGGTAAAGTTCAGATGCTGTGGTGCTGACATGTTGATTTAGAAGCGGTAACACCACTGTGCACCTCCAAAGGTGGCAATTTGGATGAAAGCCAGGTCTGTTTTCACACAGGCCGACTTTACGCTGCTTGCGCTTATTTTGGGGGGTCTTTTTCTTCCTCGTGTTTTTTTCACCTTGGGTGCCAGACAAGTAACTTTCACACCTATTTATAAGAAACAGTAATTTATCTGTCCTCCTCCATTTTTAGCCATGCAAATCCAATATCTGGAAAAATGAAGCAGTAATTTGCAGCCAGCTAAGGAGCAGTTTTTTTTAAAAAAAAAAAAGGAAGAAAGAAAACTAAATAAATAAAAGATAAATCCAGCCATTCTAAAGAGGTAGGGGGAAAAAACTTGACTGTGTGGTGAGAGCTTTCAAAGTGTCCTTCACCCATGTGTGTGTATGCACGATCAGGTCACCCTGCAGCCTGAGAGACGCAGACTTGTTTATCTGAACAAAACACGTCTGCTACAGGTCTCTATGCACCAGAGATGCTGGACACTCCAGCACAGAGGCGCCTGGGTCGACCCAGCCAGACCCGGCTTAGGTTACACTCCAAACTGTTGTTGATTAGCAGCCTGGCTGCAGAGGGGCTCATCATAAATTGGAAACACATTAGCAGGCAGGGTTAAGGGCAGGATTAGGACATGTCTTGTGGCCAGGCTTTCTCAAAACAAAATGGAGGATTTGTTCCTGTTCCTCAAGAGAGATTTGCTAATTATTGACAAGAGCTACTGGGAGTTAAGAATAACAGGTTAAAAGAACACGTATCCCCTTGACACTGTCACAAAAGTCCCACTGATACTCATCATCACGCTAACTTCTTCCTTGTCATGCTACAGAGAGACCCGTTAATCATTATAACATGAGCTCATCTGCTAATTAACACCAAAGGCACTTTTACTGTCCTCATAGACCTGTATCACTGCTTTTTTTTTTTTATCGCTGTGTCCCCATTGATGGTTTTCCTGTTTGTTGTAAATTAGCTGGATATACACGTAAAAATATAGAAAACAGTCTGATATTTATTGCTTTAAAATGGTTTGGTTGATTTGGATTGGTAATCCTCTCATTATCCTAGTCCGATATCCTTGTCTGGAGTTGATCCCAGAATCACTGTGTACTAGCGACGAATGAATAGACATCAACGCATCACAGGACACCCCACAAAAACTTTTATTCTGTTATACACACCAAGTAGCAAGTCACCAATCCACTGGTATGTTCTCTGGACAGTAGGAGAAAAGTGGAGAACCTAGGGGAAACCCACAAAAACACAAGAGAATGTGCAAAATTCTGTATAGACAGTAAACTGAGGTCAGGATTGAACCAAGGACCCTGCGGCTATGAGGTGACAACACTTCCCCCGCACCACCATACCATACTACCATACATCTGTACTGAAAAACATTATTGCAAGGAATCTGTCCTTAAGATCATTAGAGGTTTTGGTCCATTTACTTGAGGCATTTATGGTGAAATAGAACAGACCACTCTTAAACTCCAGGTCTGACACTTGGATCGAGAGAGAGAGAGTGAGTGAGTGTTAGCCAGTCTCTGTGAGCCCACTTCTCAGAAGAACGCAGTCATGAAAGTGGCACAGTTGCTTCTGTGTGACGGACAGCTGGCTAATCTGCACATGTTCTGTAGAACTTTTATCAGAAAATTGTGTTGCAGTACGCTCTGAGCCACCCCCTGGTTGGCGCTCTGAACACATCATAGGCCGGCCTGCCGGTTGTTTGTTTTTGCCATGTGGCCAAAGCCGGTGAGCACGTGTCCGAGTGAGTCAGAGCGTGACACTGCAGATCTAAGCTGTGCATTTCACGGCAGCACAGTTTCAAAGACAAACAACCGCCTCCCAAAATGGAGAAAGCAAGCATCTATGGTTTCTCATCTATGGTCTCATTTTTGCTTTTCATTTTAATGAAAACCAAATGCATTGGTACATGTCTCATTTTTCTACATTTTTAGATCTTTCTGATTGCTGACCCTTTGGCATTGGCCAATGTCTTCAGTGCTTTTCACCCTGTCATTTCAAAGGAAATTAAGTGCCTAAAAGTGGAAGTGCCATCTCCTTAGTCATTATCACAGACAGGCCAGGCGTTTATTGGATCTCACCTCACAAGTAGCACGGTGGTCATTAATACATGAGTGGAGGATAATGAGCGTTGTGCAGTTTTACACAGTTATAGCCACATGCTGGATGAGGGTAAGGGTCTTTACGTTCTCGCATTAATGAGGTTATCAATATGTGTGACAGGCAGAGCCTTTGGCTGGTGCTGGTGTGGTCAGTGGTTGAATGAGATCCAAAACCAAAGGCAGCTCTTGTCCTCAGGGTCATGAAGGTGCCCAAGGTTTGCTGATAAAATGCCGTTTTAAGTCCCTCTTTAATCTCCCCACTTGTATTGACAAGCCATGCCTGTGGGTGTAAATTTTACCTATACTCTGCCATCAAACAAGGAGCAAGTAGGGGCATCTGCGTCACATCGAGTTTTGAAACCTCATTGACGGGGCAGAAAGCGGACGTAAAAACGTCTTCAAAAATTACACCTGTACAAGGACGGGACTTTTTTATGGCAGTATGTTCTCGCTTAATTACTTTGCTGGTGTCTGGGGCTCATTTGAAGGCCGAGTGTAGCCCATCACAACCTTGTGTTTGTGTTTTACATACCTGAGGGAATTGAATGCTTCCAGTACAATAAGAGTTTGTCTTTAGCTTGGTGGATGTTAATGGCAGGCTGTTTGGCTATTTGTGATATTTATGAAGAGTGGACCAGCACACAATTCTTGTTTACCGACTGCACTGTTCTGTCCAGGCGAGGCCATGCCTCTTCAAATATCCTGTTTGTGTGGAAGCTTTTTGTTATCACTGGGCTGCTGTATCCAGGGCCCCAGGCTGGTCGAATAAAACATGCGAGACGGAGGTTCTGTGCTGATATCGCCTTGCTTGCAGCCTTGAGTCAGCCCCCCCCGCCCCCTATCACCCAGTTCAAGCCCTATAAATAAACACCAATTAATCACCAGCCGAAAGCCAGGCCAGGCCAAAGCTGTGACAGCACAAACCCTGGTCTCTCTCTCTCTCTCTCTCTCTCTCTCTCTCTCTCTCTCTCTCTCTCTCTCTCTCTCTCTGCTCCTCTCTCTTTTATATTCACACTTTGTCACCACAGGTTGTGGTACAGGTTGGTAGTGCAACATAAAAAGTCCAGGTTCAGTGTAATGGATGTCAGCACTTTGCCAGATGTATGGAATTTGTAACAAAGGTGTATTTGTACCAAACTCCTAAAATGTTGTCTTAAAATCTTTTTGTGAGTGTTTGTGATAGAGAGTAGTGGACAGCCTACGTTCTGCCATTTGAAAGATTATCTAAGAATTTATTGTGCAATACCTTTTGTATTGTGCTTCATTTAGAAATTCCCTGGAACTACATACTTGTGGTTTTACTTCAGCCCCAGAAGTTTAAGGGGTTTGGTTCAAGCCTTAGGTGCATTTATGATGAAAAGGTATTCTATAGGACATGCTAAATGGTGCTGTGGTGATCTGGAGACAACACCATGGAGGGCTGTAATTAGTTATTTAATTACGCTGCGATTACACGTGTGCATTGAAAAGGGGGGGAGGCTGCCCTAATGGCAGCTTACTCTCTCAGCACCTCCATTTGGGTTTTTGTTCTTAAGTGCTGTGCTCTCATTAAGCTGCCGTTTTAACCAGCATGGCACCTGCTTCAAAATCAAATGCAGACCGCTCGTTACGGCTAATGGCAGTGCGTCTGCCAGCAGCGCTCTCCACGGCATCCCACTTACTCCGCCCGCCAAAGCTAGCACGCTCCAAATTAGCTACATTTCACAAACAATTTCACCAACTCGTTACGCAGTTAGATGTTTATTGGAAGATGACCGACTTTCCCGGAGCGTCGCGGGTGCCAGCTTTAGGTGATGGAGCACTGGCCCGCATAATAGACCACAATTATGATCTGATCCTTGTCGTTTGCCACGTTATTTATGGAAACCTTTCATTGGGGTTTTTTATTATTATTTATTTTGATATGGACACAAGCCTGTCTCCTTAACCTGAGACCCCTGTTGTTTGCCCTTCACCTCCTCCCGTTCCATTGCCAACAACCCATTCATTGTATCACCAGTTTTTTAGCTCCATGATTTATTTCAAGGTCCCCCTGGTATGGACTTTTATTAATTCAAAATAGAATTCAAACTCCATTTATTTCCTCACGGTGCAGCCTTGGTGACACCGTTCCCCAGTGTTTATAATTTTGCTTGTTTCAATTTGTGCCTGGACGCCCCTGACAACCCAGGGATATGATGTATCGTACACTTGTGCCTTATCTGTTGATGTACAGTTTTAACCTTTCAGAAGGTTGCGTTCCCTTCTCGCTACACCCTTCTTGCCTTTTTTTTTTCCTGTTGCACCCCCTGTCTTGCTGGCTGAAAAGAGCAATATACACTGATGCTCAATAAAAGTCTGTCTTAACCTTGCTCCAAAGTTATCTAATGTAAATGTTTAGATTTTGTTTCCATAACATTTCCATAAAAAGAATGACCATCCATACAGCAATGGAAAGGAATATGGGGCTCTTACAGAGTAGGGAGGGGAGATTAGGTTGGGGGGGGGTTTGCACCATAGACTGCTCTACTGAATGGCTCAGCTATGTGTGACTTTGTGGTGAACTTGCAGTGCATCTGGGCTCGCTCTCTCTCCAGGGCTGTTAGTTTTGGCGTGTTTGCCCAGAGATACTGAACTGTAAATCACAGCCTGTAAAACAGGGAATGCCGGTCTGCCGTCGCATGTACTCGCTTTTCTTCATACTGAAGCCTCTGCACCTCTGCTGGGGTTTGAGGTTATTTACACAGTTCAGTTGCCCCAACTTGTCCAATGCAGGTCAAACAGGTTTTTATTTATAGATATAGCAAGAAGTAGAGGATGAGGGCGTGAATGATGAAAGTTGTAATAACCATAGTGTAGATGATGATTGCAGTGATGTGATGGAGGTGTGCGAGAGCTAAATGCAATGTAGTGCATCTAATCATGGCTCTGATGTTGATAGAGATGGCAGTATTTTCACTGATGGCATGATTGATCACAGTTGGGACTTTATGAACTGTTCCTCAGGGCTGAACTTCCTGTAGTGCCGCATAGCCCGTCAGGCGGCTTCCTGTCTGCCTCAGTAGGGACATCGAAGCCTCATTTATTATCTCTAGACAGTCAGTTTCACTAAATAATCTGGATTCATGTGTATCTCTGCACTCACCTAAAAAAGAATCATAACTCTGACACAACTTTATGTCTGAATCTCGAAGTTCAAAGAGCTAGCCGTGATCGTTCCTCGATGGACCGGGCTCCTCACTTTTCTTCAGGGCGTAGTAAATACCGCCAAAAATGATTTATATCATTGCATGAAAAGTGTGAAATAATGCAGTACTGTTTTGGAAATAAAAAGCTATAATTACCGGTGTGATTTCAGAGCAGAATTTAGATATATGAAGTGACTAGGAAAATACAAAAAGCTGTCAAGTTGGAATAAGAAATGGATCAGAAAAAAAGGTATCTGAAAACTGTCAGCTTTTCTCAGCAAGTGGGTGAGTGATGTTATTTATAGCTCTCCAGAAGTGCAACGTGAGCCAAGCCAAAATGGCTGTACTTTAAGTGTCCATGTGAATGAAACAGCTGGATTGTACTGCAACTGCACTGACAGATGCACGATTAGAGCGAGACTGCTCCCTCCATTGTGGCTTCAGTACTATGCTCACTGTGAGCATTCTGTTTAAAGCACTAATCTTCAGCGTTGTTCTTCTTCAGAATTATTATTGTTGCTGAAGTTCCATCATAAAGGTACCCTGCTTATATGTCGTCTGCCGATCTTATCGGATAATGGCTTTTGTTTTATACTCTTAGTCATGTTTCTAAAATGGGTGGATCAAAAGCAACTATTCTGGAAAGTGTTTTTTTTTTTCTCCCATCACATGTGGTTTTTCATCATTTAACTAAACAAGCCAAGAAAATCTACTTGGAATTTTTCCTTTTAAAGCAGCAGCTCCTGATTGCATGTAATTCTGAGCTGATTTCTTTATTTGCAGGTTTGGCCCGGGTCTGGTCATCTACTGGTATGGCTTTATAGCAGAACTGGACTGCCAGCGGGACCGAGGGATCCTTCTTAAAGACTGTTTCCCCTCAGACATTGTGACTCTGTGCCACGGTCCAGACCAGGGCTGATGCGATAGCTGAGGGTGACACTGAGGCTGAGGGAGTGAGGGGGTCACAGGGTATTTGCTGGTGTAGACGTGAATCCGGAAGCAATTTAGTTTTCCTGCTGCGCACAACTACTGGCAAACATCTGCCCTGAACTCCAGCTGAACTCCCAGGGATCAGGGCTGGAATCGTACCTCTGTGCAAAATCACGCCATGGAGCCTGGAGCCCTAAACTGGACCTGGACCTCTTGGGCCTTCAGGAAGGAGGAGACCTCTTATCACAGCCCTTTTCCTAGTCATTCTGCCCCTAGTCATTCTGCCAGAGGTCACCCCCATTATCAGCTTTTATGTTCTTCACTTTCTCTTTCTGTCTCCGATAAGGGTGTGGTCCCTTTCGGAACTCTGTTTGCTGACCTTTTTTTGTTTTTTGTTTTGACCTTCCCTGTTTTTTTTTTTTATTTAGGACATTTCACAGATTTGCCAAGTGGTTTTGAATAATGATGATATTCAAGCTTTCTGTTTTTACCTTTATCTTTCACATAACTGTCAAACTTGCCTTTAAAACAAATAAAGTCAAATAACCAGGAATAATATATGTCATAGCACTCTGTGGAAAGAAATAGAAAATCTACTCAGTTTTATCAAGTAAGTTGAGATTATAAAGAAAAAGTTACTGTACGTAGTTAAAGTAAAAAAGCAAACAAAATAGCAGACAGTTTACAATCTCCCTAGACTGTAGTGAACTCAGGTTGGCGTTCCAGGAGACTCCTCCTGCATTCTGTCTGGATGAAGGACGAGAGAGGGCCCTCAGAGCTGCAGTACCATGGTGAGATATGAGCGAGATCAAGAGCTTCCCCTCTCTCTCCCTGTACTCTGTGTTAATCAGGCCCAGACCTGCTCTGACCTGCTCCTCTCAGGGAGGAGTGCAGCGGAGCTTTACCCATCCCTGACCCCTCTCTCTCTCTCTCCCCCCCCCCCCTCCATACGCCCTTACAGCACTCCTTCAGTCTGTGTGGACCTCGCCGCTCTACTTTTCAATGGCAATAAAGTGTTACATGATTTGTTACCCTTAAACCTCTAACCCTAAAGCCGCCCCCACTCCGTTTAGGCCTCAAGCATCAGGGGTCAGAGAAGGGTCATGGGGCGGCCATGATTTCCTCTGTCGGGCCCATTCCTCCAAACGGTACAAAACAACGGCCCCCCAGCGTCCAGTTAACAGAGCCTTATTGCACAGCTATGGAATGCTTAGACATCACTTTACAGCTCCTTTTGGACACAAAAACCCAGCATTTTTAAAAAGGGAGCAAAATGCAACGTGAAATAAAGAAGACAAAAAAAATAGTAAACAGCAGATTCAGTTCCTCTCAGCTTTCAAGCCTTCCTGCCATTGTTTTTCAAGATGGCTGTTGCACAAAAGAGGAGCTCGGGTCAACCACTATAAATTAGTTTCTGCATACAATGCTAACCAAATAGTGCTTTTTTTTTACTGTCACTACAAAGGAAGGTCAGAGATGAGACACGGGTGCTGAGATTTCCATGATGCAATTGCAGGTTTCCAAATAAATGATAAAGTACACTGTGTCTTTATTTCTGTTTTTCCTAGGCAGCCTCCACTCTCCAGTTTTAGATTCATTGTTCTTGTCACAACATTCTCCTTGTTAAAGTACTCTCCAAATAAGGCCTGCCTTATGTTGTTGTTTGTGTCCAGCTCTTCTTTCACCGGTTTAACTCTTAATAACTTAAATATCATAGTCCTTAAAATGGTCATCGTGATCAATTAAAAATGTGTTGCATGACCATACAAGTATTTATTTTTTTCTGATTCTCCTAGCATTTTGAATAAAGCACACTGCACATTCTGTGTATAGGAAAAGAGGCTTAAAGAAAGTCTCAAATTCAAGTCCATTCCTCTGTTGTGCTCTTGTAGCCAGACATGTCACAAATGCATGCAGCTATACGCTTTACTCAGACAATATGCCAAAGAATGGCCATCCACAGAGGGTTGTGCTTGCTTATTAATGTGGGAGAGCGGTTCACGTAATGGGCTACAGCAGCGCTCAGCATGCTCTCTCCATTACCGACTCTGGCCAAGCACAGAGACCGCTCAGCACCGCAGACTGGCCAAGACTCAATGGAAAGCATGTTCTAGAACCTTAAAAGAGACAAAGACACTCTGCTTATTTCTTTTTGACTTTATTTATTGAAAAAACCAAAAGTGTCATATAACTCATGAGGCCACATGTTTAACACACTTTTGAGAGAATTAATACAGACTTCTGGCAAAAAAAAAAAAAAATCATCTTTCTCTACACACTATATCCGTAAATCATCCTGTGATCCTCGGTTGTGTAGTTGTGCTCGGGAGGATCTATCAATTTTGCAACTGTGTCATTTGATAAAAGCAGTAACAGTTTGTATGTGAAAATAGAGCCTACTTTTAAGAGAAAAGTACAGCTTAAAAAGAAAAGCTGAAGGAATAAAAGCTTGAGGACATCTTTCAGGAGAGAATAGATCCAGATTGTTATTACAATCAGATGGGATGTATGTGCAGGCACGAAATGGCATTTCAGCTGTTGTTTAACTTTGGCTGAGGTTGTAAGCACTCTGCACAGCTGTGTGCACTCCACCATTAACATATCTATCTTTCACTGCCACAGCAGGTGTGCGATCATGAGCTGCTATAGATTTAGTTCGGATCCACTGGGGTACTCGCAGACAGGCAAAAGAGATCTGACCAAACATTCTTCAGTAACAATTAGCTATCATTCTGTGATCTGATTCCAGGGCTTGAGAGAATTGTGGGAGGAATATTGTTGCTTTAAGAGTGCGTTACGAAGTTCATACTAGGTACTGACTGTCTTTCAGTATCTCACTTGTGTTCTTTCAGTCTTTTATCTGTTAGGTGAATGTTTGGACCACCTTGGTGGTCTTGGTGTTGTCTTTCAGTAAGCTGAGAATTTTTTAACCTTTTTTAATTTTTTTTTCTGTTATTTGAAATATATACATGTAATGTATTTTTTTTAAAGAATTATTGTCGATATATTGAATTTGAAAGAAAACCCATTATATTAAACATAAAGAATTATGTTTAATATAATGTTTTTTGTTTTTTTTTTTGTTTTAAAGATTATGGTCAGTAACCTCATGTAACTATGATGTAGTGAGTAAGATTTTTTTTTTTTTTTTTTAAATCCAAAGGTAGAGATATGTCTATAAAATCTTTTCCATATTTGGAGTTCTTTTCGGTAAGAAAGTAGGCATAATATGCCTTTATGCTGAATGTAAGGGCGCATTGTTCTCGTAGCTCACCCTTTCATACATTTGTTTGTTTTACAGTAACACTTTTGAGACATGAAGAGAAGCTTCAAATAAAGGGTCCCTTGTTTTAACCTCGGGTTGGGGGAGTGGACTTTGGCAGGTGGGGGAGGTCTCTGTGTTGTACCTTCCTAAACGTCATAGACCTGAGTGACTTTTGGAAACTGGTAGACAAGCAGTAGATGGCATGACATTCAGCAAGATGCGTGACTATAACACAGAGTTGGGAAAATATGATTCTGTAGTTGGTGAGGGAACTAAGGAAGAATATGATATGGGGAAAACAAACTGTGGCGCGCCCAAGCCACAAGTTCACAATTGTGAGTGAGATCTCCTGATGAGAGCTGTCACTGCCTTGTTACTATGAAACAAATGTTCTTGGTCGATAGTGATGCTTTGTTTGTGTGTGCATGTTTGCGTGTGTCTGCACACTTAACCCCAGCTTTTTCCAAAACAGCCAGAGCTACCAATCCTGCTGATAGCAAAGAGCTATCAGAACGCTGCAGGCTACTCAGACAGACGTTCAAAAGTATCCTCCTTTTTTTCCCAAAACAAGCTGAATGATCATTAATCATCATAAAATAAATCCTGTATCGTTCTCAACAGACATGAGACAATGTGGAATTACATGTGGCCACTGCCACATTTCAGAAATGTTTAAGAAGGGAGATTACTTCTTTCATTAAATTGTTGCCAGTGGCAACATAATATTTTTTGTGTGATGATGGCCAGGGGAGGATGGCATGCTTATTTTGGAGGGGAATGAAGTTGTAGGTGACGAGCCACCCCTCTGCTTTATGAACATTTTTGGGTTTGGTTCCGGTGAGTAATTACATGTTCTACTGAAAGCCTTATCTTTTCCTAAATTACCACAAGCACTTTTTTTGTACTTTTAGTGGAATATTTTAACAAATCACTGGACCTGAAACATGTTTAATAACGTTCTGTCAACTGCATGATTATAGCAATGACTTTGAAAAAAATACTGCATTATAAATCCATCAGTAGCAAAGAAATCTGGATAACTTGAATAAAACTAAAGCTTCATGCAGCTGGCTGTAGGAAACATGTCTCTCTATATAATATATATATATATATTATATATATATATATATATATATATATATATATATATATATATATATATATATATATATATATATATATATATATATATATATATATATATATATATTATTTACATATTAATTCCTAGTGTTATGTATAGTATAGTTATTTTTATATCTTTACTTTTGAGGGTCATCCACAGCCGGTACCAAATTCCTTGTGTGTGAAAAAACCAATAAACCTGATGCTGATTCCTCTAAAATGTAAAAACTTGCAACGTGTGCTAAAAGTGTTCCTTATCACAATTTTATAAAGACCATAACTGATTAACTGATTGATAAACTGACACAATAGACCAAAGAGAAAGGTACAATTAAGATTTTACATTAAACCAGCTCATTTTTTATGATTACCTCCTGTCTCCAGGTGTGTCTGGTCTAGACACCACACGCCCAAATTTTATCATTAGACTTGCATTAATTACAGTCCTGTTTACAGATAAGATATGCAGCATTACTAGTTAAAGTGAGCTTATCTGCCTTTTAATGATGCCTCTTGAAATGCACAGATTTGAGAAAGCAGCTGCTGAATTAGTGATTCACTCTGTTTTCACAGAATGGATGAGTCCGGATATGCTCCATACTTCTTGCCTGAACTCGTGAGCTGTCTTATGTCATAGTTTGGACATCTCTTGTTTCTATTTATTGCTATGAGCTGTCCGGATAGGCTAAAAAAGCTCTTGACACCAGCTATTGGTTTTCAACACCAGCATTCCCACCTGCTAACAGTGTGCCCACCTCTGTGCTGTTCTAACAGTGACACACAGCCCACTGTGCAGCTCTGTACCTCTCTATACTCTTCTGTACACTCCTCTACTCTTCAGTTCTGTTCCTGGAGAAGGAAAAGTGTTCAGTCTCAGTGCTCAGCCTCAGCCGGACTTTCTTCATAATCACTATTACCTAAATCTAAATCATAACATTTACTGAGTGCTAATTCAAGCTGTACCTTTAATGATCCGTTATAAACTATGTAAAAATTCTCAGGAAGCCGTATCATGTATTGAAGGTTTGTTTATTCACGCATTTCTTAGTTTGTTTATTCTAACTCTGCATAAATGTATAGAGATCAATACACGCGTTTACGCTTAAATCGTGTCCTTGTATTTTCAGGCATTATCTCTAGGATTAAAGCTAGTCACTGAGTTGTTAAGTCTGTAACAAGCTTTTATTTTCTTCTCGTTGAGCAGCAACAATAAACTTTCGAAAATCCTCGGACTGTCGGTCTTCCTGCTAATTCCCACATCGAAAGCTTTAACTAAAAGCTAAATGAATTGTGAGCCGCATTAAAACAGAGCAACAGCCTTTCCTTTGTACTATAGCTTTTTGTTTATTTTATTTCCTGCGACAAGCAGTATTCAGTAAAGATTCTTATTTTTATTGGTGTTAGCGTTAAAAATTATTTTATAATATGTTTATAATAATAATTATTTATAACTTAACATAGGCCTATAGTCTATTAATTATTCTTTGTTGTTGTTGTTGTTGTTATATTTAATATTAATTAGGCAAATTATTTAAATG
>JAUCMX010000008.1:18240101-18310101 GCA_033459395.1 Hemibagrus guttatus
CAGCTATAAAGATCAACGAACGTGGCCAACGAACCGAGTGGACAAAGAGCACAGAGTTAGTAAGGAATTCTTGTCTAAGTTATCATTAATTATAAATGTTATATTTTTCTGGATTCGTTTTTTAAGAACTATATCCTGCATTATTATTATTATTATTATTATTATTATTATTATTATTATTATTATTATTATAAGCAGTATTAGTAGTTTTATAGCATTATCTATGAATTTATATAGACTACTACTCTATATATATGACATTAAGAATGGAGTATAACTATATATATATATATATATATATATATATAAGAGAGAGAGAGAGAGAGAGAGAGAGAGAGAGAGAGAGAGAGAGAGTTATAGTTATAGTTATAATTATACTATCGTTAATAATCTGTATATAACATCGTTATAATCTCTGCATATATGAGTAAAACAGCAATGCACATAGCACGTCTCATCTACTGAATAAAAATTCTAATGAGTTTTCGGGGTTAGGTTTTTTTGGTAAAAAATGAAACAATGAGGCTAGAGGGGGGGGGGGGAGAGAGAGAGAGAGAGAGAGAGAGAGAGAGAGAGAGAGAGAGAGAGATGCAGCTTTGAGAGTGGTGCATAAACATTCAGGACACTGAAGGCTTACAGAGCTCAGAGAGCTCAGTGCCAACAGCAGGGGGCGCCTCAGAGCAACTCACACATTCAAACACACACACACACACACACACACACACACACACACACACACACACACACTCAACAGGAGAAAACAGCCATTGTTTCAGCTAATGCTAAAGCCCCGATAAAACAAACTAGCCTAATGCTAATGAGACAGCTATATGTGCTCTTACTTACTCATTTACATTTTAACGCCTCAGCTCTATCAATAAATCACAGCAAAACTGTTAGCTCATAATGTTTTAAATACAAAATGTTTTTTTTTTCTCTCAAAAAACCATGATGGCCAAAATACAACATGAATCTCCAGTCTGTAGAATAATAATAATAATAATAATAATAATAATAATAATAATAATAATAATAATAATAATAATAATAATCTCTTTTAACCATGCAGTAGTTTCAACACACATTTGAGCACACTGGAATCTAACAAAATCAAAAATGAAATATTTATTACAGCATTTGTGACTGAACACCTTTGAAACATTACGTCACAGTCCTCATACAAGTATTTAATGTATTTTTTTTTGACAAAGCTTAAGGGGGGGACAGCATCTTTATCATCTAGTGAGGAACACGTGCTGAAAAAGGAAGGAATTCATGGACATACAATATCAATGCCACAGCAGATCTGAAACTAGCAAAAAACATTCTTTTTTTCAATTGAGGTAAACACATAGAATATCTAACAGGAAACAATTAATAGACTGAACTCTGTACGAAGTTTGTTACAATATTCTCTTAGCTCTTCTCCAAGCTTTGAGTTCATAATTTAAGTTCTTTTTTCCTCTTCTTTTTTTAAAAGTTTTTTTTGGTGCATCAACCACCAATAGCTTCTCTAAGTGCCAAAGAATCCACCATAGTGTTTGTGCTGTCCATATGGTGTGCGTGTTGATCCAGAGGCATGGAAACTATTGTGGGATGTTGCTTTTCAATGGATATGCTTCCTTCAATAGGCTCTTCCATGATAGAGTCCATGATACAAAAAGAAAAAATAAAATAAAAATGTATAAAACCAACACAATCCAGTGCTTGGGCAATTCAAACTAAGAACTTTACCTACAGGGAAACATTCATTCATGAACCAAGAAAGAGGGGCCTGAAATAAAGGTTGGTGTTGAATCAGACAGAGAGAGCAGGCTTCTCAGCAGCCTCTCTGTAGAGTGCTACTTCTGGTCCTTATCGGGACGGGTCCACTGCCTGCTCAGGTCTTTGTGTTAGTGCCAATGTTTTTCAGAGATGTTTCTTCCTTTATTTATTTCTTTGTTTTGTTTATTTTTTTTTTATTGCTGCAATGAGACCACCTCTCCCTTAGGGAACAGCACGCACAGTGTGAAAAGCAGGGGGTTAACCTTTAATTCTAGCACTAGGTCTGGAAACATAAATCGAGTGATCAACCAAAATGCACAAGTTTTAACTTAGTGTCTATACTTTTATACTACAGTAGTTGTAACTCTTGGAGTCTCTTTTGTCTTTTTTATCTTCCAGAATTATTTCTTTCAAATGGTTCAAAAGAGAGCATGGATCAGTGAGTGTTGTGTACATGTGTGTGTGTGTGTGTGTGTGTATATGTGTTTATTTCAGTTTGCACTATTGCGCAATAAGTCCAAAATGTCTTCTGTTGATCTTTAACAAAAGCCCAAGACTTTACAAAGTGTTCTTGTCAGCTTGGTCCTCCATCGATGAAAGTAACAAATTTGACAAGATTTAAAAAATTATCACAGCTCATCTGGAATTCCATATTTCGAGTGTCTAATTCTGGTCAAAATTGTTCCATTTTCATCCTGTTCTTAAAAATAATCACAAACAAAATCGCTTTAGTGGCGTGGGCAGGGGGAAAGTTTGAAGTTGTTTTCTCGCTTGCTCTTGTCTGGTTCCCTTTACACTACTGGGCGTGGATGTCCAGGCCTTGTCCACCAGTGCTGTGGTCGATGGGGGTGAGAATAGGGGGGCTCTGTGCAGACATGCTCATGGCGGGATGAGGAGGAGGTCCTCCGTGCATCAGCATGGCGTGGTGAGGAGGCACGTGGCCCGGAACGTAGTGCAGCGGGGGTCCGTGTCGTAGCTGAGAAAGGTGTGGTGGCATCTGTGGAGGAGGAGGAGGTGGAGGAGAATAAGGTAGCTGTGCCATGCTCATGCCCATAGGACCACTCTGAGGTACGTACTCCCCTGGCATGCCCTGCAGACCTGCAAAAAACACACCAAGATTAAAGGGTTAGAAATCCTGCTTACACTCACACCATTATACATAAGCTAGAGTCTCCTGATTGTAATACAAAATAGAATAAAATAGACATTGGAAGACTTTGATATGTGTTCTATATTTTTTCCATACCAAATAGCACACTAAGCATTAAACAGGATATTTGATTAAACACAGAGTAAATCCACATCAACTGAATCTTTTTGCTCTTTGAGTGTGTAGGACACATGGAAAGCTACACTGCAGTATTTCAGCTCCTTGCGGGACACATTCAGCCCGATACATTCCTGCTCACTTCTCATGCTGTAAAGTGATCTGCACATCCATCCACTGACATCGCAAACTGGCAAGTTGCAAAGAAACCTGCATATACATCCAATCCCCAGCTGATTTTAGTGGTCATATTTGATTTAAATCCCTTTAACTAAAGTATTAAATAATTCTGGGGCTCAGTTAACTATCACAACATGAGAACTACACATAATAGATATTTTCCTCTTAAGGGAACCTTTTTCAAAAGCAAAGGAAAACTGGAAACTATGGTATTGGAAATAAATGTTCTACTAAATGTAGAATGTATGAAGGATGTGAAGACACCTCAACAAAAGAGAAATATGTACAGGACATATTTGTATGTAAATTTGCTGGAGGTTGGAGGTTGCTAGGTTCGTTGTGTTATACTATGGGTTTGCAGGTATGGGTGTAGAGCAGGCCAGGGGACAGCAGAGTCCTGGGCTGCGATGCTTTGTAATGTGAACCCCTAGGGGATTAGCAATGGCCAGTTAAGGCGGGGGAAGAGGGGGTCGCCCCAAGGTCACCAGGCATGCTCACGCTCTGCATTCCTCTACCTTGGTACCCTGCAATTAAGAAATTACACAGGAGGACTTGGAGGGGGAAGAGCAGCTGAGGGTGAGATTAATGAGCGATCTTGTTGGTTGAAAGAAGTGTCATTTTTGAATACTTGCTTTCCACCTTACTCATTCGAATGCACATGTTTGTTACGACGCTCTTTTAAAAGCCCGCTATCGTAGCCATAAAAAAAGTAAATCAATCTAGGCAGAGAGGGCAGCAGGAGTGTATTCGCCTCCATATAACCTAGATCGGCTCCTGTTAAAAGGCCCAGCAGATGTTTTTGACACTGTAAGCTGGTAATCTCAAGTCTTGTAAGCTGCAGTCATTCTGTTAAGTAGATCTGTGCAGTGCAGTGCAGTGCCCCCCCCCCCCCCCCCCTCCTTTATTAACAGGAGTGGTAAAAACCATCTGAGGACAATAATGCCGCCTGGACCGGCCTACTCTCTCTCTCTCTCTCTGCTTGCTCCAGCAGAGCAGTCTGCTCAATGGCTGATGATAATTAACTACCAAATATACCATATTGTGTGGCTGCATAATCAAATCAAGAGACGGTAATATTCCTCTGTATTAAGCTATTAATGTAATTGGTCATGAAGCATAAAATATGTTATGTAATTAAATAGTCTAGAAAGTATATAGCCTATATCAAGAATTATCCAAGCTGAGCAAATGTTGTCTCTCTGTGGCTGTTTTAGGGAACATTGCTCTCTGCATTTTTGACTCCATTAGCAGTGTGGTGGTGCTGGTGGTGGTGATGGTGGTAGAGCGGGGATTTGGAATAGGCTGTTGGAAGAATGGTGACCCTTTGGAAAATCCACTGCCTATTTACATATAAAGGGTTCTTTTAATCAAGGTAAGTGTTATTATATTGTGCCTCATTGAGCAGAGGAGTTTAGGTGTTAAATAAAATTTCCTCTGCCCTGGCGCCTTTGGGATGTGATATGTCTTGATTTCTCAAATGTCAGCGCCACGGTGCTGGCGGGAGGTATAATGGGTGTCTTAATCAGGCAACAGCCATTTAGCCTTGGAGAGAAAGAAAAAGCGAGAGAGCGAGAGAAGAGAAATCCCCCCTTTTATATGCGGCCATTCTTTAACGTCTGCGTCCCTTTGAATTTATCTCGGCATCTCTCCTGTCTCTGGGTCTTATGTTTGGGATTCAGTGCCCCCTCCCCTCTTCCCTGTAAAAAATAATCAAAACACACGGGTTCCTCCCAGTGAAGGATCGGTCGTGTCACCCTCGGCCCGTATATCTCGCCCAGGGACCATAATGTACTGCAGCATTCCCGGCTTTGCATATAAGATAATTTGGGCATCAATCCTTCCCCAGACAGATTTATGTCACTCTGAGGACAGTTTCACTTCTCCTTCTTTATCGCTTCACTGGAGCCTGCTTAATTTCTCCCCGTCAGCCCCTGCCCCTGGAGATGTTATTTTTTCCCTAAACGTCCAACATTTGCATTGGCTGCCGGAGATGGGGAGAGCAATGCCACTGTTGTGATAAATAAATTTGTGGCCAGTGCTTTTCTCCTTTGCTTTTTCTTCCCCTGGCGTCTGGCGCCACAAGTCCGCTCCTCCAGGGTGGGCATCGCAATACTTCCTTCTCTCCTAATAAAACCATAGCAGGCTCATCCAACACAATGTGCACCAGGGGTTTGATGGTTATGCGTGGAATGTGTTTGCTGTTATTTAGGGTCAGTATCATGGAGGTTCGAAGAGTGAAAAAAAGAACACGGAAAGAAAAGCTGAGAAAAAGCACCGGTGTACTTACTTCCCCCTTTTCATTGAGTTTTGTTTTACAAGGTGGGGGTTACATGTAGTGCCATTGCCCATCCATGCCCATATTCATCCCCATTCCGCTCATAGGCCCTGGAAGAGGAGAGAAACACCAGAGAGCGATATGAGTCACAGATAGTCAGAACAGAGCCCACCACTAGAGAGAAACAGGTACAGCAATAGAAAGATGAAGGATATTCCACCCCATCCAAGACAAGCACCTGTTGACTGAAATTTGTGACCAAGATTAATAATGAATGAGGTTAAACAGGCGGCAGGCACAGTGAGACTGAAATAGCATGCGTGAAGAAGCAGAGCAGACCGTGAACTAAACCAGGAGTGAGTAGTGATCCAGTTGAGACAGTGGTTAGTAACTGGGCATAGTAAGGTCAGATATGAGCTTACCTGCTGGCCGGATTCCCATGTGTTGCTGGCCATCCAGCACAAAGCTGCCCATGGGCTGACCCTCTGGACTGTACGCCGCTCCCTGGCTCACTGAAGGATCAAGAAGAAAACCTGATTGTAGTCAAAACGTGGACAGGAGGGGAAAAGAAGAGAAGACATACCAGACAATGAGCAAATATTCCAGCTCTAGCCCAAACACACTATAAGACATAGTGATACATCCATGAGTCAAAGATCTAGTATGCGAACTTGCAGAGCCAGTCCAGGGCATACTTGAACATGTTCACAAGAGAAGGACAAATTAAACTCACACTCCAGTGAAGTGAAAACAGAAAGCATCTGATTTGTCTGATAAAACACAGGATCATCTAACCCACACATCTTTAGTTTCTGTTATATTACTACAATCTCATGCTGTTATTATGAGCACTTGTGTGTTATCTCCAGAACACACTGAAAAGTGGTTAGTCATGCTGTATTTGGAAAGTTTGCTGATTGCGACATCATGCATTCAAACATTCAAAAGGTATCCAGCCCCCATGCCAGGAGGAACAATTTCAGAACATCTTAATGCAGTAAAAGTTTCACATCGTTTACACAATTCCCTTCACAATTTGATGGACTTCTTCCAAATGTTACGTCTATAAAATCCCCCAATATCTTTAAGGCTATTCCTTTTGGACCATTTTGGAGTTTATCACGATGTGCTTTTTAATCATCTGGGTTTCCAGAAGATATGGCAAATCATCGTCTGTCTAATCAATTTACAGTGTGTAGTCTTTTTAATCCTTTTACAAAAATAGCAGCTCTGTCGATACCTGCATGCCAGAGGCAGAAATCAGAACTAAATCAATAAACACAGAACCCTCTGGATTCTTGCTTCGTATTTTCAAAACGAATTAATTACTAAGAATTACAAGAAGCATATTATGAAGCATATTACAGAGACAGTTAAATGCTCTACACATTCCTCTAAAGTACTCTCGTGGCCAATTAGCATTTCACAGAGAATGTGTGCTAATGTACCTCTAACAAGCTAGATTGGGAACATCTAATTAGAGCCATAAGCTAACATGCTTGGTCATATTGGCACATGTCCCACTGAGGACGCAGGAAAGCAGAGGATGGGAAAAGGAGGAAGACTTTGTCCCATAATGGCAGACTGTGTGTGAATGTTTATCTGCCAAAGACCTGATTGGAATAGGGAGCAGAGGAAGAGAGAGCGATGGTTTTACCTGCTCGATTTGACTGGTCAATCATGGGCTGTACTATTCTTCTTCTGGCATTAATGAACCTGGGAAAAGACAAGACAGAGGAAAAGAACAGAGACTTTAAATCACCTACCATTAAAGAAGACAAATATTCATTACAGAGCACAATCAAGACAAAGCCATTTGCATGACTTTATGGCTGCATTAGCGGCTAGCTCCTCGAAAAGCAATCAAAACCGAGAAACAACAACAAAGGAGCGATTGTGCTCCGGCTTGGGAGCCCAAAGTGGTATCCTTTTAATGTCCCTTATGATGTATTCCTTCAGCTTAATAAAGCTTTTGATTACTTTTGGTAACTATGGCTACTCCAAAGACATTCCACAAGCATTGCATGTAGTTGTGGTGAGGCCACTGTGCATTTGACACTCTGGGGCTCCTCACACTGCACCTTCACACCGGTCCTCTCGTGCACATAAACGTTACTCTTAGTGGGTTATCGCTCATTAGAAATTCAGAATAAGTTAAAAGTTTGTGAGGGCCAAGACACAAATGGTTCCTTTCAGTCTTTCACTGGCCTTCTCCATGCCCCCCCTCTCTGGCTGCATTGTAGGGGGCTTTTGCTCCCCTCCCAGATGTCTTTAAACGAGGACCAGGCACTGCCCCTCTGTGCTTTCACGAGGTATTGTTATGTCAGCAAGCCCATCAATTAGGCTGTCTGAAGTTTTATCACCACCGCAGCAGCAAATAAGCACAGTTCCACAAAGACACCCTGGCCCTGCTCTCTCCTGCCGCTTTGCACTGTAAAGCCTGCAGGGTCACCACAAGGTTAGTGCCAGCCAGGGAAGCCCTTTCTTTCAGGCAGAATGGGACCCCCAATGCTGTGTCAAGTCAAAGACATACCAATCCATGCCGAATGAAAAGGCACTCTTCTAACATACTCGGACTGCAGAGAGATGTTAGGGCTACAGGTACCAGCATGTGTTTGATATTAAAGAGAGGTTACGATCATGGCTAGGCTATCCTAAATGAACAGCAGTGGGAGACGTAGCCTAACGCACCCAGAGCAATGCTACAGGAATGGTCATTAGATGCAATGGAGAACTGGAATCAATTTGGGCCCCTAATCCCTCATGAACCCCTGATACCTGCCCTTACCTTCTCCTATTAACTTAAATGCCCGTAATCTGGGCTTTCAAAGTGACAGGCTTAAATTTACAAAATACAAAAATGGGAAAAGAGAAGTCCAGCTCATTTGCTCCGAGTGCAACGAATGTTTCTTTTTGACTTCAAGAGATGAGCGGCATGGCGATTGAAGAAAGAATCAGTTGGTATTAACAAAGGCCATTGTACTGAAGCACAGCAACTGGAGCACACCTGTGTGTGTGTGCTCTCACACACACACACACACACGCACACACGTGCACACACACACACACACACACATATATATACACTACCGCTCTAAAGTTTGGAATCACTTGCATATTTCAGCTTGATTTCAACTACGGAGGAAGACTCCATCAGCCAATCCATCTTGTGGGAGATGCTCCAGGAAGCATGGGGTGAAATCTCATCAGATTATCTTGAAAAATTGACAGCTAGAATGCCCAGGCTGTAATTGCTGCAAAAGGTGTTTTTATGAAGGCAAAGTTTGAAGAAAACATTTATCATTTCCATCAAAATCATTATTTGTAACTCTGACATGTCAGCATGTCCTGTTCTTTTGCTAGATTTTCTGTTCAGACTAATTTCATGTGTGTTTCCTTGGAAAACAATAACATTTTCGAGTGATCCCAAACTTTTGAGCGGTAGTGTATATGTCTAATATTAGATACTGAAATCTATTTTTAAACCACAGAGTTCCTAACGATCCCCAGAGATAATTGAAATCAAAGTCATGCATCATGTCCTCTCTAAGGGCTGTCTTTGTTGTCAGAAAATGCCACTATCCCTGTAGCGAGGTCAAGATTTAATCTCTGGCATGTAAACACAGGAAAAAAAATCCCCCCTGTCAGGATTTTCTGGACAGACAGCAAAAACGAGGCCTGCCAAGCTCTACAGAGCTTTAACTCGCTGCATTAAAGCTCTCAAAGGCTCAAATCAGAACCATGTGCACCCTCCCCCTTCACCATGCTCCCAGAACTGGACCATAAACACGTAATGTTAGGAATGTTCCTCACAGGTGAAGAGAATGCCTACTTTCTATCAGAGCATATTGAGCCAAGAAGAGAAATAATTATACGCACTAGTTAGCTGGGTTTTATCTAGAAATCATTTTTGTTTAATAAACCCAAATGCAATATTATATTCGTGTATTTGTATATTATTATATTGTATTATCTGCTTCTTGGCAAAGAGAGCTAGATAATATTGCCCTTGAACAAACATGCTCCACATAAAACACACATTTTCTCAATGTTATTCATGTATTTCTTAAACAGCTGCCACCGGGATTGACCTCTTCATGTCAGTGCCGTCCCCACTGGACACATCTTTGCACAATACAACACACAAACACCACAGCGTCTGTTTTCCTTCTCCAAACTGTTGCCACAGTAACACAGCGGGGGCTGACCAGGGCCCTCTTCTGCCCCCAAAGCGCCTTTTATCAGTTAGAGTAAAGCCAATTGAGATTATCAGAGCTGGGCTTGATAACACTGTTTTCCCTCCTCCCATGAGCTGCTAATGGGGTGTGCTTAGAACAACACCCATGCCAAGCCTCCAGAGAAAAGCAGCTTGAGCTGGCACACTGGAGCAGAGGCCTGCCGAAACACACACAGACTCATACACACAGACCAGGGGGACCTAACCGCAACTGCTACCTCCCTGTGTGAGTCCCAAATGTGTACCGAGTCCGGCCACGAGGACAGGGTACTTCCAAAGTCTTACTACCATTTTTATTATTTACATCTGGTAGAGTACTTATTATAGCTCGAGCCTGCATAACATTATATACCAGCCGTCTCTCTCTCTCTCTCTCTCTCTCTCTCTCACACACACACACACACACACACACACACACACACACACACACACACACACACACACACACACACACACACACACACACACACACACACACACACACACACACACACACACACACACACACATACATATACATATACATACACACACACACACACACTGCTGAACATTCCCCTGTGAGCATACTGACTTGTATTATCACCCCTCCCCCTGTTCCCTACACCCAGCATGGGAACTCCATGCTGTCTTCAAACAAATAATTAAAGGCTAGGTGAAGGGGTCACTGAAAGGTCATTTCTCTGGATACTCAACAGAATGTGTACATTACAGCAGGAGATAAAAAAAAAGCCTGGCACTCTGGCTGTGTTTAATGTGTAGGCTGGCAGCTTTTAACAAATCAATCGAGGAGTGAAAGACCAAAAGAAAGTCTTTTGCAGTATTTACAAAGACATAGGAACATGGAAGAAAAATCAAACTTATGCCATATATACATACACACACACACACACACACACACACACACACACACACACACACACACACACACACACAGTGTAACTATATGGGCATGGGGTTGTGTAGTTGCAGGTGTTATGTGGAAAACAAGTCAATTGCTTCTTTCCACAGAAGAACCAAGTCGGTCTTCCCTTCCT
Source organism: Hemibagrus guttatus (assembly GCA_033459395.1). Taxonomy (NCBI): domain Eukaryota; kingdom Metazoa; phylum Chordata; class Actinopteri; order Siluriformes; family Bagridae; genus Hemibagrus; species Hemibagrus guttatus. Next base: position 18,250,862 of record JAUCMX010000008.1, read on the forward strand.
TCATGTGACATTCTGTCAGTGGATCACTTTCACTGAGATTTAGAGCACCACCATAAACAAACCACCGCCAGTGCAAATAGGAATAATGGAGACAGAGCTGCAGGAGTCCACTTGACATCACTCTAGCATGGAGCTGCATCAACACTCTCTGTCCAACCAGAAATCTCAACTCAAACAGCCCAAGGGGAGCTTCCAGGCAGGCAAGCGTGTTAAACAGGCTATGCAGCAGGCTTCTGCACTCTCGACTAAATTTTCGCCTTGCTATGTCACATCACATGGGGTAATGCAGTAATCCTACAGTTTCGGAAAGCAGCAATGGCTGCCTTGCTGAGTCATTGGAACGCCACAATGTATGGATTACTGCTATCAGAAAGCACGAGAGATTGAGAGACAGGATCTAAAAAAGTGATCATGCTTCAAAAAGCATGCACAAATGTGTTAAACGAGTGACATTAAGTAAAGATCAATCCATCCAAATGGCTGGGAAGGGATGCAGTGTATATACTAGCAAAAATCTTTCCTCAAACAAAATTCAGCATTCTCAGACTAAACTTCTGACAGCATTGCTGTCTGCTGTCGATTAAATCTCAATTCTAAGAGAAAATAAGTCACTGTTGAGTAAGATTTTTTTTAATGGCTTAAGGGGGAAAATCGCTTCAGTTTCAACTTTGACCTGGGAAGTGTACACAGATTAAACCTGGGAAGTGTGGGTTTAATAAAAGCAAACATGTCCCAATTATCACCCACTAACAGGGTCAGGCATGTGTCTGCAGGCCACCGGCAGCCTCTAATCTGCTACGGGGTAAATACAGATTTCATATCGGCCTGCTGGACAGACAAAGTAACAATTTAAGCTGGTCGCCAGCTTGTGCCTATCTGTGGATTTATCATAAACTATCTGAGAGGATCTATTCAGAGCCAGTGCAGAGGAAGGGTGGAGAAAAAGTGAGTGACGCTGGAAGAGAGGGGAGGAGTGTGTATACGCTGCCTCCAGCCCATGAGATCTCTCTCTTCTTTAACTTAAAACAGGAGTCGGGAGACATATCGCGGCAAGCATTACCTCAGCCTGTCGCTTGATTCAGTACAGATGGGAGAGCAAGCTGAGCAGGATTCTGTGTGTGTGTGCGTGTCTCTTTTGGATGAGGGCTGTGGGAGCCTGTGTTCAGACCATTGTGGTGTTTACATAGTTCTCCACTGCTCCTCTTAGAAAGGAAAAGTGCTTCACCTTTTCTTACCTTGGCAGATTTCACCGCTTCATTTCCTCCCTTGGCCCTGCCATTCCTCTCCCTCTCCCACTTTTTTCCACAGGCTTCAGCTCTCCCCCCAACTTCTGCTGCATTCCTCTCTGTCACATATGAAGAGAATTTGTACTCGTTCTCTCACTCTTTGTCTCTCTGAGCTATTTTTCTGCACCAGTTTCTCGTCAGCAGGAGTCATTAAGATCCAAGTGGAAAATCAGACAAAGAATTATATATTTGTTTTGCAAACTGACACGTTTTAATGAGCTGCTAATTAAAATAAATCAATAGCACTGCGGCATTCTCTCTGTCTTTCTCTCTCAGTCGCTGTCTCTCTCACTCTCTTTTTCTGGAGCATCATGCTGCAGTCAGAGCAAAGCAATGACTCTGGCTCTGTCTCCAGACATGCTGCGATGGCTCAGTCCATTTCAGAGATTCCAGATTGGCATCCATCAGAGGAGTCAAGCTCCATGTAAAAAAAATAAAAAAATAAAAAAATTGCGACTCTGGAACTTTTCCACTCAGTCATGAGCTGTGCAGTGCCAGAACTGTAGAAACGAGAACTATCTCTATAACTCTCCCTTTCATGGCAATTACACAGATATAAACGTGGCTGGGAGGCAGTGTAGAGCTACCGCACCTGTGGCACATTCCCACTTAGATACAAACCCACGAACAGGCTGGGTTGAGGGATGTCACCCCCCCAGTCTGCTGGACAGTCCAAGCCTACCCCTGTGTGGAAGGAGTGGGCCCAGCTGTTAACTGTCTGTCAAACACCTTGTGTGGTGGCGCAGGCCAGGAAGCCCGGGTTGTCGCGCCTTTGATCCTGTGAGCAGCAGCTGCTGGTTCGTACAGCACGACTTTGTTCTTCCAATTCTGCTCTCCCCATTCTGTCCTGCGGCACAAAACCAGCCGAATCTGCTGGAGACGAGTTGATAGGGGGTTGAGGAGCGGAAAGAAAGGGGCCGAGCAAGAAAAACCTCTCCTTCTTTTTCTTGCTATATCAACAAGCTCTGACAACTGCGCCGAGGTTTTTCTTGGCCCCAACACAGCTCACAGGCATCTCCTTTTGACGCTCCCCCACTCCCTGCTTTAAGATATACGGTAGTTATTGTTCAAATCAGTCTGAATGGAATGGGCTGAGGCCAAGGCAGCCCCAGGCGTCAACACACCTGTGTGAACGAGGCCTTCTTCTTGCAACAACCAAGCAAAGCTAACCTACACTAGCACTACCAGTTTTCAGCTCCTTAGAGAGAAGAATATACCTTCTTTTCTTCTCTCTCACCCTCTTGCACTTTTACTTTCAGGCAGCACCTAATCTTTCCCCCTCATTAATCCCCTTTCTTCTCTAGGCAGGCACCTTTGCTCTGGAATGTTTTTACCAGTGCTATTATTTTTGATTATCACTGCCAGAAGAAGTATTAGGAGTCTGTCCACATTCTCTCAACCCCCCACCCCCCATACCCTCACAGAAAGCCCCCTCTGATGAGGGTATATAGGAGTGCATAAGCCATTCTCTTTCTTTTCCCTGCAGTTCATGTACCAGAGAGAAACAGCTATATTTTGGGGTATTTTTTTACCTTTTTGAAGTGTGTTTCGAAACATCCTGTGTGTGTTGACATAAATGTGTGTCTGCCTTGCACATATAGAGACTGACAGAAGTGGCCAGTGCTGTAAGGTAGTCTCATTCCTCAGAAGAATCTCAGCTCACCTTTCCTGCTCAGGTTATTTCACATGGGGGCAACATATAAAACAATGAACAGACTGACACGTGCCAAAATCGCACTCTCTCTCTCTTGATCTCACACACACACACACACACACACACACACACACACACACACACACACACACACACACACACACACACCAAGAGAAGGGTGTTTGAGGGTAAATGGTGAGGGCAGGTGTTGCCCAGGACTTTGTTGTAGGTCAGTGCAGGGTGTTTGGTGGGTTCTGCAGTTCTGCCCAGTCATTCAATTCAGCCGTTAATGCTCTCAATTATCTGCCTCTTATTGAACACAGCCAGGCTGCAGCAGCAAGTCTCTATCATTACACCACCTCCTGGAAATGAGAAGGTCATGCATTGGGGTCGGTGGCCCCATTCTCTTCAGTGTAGAAGGGCCTAGGGCTTGTCCCTTATCACCTCTCACCCCTGTTTTCTCTTTCCACTGAGCCATGTTTGAGTCTTTTGTGTAGCATAGCAGGGAGGGCAGGTATAATCTCCATTTCCCTGCACCCTCACCTCACATTTTCTTCATGCTATCAGAAATACGGGCTCTTTTTTCTCTCTGCTCGCCTTTCATTTTGCTTACTCTCTTTCTACTCTCCCTCCCATCCCACAAGCCTTGGTAATCGAGTAACAGACTCCACGACTCCTCATATTGTCAGGAACTAAACAGACGGCTTTGTGGATTACCAGGGGAACCTGATAATGACGCCACAGAGGCGTGAGATTTCAAACAAAATTGAGCATCAATTGACTGCATCATCTTGGCAACACGGGTGCCTGTGCGGCTACAATCAGACAGGAAATAAGGCCAATCTATTTCCTTTGCCTCATATCAAACGTCTTTCTCGCTGAGATTCTAGTGGGGAATATAATGGGCTGCTGCCATGAGAGAGGGAGGCCTGTATAGAGGGACTTCAAATGTACTTCTTACATAACACAAATACCGCTGAATTGCACATGAGGGTTTTGAAGAGACAGAGAGAACACAAAGTTGGTAGAAGGCTGCCCCCATTTTCTTTCCCTTTTCCCCTTTGTCTTCTGAGGGAGTGCTGAATATAGGGCAGTGAAAATACAACATCTCAGCAATTAGAAAAAGCCACCTTAAGATACAAATGGAAAGAGAGAGAAAGAGAGAGAGTCTGCCACACTGCCCTAATGCCTGAAACATGGATTCTACCACCCTTGAAATAGGGACAGAAAAACAAACGATTATAAGGTTCCTAAAACTTCTTCCTCCCTTGGGATACCACATGGCCAGTGTGCATTTGTGCCTGTTTATCCGTGTTCACTATATCAGCCCTACAAATGAGACTCAGTAAGGTCCAGCAGTTAAACATCTTGCTTTTCTGGAATCTCTCTTGAATAATTGATATGGCACTCGGCTCAGTAGTTACACACATGCACACACACTAAACCTCCAGGCATGTTTGAGGGCGACAAGCTAAACAGCACATCACCAGTATAAATAGTCCAGTGTGCTGGAAGGACTGACCCCATGACCCCCAGGAGGACTAGTTCAGCCCTGAAGCTGTACATGTATGTCCTTCTTACACTGTACATGTATGTCCTTCTTAGACTGCAAATATACCCCAGAGTGGCTTCAGCATGGCATTAGTTCATCTAGGCCACTTACTGGAGCCTCTTTAAGACTGGTCCTGTTTTTATGATGTTCAAGCATCACTACTAAGCCAGTAGTAGTGGGATGAGTCAGCTAGACGAACTCTAAAAATAACGTTTTTCTCATTTTCCCTTCTATCTTGCTCTTCCACCCCAGGACCTATGGACCTACAGGATAGATTGTAAGGTGGAGACTGGAAGTGGTATAGTGAGTGAGAGTTTCCATTCCTCTCCAGACACACACTCCTACTCTCACTAATGAAAATCCTGCAGTAAAGCATTGAACAACCCTTTGCATCAAGGCCATAAGGAGCACAGAGAATGAGAAATAGGAATAGAGATAACTTCTTTCCTCTTATAGTAAGATTGTTCCAGCCAACAGGAGACCACTTAGAAGATGAACAAAAATATGAAAGCCAGGAACACCTTGTGCTTAGTGCAGATCTTCAAAGCCGCTGTTCATCAATAAACTAAAATGCCCAACAATTTTTTGGCCTTTTGCCTTTGTCCCATTCACTAGCTTTTGGGGAAGGACAGTTGTACTGCACATGCTCAAATTGAAACATCACACTTGTGATGGCTTGATAAATATTCATAAGGCCAAGCACAGGGAATGAGGTAGGCGATGGAGCTCTATTGTGTTTCCAAGCTTGGCTATGCTCAATGGTCACGATAGCAGCCTGCCTGCTTTGATAACTCCACTGAGTAAAGAGCAACAGTGCTGGTTTGATTTTTCTATTTTTCAGCCTCTCCGCAAAATGGCAAATTAGTGCGCTGGTATCCATGCAAATTTGGGATGCATTCCAGCATGTGAATTGTTTCCCAGGGCTTGGGGACATCTATGTAGTGTTCTGGCACTGGTTGTGATGGTACCTCATCCGTAACAGCCTTGCTCTTTGGCATGAGGTGCTTACAGAAACAAAAACAGACTATTGATTTATTGTGTCTTCCATGATGGGGTTATTGGCATGCACCTCTACACCACCGGGCACTGGCAATAAAATTCAGGCTCTAAAGAAAGCATCAGACAGGTACTAGAAATACATTAGGGCCTTGTTTGCGGATGTGATTATGAGGTTAAATGAGTGAATAAGCAAAGAAGGAATAAGCATCCAGAAAGAGAGAGAAAAAGCATGTCTGAACAAGGTGAGAATGCCGGATGGCCAGGCTGGAAGAGTTTATTTTGGATCAGTCATGTCTGGAGCTGCCTGTCGTGACCCACACCCCTTCTCACTCTCTTTACATCCCCAGGCTTAGCTGTATGCACCTGTTAAACCTAGAACTCAACATCCTACCACACTTTTATATTGACAAACTCCTCAATTCACTGCTTGTACTTTTGGATATTCTCTTTTTCTCAAACACCCTTTTATTCTGTTGCAATCTTAGCAGGAAGAATGCACCACACAACACTACTCTCAATCCTACCCCTCTTTTTTTATCTCTTTCTTTCTCTCCCTCTTTCTCTCTCCCTCACTGCCCTTCTACAGTGTAGGCTTTATTTCTCTAATGTGGGCTGTATTTACCCCATGCTTGGGCTGGGAGGAAGAGCTGATATACGGCTCTCTATAAATAATGTCAGCTGCGGAAAAAGCCAATTGATCTGTGTGCGACTTTCCCCCTCAGTAGCACTGCCAGAGTACACAGACAGGAAGCTCTGCAGTGACAAGGCCCATACATCCCAGCACTACCAGGCTGCTTGCATAGCCAATGAGGACCTTTTGTGGTATAACTGAAGGTTCATTGATTAATGTGCTTCCATGTTTAACCTAACGACAATGTGAATCAAACTATGGTTACATGCTTAAACTTTACTCTCTTGTTCAGAAAGCATTTAAAATGTTCTCCTCCTTATTTTCAATGAAGCACGCAGATATCCATTATCTCTGACGAACAAAAGTGGGGCTGACGTTAGTGGCACAAATCAAGGCTAATATCACAGCCCTTACAGCTGTACAGTGAGGAGAACCATGGAGAAACCATTCCATCCAATGAGCACTAAAGTGAAATGGAACCTCATAAACAGAGCCTTGACTGTATAGACTTTACATTTTATCTTTAAGCACGTTTTCCTTTTATGGGCCTTTGCTCTCTCTAATCCAGAATGTGTGTGTGTGTGTGTGTGTGTGTGTGTGTGTGTGTGTGTGTGTGTGTGTGTGTGTGTGTGTGAGTGAGAGAGAGAGAGAGAGAGAGAGAGAGAGAGAGTGGGAGAGTGGGAGAGAGAACCTAAGTGAGAGCAAGGCCGGCAGAGATAAAAAGAAGGGAAAGGGAAAAAATAAATGAAAGAGAAGGAAGAGAGAGGAAACGAGAGAGGAGAAGTCACAAATCTTGCTGCTATTCCAGTACGTGACATCTCCGCTCGTTTGCGGCTGCTCATTAACAAACAATACTGCTGTGAAATTGGTTTAATGACAACGTAATAAAATTGCTATTCTGCTCACAGATGGCCTGAGGCGCATGGAGACTCAGCGAGGCTCACTCAGGGTGCCAACGTGCATTAAGCTGCTTATTCATGAAAACTGCAATCCTCCACTCCTAGATACTCTCTCTCTCTCTCTCTCTCTTTTGGCTCCCTCTCCTTTAGACTCCATACCTGCAAATGAAATAAATTAACCCACTTATTTGCCCTTGTATTCTCCTTCTTGTTCCCTCTCCCCCTCTCGGCCTTGTACCCTTTGCAGAGCTTTTTCCCCTCAAACAGAAATTACTATGTTATAAAAAAAGGCTGCTCACCCACACAAACTTCTGAGGTGAACAGCCCTTGTTATTAAATGATCCACCAATAGAACCAAACCATTGAGGAACAGAAAACAAACCAAACGTACTGGAGGAGTACAGAGACACCCCCATACTGTTCACTCTTTCTTCTCAGTATACACGACTTTCTCCATTTGAACGCATCCTTTTCACTATATTGTTGAAAATTGATTCTCCAAACAGTCAGATTATCCTTTTCCTATTCAGTTAAATCTAATTAAAATTAGAAGTGAAGGATGTTGAGAACAGGCTCTAACACTATTAGCAAGTGATTGCCAAGCTGGTGGTCATAGCTGAGTGGCAGCACTCACAATAAGTGTAGAAAGACCTTGCCAAGCTACCACCTACCCATTTTAACAGGTGGGCCGGCTGTTAACAACACCCGAGAGCCCAGCACCTATCATTGGCATCACTGCATGCGCACTAATATACACCCATGTAAATGTGTTCTCATCATGTGGGGAAAATATAGACATGGAAGCAAGGTATATTTGATACATACTGAGATGTTTCTTCATTAACAGACTGTTGTGATGACAGGACAGGCCTGCTATTCGTGCCAAAATGTGAGATATGTATTTACTCACGCGCTGCAGACTCACTGCACAATGAAATCGGATTATCACTGTCGCACTATGGGGGATATCCAGATCAAATGATCCTAGAGAGGAGGGAGTGTGTGTGTGTGGGGGGGGTGAGGCACTTGGGATCTGACAACAGAGTCAATTCTGCTAATTAACTGCCAATTAGCGGGTCCTAAATGAGGGGGATGATGATGATGTGGCTGCTCTGCCAGCCAGCCACAGCCGCTCCCTAGCCAGGCCTCCACTCATCTCTTCTCATCCACTTCATTCTGCAGATGTATATTTAGAAAGAGCACGGTGCACCAATGGCTGCTGCTGGGACTCCCAGGTGGCATCCTAAAAAAGGCCTGACTTTCCATGTGGGTCAATGTTAAACGGATAACCAGCAACTTTAGTCAACTGTCCTGTCCATGTGGGAGGGACACATTGTACAGTATATATATATATATATATATATATATATATATATATATATATATATATATATATATATATATAATATATATATACACACACACACTGTGCAATGTATATATATATATATATATATATATATATATATATATATATATATATATATATATACACTGCACAATGTATATATATATATATAAGAGAGATGATGAGTGCTCAAGTGTCATTAACTGGCCCACCTGTTAAAAAAACGGGTGGGTGGTAACAAGGGCTTTATACACTTATTGTGAGTGCTGCCACTCTGCTATGTCTATACACACACATATAGAAATACACACATGCACACACACACATTATGTATCCTATATATATCTGTGTATGCGAAAGAGAGAACCAGAAAAGTGGGTGTGCCTAAACTCAAAAGCCTCTGCTTTCAAAAAATCCCATGCTCTTGATCAGAAGTTTAAAAAACAGACATGCAATCCTGCCAATTTAGATTTCTACTTTACATTTGGAAAAAGTTAGTTATTATTTTGAATTTCATAACAGCTGGGCATGCCAAGAAAGCAGGTCATAAAAAAATCATAAAAAAAAATTATAAAGCAGCACTGTTTCTGCAAGTTTAACTTGAGTGTTTAAGGGGAGCAAGAGTTACGAAGCCATTAACAAAGCTGACAATGCAGGGAGCACTTGTGCTGGTCCAGACTGGCACAGGCTTAAGGGGTGAGAGAGGCCTAGGAGGGCAGTTCAGCTGTAACTTGGCAATGCTGGCAGATTTAATTTGTGCAAGATGAAAATCAGCTTAGACGCTGCATTGAGAAAAGCATTTCAATGTAGAATCTAAGCATTTGAGCATGTGGAGTTAAATTATGGCTTGTGCTCTGCAGCTTCTCTGGGAAGTTATGGTTATCGATGGTCTCCTGTGACCTCATCAGCTGGGGCAAGGAGGGAGTGTCTTTTCTCCGCTCTGATTTTAATAAGTTACCTATTGCTATCCATTTCGCCCTCTCATTTGCTTCCATATCTGTTTGTTCCTTCACAAATAAATGAGGCAGAGAGGGAAGTGTAGGTAAAAATAGAAAGTGGCACAGTGCCCTCCTTATTGTTATTGGTGATCCACAGCCGTGGATGCAGCGATGACTCTGGTGGCAGGGAAATGGTCCAGCGCTTGCACACTAGGCGACAACCCAACAAGGGCTGATTTCCTTCCTTTTTTTAGTATCTCTCTCTGTCTGTTTGTCTGTCATCAGACTCATCTTTCAGACAGTGGAATAGTGGTGTGCCAGGCAGGCTATGCTGGGGAAAAGGAGGGGGTAACTAATGCTTGGTCGGTGTGTTTAGGGAGTAAAGCAGAGGCATGTCGTGCTGAGCCTGATGCTGAGACATGAATGGATGCGGTCAGGCCCCATTTAGCCCAGACTGATAGAATAACACACAGGCTTTGAGAATGACAACTGCAGCTGGAGCATCCCATTTTACTCTCTCTCTCTCGCTCTCTCTCTCTCTCTCTCTCTCTCTCTCTCTCTCTCTCTCTCTGGCTTCTTTTTACCTCAGGACAGAACAGCAAGCTATCATGTACAAAGTCAAACAAACCACACTTTGGCCATACTTGCCTGACTTCAAAAAACCACAAAATGTAAATAAGCATAGCCGGTTTAAAGGCAGACTAATAGCCAGCACACTGCAGCCTTTATCTCTGAGGATGCTGTGTCATTTCAGCAATCAAACCAGGTTATTGTTTGAGGAGCTATTAATGCCCCACCTTTACACACAAACATCTGCAGACACACTGTACTTTAACCTGCACTGTAGGAGTGTCTTACAGTAGTAGGTATTACTCTTGCTCTCTCTCTCTCTCTCTCTCTCTCTCTCTCTCTCTCTCTCTCATGCAGGCGAGTTCAGGCATTGGGAGCAATAAGTAGAACAATGGTTAGAAAGTGTATAAGGGCTGCATGACAGATAAACACATCAGCACACAGCTGGAGTTGGCCTAAGGGCAGCCTAGGTGAGAGCAGGTACATGGACAGGTAAGGGAGGATTGCTGGTAGAGAAGGACGGAGGATAAAGAGAGAGAGAGTGAGAGAGAGAGAGAGAGATGCACCGTCTACTGACATTCACACAGAGCGCCCTTGTGCCATCCTCCAGGGCCAATTGTGCCTCAGGACAAAGCCGTGATTCAGCACATCCTCCCCTAAGGGACAACTGGAAACTGAAGACGTTGCCCTAACCCCAACCCCTCCCCACCTTCTTTCTTGCCCTCTCCCTGTCTCTCTTTCCTTACTGCTATCTCTTTGTGCTGCCGGCTAGATCCACGCCAGTGCCCGATATCAAAGCAAGGCCATACACAATGCCTGTTTAGAGCAGGAATTCAGAGCCTTTTGGCCTATCAACAGGAATTTCATATGGCAGAGGTCTGTCATATCCTGATCTCTACACCACCTCCAGCAGGACAAGAAGACACCGGTGGGGGGTGGGGGTGGGGGGTGTCTGAACAAAGACATGTTTAACTCAGTGTCTCAACCTAACCAGTGGAAAAAAAATGTATCCTGTCTGTGGCTCATCTTTCGAAGTCTTAGAAACATGTTGCTGTTAGATTGCGCTATTAGCCTGGAAGATCCATTTCATATGGGTATGAGTGAGTGTTGGTCTTATCACTTTCTCTCACTGAAGTGTAACCATAATAAGGATGCTGCCATCCACCTGACTCCTGCAGCCTCTTCACAAGCATTACCAACATGCTGTTTTTGAGATTTCAGGGCCTAAAATTAATAGGGTACTTGCAATTTCTGTCTGTCTGTCTGTTTCTCTTACTTTTTCTCTCTATTTTTTCTGTCTGTCTCGATCCAGCACCTCTCAGTTTAGCAGTCTATTTCTGCATTAATCACCATGACACAGGCAAGGCAACTCAATTTTCTGCTCCTATAACTAAGGTGCCTGGCACTCTGAAACGGCAGCAAGGCACATGAAACAGCCAAGCGGGGGCTAATCTTTAGTTACTAGTGTAATTGAAATGCTATCCACACTGTAGGGTGCATTAAAGGCAGATAACGGCAGTTCCTGTGGTCAATTTAAGTAGCTTGACTTCCCCAGGAAAAAAATTGGCTGCCAGATAAGGCAGACAAACCCGGCTAATTCTCCAGGCATGTCGCTCATTGTGATCCAGGAAAAATGATGTTAAAAAATGAATCACAGAACCAAAAAGGGGAGGGGGGAATCAATTGACCCTCGGGTGGCTTGTGAGCCTGCAAGGCAGATAAACCTAAAAGCTTGGTTAATGTCAGCCTGCCTGTATAGAACAGATATAGCACTCTGTAAATGAACTAGCTTTGATAAATATATTAAGAAAGGCTGCAAATAAAAGGCAGGGACTCCTCATTTGTAAATAGAAAACCCTGTACATGGAATTAGAATGATAAAATAGGGTTCCATGTAATTAAGTTGGTGTAAAAACCCAAAATCCGTTCAAATACCTTCCCCAGAATTGTGAAAAGAAGCTGTCAGTTCGATTAATCTTAACATCACCGACAGAATGTACTGAACAAAATGAAGCTGCAGATAAAACCGGGCATAGCATTTTGATAAGTAATTCCTGTATCATTTCTTTGCTTCTGTGATCATTTTATTTAATCCACCACCCCCAGTTATGTGGTAAGCCATGTACAAAGGCAGTGCTGGCCAGGCCACCAGAGCCTTAATCCACCACATAGCATGTGTAAAATGGGAAAAGGTTTTTTTTAGGGAGGGGTGGGCGACGTAGTTCGGCACTGCAAGTGATAGAGGAAGCAGGATCACGGTTGGGAGCATGGGCGGAGGCGTAAGATCTTCCTTTTTTGCTTAAACATATCAAAGTGAATAAATATATATCAAACAGAGTGTTAAACACTTTACTGATAGCTTGGTCGCTTACTCTAGGCATGGAGGATCAGGAGGTTGAGAAGGATGTGGAAACGGGGAAGGACTGTAAAGAAAATGCTTTGCACAGTTTATGAGCATTAGTCTTGCTTTGGCTGGAAGGGAGAGGCATGTGAAACCTTTCAAAAATGAAAGACTGAGCTATGCTGGTGACAGAGATAGCAACATCAAGACTTGACTTACCAGTTGTTTACTTGTAAGATGGTGAGGCCTGTGTCTTGGGCTAGCTGCTTTTTCTGTTCTTCTGATGGGTATGGGTGCTAAAAAAAAAAAAAAAGAAAAAAAAAGATAGGTTTTAGTTGTTGTTTTTTTTCTACTGATGGCTTAAACATGAATGTGTGAAACTTATTGTGTATGACTCAAGTCAGTGCTGGTGTTTATGTGTTAAACATGTGTCCATGCCAAGTGAGTTGTGTAATTCTAGCCCTACTATGGTTACACTAACAGAATAGTGTGCATGTTTAGTCATGACCTCCACCCTACTCAAATGCTCATGTGTACACACATATACACGTATGCCTGTTAGGGGCAGTTAAACAAGTTTGTCAGTGGCAGCAATGCTGCTCCACCCCAAATAGATAACCACAAATCCAAACAGTGCACACTTCCACTTATTACAGCTACAGATTGTTTGTAACACGCTGATCATTCCACTTGGCACTTCCTCTGAACTCCACAGAATTCCCCTGCTGAACAAAGCCCAGGCCTGAGTGAATAAGGACAGAATAAATCTTCCATTCCTAGGCTGCTACAACGGGGAAAACATATGAGGCTAATTTCTCTCATCCCTGGTGTCTTTTCATCCGCCGCTCCTGAAGGCTGGCCAAATAAGTAAAGCAAGACATTTCTCTGAAAGATCTCCCATCGCTGCAAGTTCTACCTGAAAATATAATTCCCCAGCCACGGATGTAATGACACAATTTGTGTCAGCTTCAATATGCCAAATACAAGACAACAGAAATGACAGGCCTGGATTTTTTTTCTTCTCTCGCCTGTCTGTGCTGTGAAGCATGACAAAACAACCCAGATCTGTAGTGACAGATGTCTTTAAGAGCCAGATTAAGGCTCAAAGCTCACAACAGAACAAACATCATACCTCACTTCTACATTCAACACAAAACACAAGCACTTGCACAATCACAGCACTCATATACACACATTCAATGAGTTTCATTTTGTATGTAGTAGTACGAGGGTGTGCAATAAATATAAAATTGTTTGCCATCATATCATTATCTTTTGAGACGTATTGTATGTGTCCACATGCAGGCATGAAAAAGACAGTTTAAGGTGCAAATTCCCATTTGATTAGTGTCATGAAAACATTCAAAGAATGCTTGTAATTAATACAAAAACTACCCAAACTGATCATGAAAAGGTTACAAAAGAATGTTTAATCACTTTTCTGCTTGTGTATACTCCAGTTTTTAATACTCTAACGTTTTTAACAAAGAAATATGATAACGCTTGCATAAAAATGCATTTTGTGATTGCTGGGTGATGACATCTTTTTGGCAAAAGGAGCTCCAATTTTTTCCTTCCTGCACAGACACATGTGTGATTGTGTATGAGGGGTTGTGTGTGTGTGTGTGTGTGTGTGTGTGTGTGTGTGTGTGTGTGTGTGTGTGTGTGTGTGTTTTTCCTTTCCCCTTTCATCAGTGAACAACAATGCATAACCAGAGCTGACTGTCTGAATGCTCTGCCTTAGCCTCCTCATATTAACTGGGTTGAGCCATGATACAGCACAGAGGCAGTAATGATACTGCGCTGGGGTGATGGGAGAGAGAGAGAGAGAGAGAGGGAGAGAGAAAGAGAGAGAGAGAAAGAGCGAGAGAGAGAGAGAGAGAGAGAGAGAGAGAGAGAGAGAGAGAGAGAGAGAGAGAGAGAGAGAGAGGGGAAAAAAGGGGACAACAGCAAATTGGATGTGGTCCTCAGTCATTTACATTGTATTAAGGCTTCCTGGGCCGCTTGGGCCCGGCACGGGTCATCAATCGGCCTGTGGCAGGCTGTGGCGCAGCACAGCCTGGTGATAAATGCATGCTTCTCTGCCTGCAACAAAATGAATGGATTGTACAAACAAGAAAGATGTCTCATCAAGGAGAGTGGAGATATTAAAACCCCAAGCGGAAAAAAAGAAAGGAGGAAAAAAACCCTGAGTAAGGAGATTTTCTGTGACCACAGAGACATGACACTGAAAAAAAAATCCTATTTCATTCAGTAGGACTCCGTCAGCGCTGTTCTACACGCTGCAGTGAATGCAGGCTTGCATCTTCCATCCCTCTCCATCTGACTCCCCCTCCTCACCTTTCTCACTACCTCTGTCCATCCTTGCTTTTTTACAGACTGTTGACCACCTACTCTTTCCACTCGTACCTTCAAACTGAATGAGTGGTAATAAAAAGTGATAAATATATCAAGGGGGTGAAAATACACTGGATAGAATGGGTTGGATTTTGTTTCTGAAAAGACAGAGGTAAATAAATATATACAGACTGTCTTTTCCAGTCTTCTCCCTCAGTGCCCCTGAAGAACATGCTTACTTAATGACTGAAATGCAAACTTGCTGCGAGAGATCAGAGAAATGATTGAAAATCTCCTTGCTCGCTTCAAATCCAATCAATAGAGCGAATTACAAACTCCCAGTCCAATATCCTGAGAAACTGATTGACCACAAAATGTGAAGAAGTGCAGTCTATAAATAATTAGGCAGAGAAATGAGCAGGTTATTTTATTGCAGAGGCCAGCGCTAGCCTCCGATCGAAACAACTCTGTTAATTATGCTGCGGCCTGTTAATGGCACTGGTGCTTTGCTTTCCCCCACAACACTCTATCTGTCTCTCTTTCTCTGTCTCCCCCCCCCCTCACACACACACACTTGCACACATGCTCATTCTCACTCACTCATCCTCATGGGATACACCATTGGCTCACGCAGTCCACTGCAAGTACATGTTGGGTTTTTTATTTCCCAAAGTGCATATAGTGTGTGTTTTGTGTGTGTGTGTGTGTGTGTTCTTGTTCATGCGGGTGTGAGTGCTTGCAGTCTTGCAATCGGTTAAATTACAGAGTGCTGCGGTCGAACGTAATGACCGCTGTAGCGTCAGCCCCCAACATCACCCCCAACATCATCCATGTACCCGTACTAATACAGTGCAATCCCCAAGACACACACACACACACACACACACACACACACACACACACACACACACACACACACACACACACCACTCGTAAGAGCAGTGGGCTGACCATGCTGCTGATGGATGACTTCATCAGTAGAGGAGCAGACTGCAGGTCAAGGGAGAAGGAATCCTGCCGTTTTCTTCATGCTAATGAAGCTCTGCAAATCACATGCTATTTTCCCTTCTACACACACAACCCCATATATTACACTACACACCTTTTAAATGCCCCTCCCCCAACCCATGTCTACAGAGTAATGTGTTTATTAACAGCAGGCACCTGCAATATTATAACTTGGTTATAATGCAAGTATCACATCCATTATAATAATAATAATAATAATAATAATAATAATAATAATAATAATAATAATTATTATTATTATTATTATTATTATTATTATTATTATTATTATTATTATTATTGTTGTTGTTATTGTTATTATTATTGTTATTATTGTTATTATTATTATTATTATTATTATTATTATTATTATTATTATTATTATTTATTTATTTATTTATTTATTTTATTATTGTTTTCTTCTTTATATCATACCCACCCAATTTTGTTAATAGTTTCATTGAAAATTTGCAATATATGATACACATAAAACATACATTGCAGATTAAAATAATTTTTTGTAATCAGGTCTTGCTTGAGTTGGAATAAAAACTGGAAAATTGTGTATGTACAGCTGAGTGTATTTACACCTAAGTGTATCTCACTAACGTGTGAGCTGACACATATGTGCAACATCTTGGTGAAATAAACAATTGAAAGAGAGAGCATTGTTTATAATAAAAGATAGCATTATGGCAATTTGTTCTGTCTCCATTGTGTGTAGGTGTGTGTGGCTGTGTTGGGGTGTGTGGTGCAAGTTAAGGAGAGGTTAGTGTTTTGTGTTTGTTTTATTTTCTTTGGGAGTAAGCTGCTTCCTGACAACAGGGTGAAAATGGGCAAGAATGCAACAAGACTCAATGAGTCAGACTGCCAACTGAACTGCCACACCCAGCCCCTGGAAACACACAGACACACACACACACACACACACACACACACACACACACACACACACACACACACCTAGGTTTTATGACTTAGGATGAGCATGTATAACATACATGACCTCAAATCAAAATGTATGTTCCAGAAGTTGTATCATGGTCCTTTGCTCTCTTCACACAAATACACTTTCCTGGAATGCTGCATGGTGATGTCCTATACAGCCACAGTTAGCATGGCACATGCATGGTGCAGAGCCACTACACTTGTTTTTTTGGAAGAAAAATGATAATCTAATGAGTGCTTGGGCACCAGAAGCTACACAGAAATGGCAGACAGCCACTCTGTGTGTCTCTCTCCTTCTTTATTTCTTTTTCTCTCTCCGTAGCAATGCCCCTTCAACATTCATTGTCTCCAGTCCAATCCTGCAATGCTGGCTCTGTGCCAGTCCACTGTTTTGCTCTACATTGTTAATTTATATTCACTGAAGAGTTGCAAGGTTCTCCAACAACTTTGGCTATCAGTTCCCTTGCCAAGCAAACTGTTGCCTTGCAAAAAGAGCGAATTGCATGGCATGATGGGGAGGGGTAATGGGGAGGGGTGAGTCAGCCCCTGAGGATGTCCTAGAACAGGGCTGTTGAGGGCAAACATGCATTAGGGCTAAAAAGCAATCACTCCCACACTCTTTCCCAAGGCTATCTGAGGGCAACATACACACGCACAGTGTTCAGTGCCAAGAAACACCCGGTGGACAGTTACCAAAATGTTTAGTCTTTAACTTTGGTTCATAGCAGGGGCTGCCCTCAAGTCCAAAGTTATTAAGTGAACTGGGCTTCCTCTACTTTGATATTGATTTTCCACTAAAGAACCTGAAAATTAACAAGCTGTATTAGTAAGAGCAAGCACAAATCAACTGGTCACAAACTAGGCATCTCATATACTCTATATAGCCTAATCCACACTCAAGAGACTGTGTGTGTGTGTGTGTGTGTGTGTGTGTGTGTGTGTGTGTGTGTGTGTGTGTGTGTGTGTGTGTGTGTGCGTGAGTGAGGAGGGCGGGGTGCAGCAGTAATAGTAGGGATGAGGGAGGACCTTATGACTTCAGGGACAAAAGCCCCTCTTTGTTTCTTTTGCTGCCAACTTGCGCCATGGCCTGCAGCCATAGTGATGAGGCTGTTTAATCATCAGATCAAGTTCGTGGCTTCCCTTTCCAGCATGGCTGGCCAGCCCTTTCAAGGGGAGCAACCTGATCTGCATGTCCTTGCAGGGGAGAGAGGGATAAGGAGGAGGAAGAGAGGTTGAATCTGCCTCTCATCCATTCAGTCACTGGATTCAACCCATTCAAACCAATTCAGTCCTCTCTCCAAGATTCATTCTACACACTAGGAGTTTAACCTAGTTTATTAGAGTTGTCTAGAGGTGTCTCACTATGTTACTAATGCTGCCTTATGCCTTATTCGGCCTTAACACCCATCAGGCCAAGACTCAGTTTCAGAAACTCTTGACAATGGACTTATCAAAGGCTTTCACTGTTATCTTCATTCACGTATTCTTTTGAAGTAGGGGCTCACTACTGTTTATGGGAGCAGTAATGGGATAACGGCTGAGGGCTGTCATTGTTGGACACTGCGGTCAAACCCAGGCCAGGGGTGTAAAAGTGAAAGGGAGAGGCCCATGGCTGGGGCAGGAGGCATGGCAAAGCCCAGGCACTTGTCACTATTGCCTGTCATAAAGTGATGAGACTACTCAAGCTTGAAGCCAAATTGGGCTAGTCTAGTGCATAAACATCAACACCAATTTAATAGCCTGAGCACACATTGTAAAACAGCAAATGGGATGGATACACCTAGCAGAAGACATAAGGCCTAAGGACTTTCCAATACGAATTAAGTATTCAAATATATGCTGTTTCACATCTATCACTTTCTGAGAATGCTTATACTTTTTCTCTCTTACATAACACAATTCTGCAATCTTGTTAGTTTGCAGATATAATTTTGTTAGTTTTATTGTTTCCTAAGGTATAATCCAAATGTTTGTAAAATGTCAAAATGTTTTTGTATTCCTAATTATGTAGACATTTGGTCACTATGAAGAGCTCAAGACATACCCTGCCCCCACTAAACACTGCCCACCCTTGAGCAATGTCCCCTGTTCTGTTTTACCAGACTCTGTAATGACTTTATCGGTCTGGATGGCACCAATAAGCAACAGACTCTGGATTCCTCATGGCACAGGCATTAGACCATTAGGCATCTAACTACCCCCAACTACTGCTTCAGCACAATCCCAATCTCCCCAGTTCCAAGATCCCCAAGGCTCCAAGTCTTTTCTTTCATATACATTGCTCTCACTACTGCAGGAAAAGGGGGTTATTGTTCACTTGTGAATGCTGAAGAGATCTTGGTTTTCAAATATAGCATAGCTCAGTAGTTGAAAAAAACAACAACACTAATCACCCTAATCACAGAGCCCAGAGTCCTTCAGTCAGCCATCCCCATGTCTGAGAGGGTCTCAGGAGTGTGAAGCTGATCTCAAGCTTTACTTCCCATTGTGGTGCTGCTTTGCTTTGAGATTGAAACTGGAATGGGGCAAGGGTCTGATATAAGACTGAAGTAAAGGCTTATCTATAGAAAGAAAAATGCCATGTATTTAGTCTACAAATAGGTACTCCCAGTGCTCTCTTTTTTAAAGTACAAAGCTAATGTGAAGGAGTATTTACATAGACAACAGATCTCTTTTTTTTCTAAGGAAGAGATTTGTTTAGGGAGATTAACCTAAAATAGCTAAACTTAGCAAATTTCCGCTGTAACACCAGCAGAACAAACAAAAACCTTTAAGGCTAGAGCATAATGTCAAAAGAACAAGAGCAAATCTGTGATGTCAAACTTGGTTTAAGGTCAAAACTCTCAGAAGAGTAAGCCCAACATTTAGCCATTAGCTGGGAATGTGGGGCAGGCTGCAAACAGCTGCAGGGGCCACTTCCTGTAGGTTAATGATGCTAAAAGTGTAGAAGTCAAGCATGGCGTCCATTTACCCGGCTCTGAGGAGAGAACTAAACAACATCTCAGGCTAAACCCCTACACACACACACACACACACACACACACACACACACACTTTTGTGAAAGCAAAAGACACTTGAGACAGTAGAAGAAGAAAAGTATAACTACACATAACTAAAGGCCACTCCATTAGCATTTGCAGAAACACTTCTTGATGACAGACAGAGCTGAGCCAAACCTCAGTCCTTCAGCAGTACCTGTGGCATGTTGCATGCAGGAATGACACGTGGACCTCTCAAAAACGCTCATCTTCTGTGTTAGCTATACATGAGAAAAACAATCCTGTGATTTTTGAGTGTCTAGGCGATGTATTTGCTATTAATTTAAACGCTTTGGAGGCTTCAACAATCTCCATGTTTCAGAGTTGAGATGGAAGAGGAGTTTAAATAGCTCTTAGAGGCACAGGGCAGATAGAGGACTGGAGGGATTTAAGCAGTGCCATGTCAGCCTCCTTTAAGAGCATTCCAGTAGCCCCTTTACCCTGTAGTACTCTTTTGCTCAATCCTGCCCCTAGGCCTGCTGACCTCTGACCTGGTCGGTCGGCTTGGCTATAGACTCCTCGTTTGTTACTGGTTTTATCCACTGACAAAGCAGGCAGGAAGCTGGCAACTGCCCAATAGCCCCATGGGAGGATGACCATCAGCTTGCTCAGCTTACCACTTATTAGAGGAAGAGAGGGGAGGGGGATGGGACTCTTGCGAGGGCTGAATCAGAAACGTGCCTGACCTTTTTTTTCTTGCCGACAGTTTTTCTAACTAATGAAACATGAAAAAAGCCTGGAAGCCACAAACGTTCTCGTCTCCCGCTAACCCGATCAGCAACGCATGTTAGCGCACATCAGGCAGCAGTCCAGGGACCTGACACAGAGTCTGACTCTCATCTGTGTAACAGCACACTGAAATATTATACCTCTCTCTCACACACATACAAGCTTCATAAAATCCACCTTCTTCAATTCCTAGTTTACATCACACTGCCCTCTAATTAAATAACACATTTTAGCCTTAAATCTTGTAATTTAAAAAAAAAAAAGTACTCTTTCTTCCCCGTCCCAACCTATACCTCATACTGAGGCATCAAAGGGAGCTAGAGTAATCCAAACATAGCCACTACCCACAAAGCTCACGCGCTGTCTTAGAAGGGAGGATAAAGGGAGATTTGGAGATCCACTAAGAGCTTTTTGGACTGACCCAAGCTGCAAACAGAAGACAGTGAGCTCAAGCTCTGTGCTTTCTACACAGTCTGAGAGTGCAGAGGTCTTCTGACTATAGCAGGTTAGGAATACAGGGGAAGGTTATTAACCTCTAGGGCTAAAATGCACTCTTATGACTCCCTGGCTCAGAAACTGTTGACAAGCATCTGTGTTCTTTTCAACAACTTATTGAGCTACCCCCACTACCGGTACTGCCCCCTTCCCTTGTCAGGAATGTAACACAACCTCTAACTCGTAACCCAAGGCCCTCAACTACTGCATCACTCTGATGTGAGGTGTAAGACAGCTGTTGTTGAATTTTTTAATGCACTTACATTTCACACTCTGTCACCCAGCCACTGCCTCCACTAATGTTTCACAACGCAATCAAGCAAGGGAAAGTACAGTAGACTTTGATCAGCAGTAATCAGAGTCCATGCTTCTATAATGGAGTATGAAAGTGCTTCAGTAATGCTTGCAGTATTGATAGTGCAGCTCTATTTCGAAGGCATGAAGGTTTGCTTTCTTTCTTTTTTCTTTTTTTTTTTTTTAAAAAACAAAAAAAAACAAACACCCAAGTCATTATCCAGTGCTAAAGCTTGAGCCAGACAGGCAAAACTTTCCCACTAGGTTTACAATAACATACTTCAAGTTTACCTTCATATTTTAGACTGTCTCAATGGCCTGGACTGGGAGGCCCATTCAATCTGTTGATTGACATTAATGTCTCAGGAAGTCATTTTTGTGAGTGAACCCTGCTGACTTACACCAGAGCCACTATGGAGGGGAACTTTATGTCTTTCTGACCAGTCTAGGACCTGGTGTGGGGGTGATTTGCGTGGATGTAGAAAATAGAGGACAATGGGCCCAGTCACCCCTTGGGCAAACCAACCAGGGGGCCTGTGCCAAGAAGGCCAGGATGGAGTGTATTTGGCTGTTGTGGTTAAAGACATACGGCAGACATCTTGAAGCGGCTTTGCAGATCACTCTAATTCTGGGGGCTTGAGATGGTTCTCCACAATTCCATTACTGTCAGTGGTTACCACATCTATTATAGCAATTACAAGCAGTTTTCAACACTAGGAATGCTACAAGTAAGAATTGTTAACATCTGCAAAGCTTGTTCCATGTGTCAGAGGTTGTCTTTGCTTAAACACACATCTTTTCCACTCACAGCACGTTTCTTCAATGTCACTCCCCACATTTATTTACTTAATTCTACTCAAACTGTGCCTTAAAGAGATCCCTCTCGGTTTGAGTCCAAATAACTTAAAATGATGCGTGAAGGCTTGCCTTCTTTTTTCTCCATAGGCTTCATTACTTTTTAATATCTGTTCAGGAAGAGGGAAAATGGTGTGGAGATAATCAATGGTATAGAAGCAGTAGGCCATTAATCTCCCAATGGATTCCATTCTAATACACATACTTGCATGGGCAAACATGGGCTCTGTTGAATGCACATGTCTGCCTGGATGGGTGACTTAATGAAACAGCAAACTCTTGCCTTCTCTGAGGAGTTTCCTCTAAGTGAAAAATGAGTCATCCAGCATTTTCAGCGCATCACTGAGGCAAAGGAAGAGATGGAAACAACACATTGAATTCAGAGGAGACTCAAATATGCCCCATGCGAGCGAGCAGCACAATGTGAGCAGCAGGCCGGAAACAGTGGGAGAACTGGAGCAAGTCCCCATGGAGATTTTATCAAAGATCCCTAATGTGAACAAGAGTTCAGCTGATCTGGGAGTAGGACACAAAGACAGGGCAGGGAAGGAAAGGTGACCTGCAGTAATGAAGCTAGGCTGAAGGACAGATAGATAGCCAGGGAAAGAGAGACATAGGGATATGGGGGAGGGCAGAGAAAGAGGGGAAAGGGAAAATGGGGAGAGATAGAGCAAGAAAGGGAAAGAGGATATGAGAGACAGGATATGAGAAAGATAGAGACAGTAAAGAGAGGTAGGAAAAAAGAGAAAAGCCCACCACCTGGGTCTGTTGTGGAATTGGTGAGGTGTGTTTTTACACAGAGATTTGTACATAGTGACCTTCACTCAGCGTGTGCTGTAACTGGAGCTAACTTCTGGTTTTCTGAGACATCATCTCAATGTGCTAAACAGGCACCTGAAGACAGGATTAGCCACTGTGACCTATCCACAAAGATAACAGAGAGGTTCCTGGGTGGAATTAAACCTAATAGCAAATTTAATACACAATAAAACATCTACAGGCATGAGTTTCAGACACACCGGTGGAGAAAATCTAAGATGAATGTCTGGGAGATGGGAGAAAAAGAGCAGTGGGAGACATTTTGGCTAGATCTAGAGAAACTGGTGGGCGGCCTGGCAACCACCAACACAGGGACAACAAGCAGATGATTGTAGGAATAAGCAGGGTGAAGTTTGATATGTTTTTCATGTAGGGAGGGTAGCTTGCGGGTGACAGACACAATGCAGCATGCCTAAGAGGATTGCAGGCAGGGATAGAACATGCTGTAGCCCTGAGGTGGCAGAGATTTTGTGCCTGTGTGGAAATCACTGCTGTCACTATGTGTATGATTCACCCCTGCCAGTGCACTCTGCTGTGACGAATGAGCTGCACTTCATTTGCTGGTGATTATGCGGGTTGCTGGCCCTCTAAACCCCTTTGAACTTGTAATTGCTGCTGGTTTTAAATAATGAACATTAAGGGGGATTCGTAAAAGTGTGGATAATTATAGGTTTCCCCCATTTTCTTGTGCTTCTTGGAAGAAGAGGAGGAAGAGGAGGAGAAGCAGGGAGGTGGTTCTGGCTGCAGAAGCATGCCACATTGCGCCAGGCCTTTTTATCTAAATCAGTGTAGCAGCTCGGTTTGTAAGCTTTACAGCAAGCTTTTGTGTGTGAACCTTGGACGCCCTGGGGATACAGGGACTAGCACACAATGATCAATATTCATACAAGATTCACATCTGAAGCCAAAGCCTGCTCTAGTTAGATTTGCATTTACTCTTTTTTGGTGCCATGTTCCTTGTACCCCAAATGTGATTCCTTTTGATAATGGCCAATCTGTGATATGTACTTCTCTGTGTTGCCATACATGCTTCCACAAATTACAATGACCAGGGAAGCTCTGGTATGCACTTGCTAATAGCAGTACTTGTAAGGACCAGGGCCAAAACATCACATGGTTTCTCGGGCATTCAGGCAGGGTGATGCCATGTGGTGCAGGGGGCAAATCTTGGGCAGCAGCTTTGAAAATTGTGGGTGGGGAATCATTAGAGACGCAAATGCCATAAGGTGTGGAAATTTTTTTGCCATGGCTAATTAGCTATTCGCATCATTTTTCCATTAACTTAAAAAATGAAAGGAAATGTTATATTGCAACCTCATCAGAATATCATATGACATATCAACATGTTCGAAAATATTATTTCACAGCTGTGCAAATAAATCTAATGACCTAAATACTTTTTGCACACACTGAGGAGAGTGGATAATTTTTTTTTGTTTTGATGCAACTACTGGTGCTAATTATACCAACAAAAGTATGTTTTTGATATTTTTGATAGATTTTAAATAGGTCAGTCATTACAGCCTATAGGCAACTGGGTATTCCCATAATACTCATAATATTTTCCAATATTGGAAAAATGGCAATTCCCTTGTTTTTAAAGACAGTTGTAGATTTATTTTTATTTTTTTTTACCATGGCTGTCATGTTACTGTGGCAGTGTATAACATGACAATAGCTTCCCACCACAAGATTTAAAAAAAACAAAAAACTCTACTAGTTAAGTTGGCTATCCGACTAACGCCACCAAAACTGGCACCACTTCCTGACTAACACTGTGACTTCACATTCACAACCCTAATCACCAAAAGCTGAAACAACATCAGCAAAAAAGATGGCTGAAAACCCAAAATGGCAGCAGTTGGTTTTGTGGGGTCCCATGGCAAACCAAACAGACAAACTGAGACCGTTTTTGATTACAGTCCCACTCCCCTTTCTCAACTCCCCCCTTCTCTTCTTTTTTGCCTGCTTTTTGCTCCTTCCATGTTTGTGCTGTTTCTTTTCCCCATGCATTTCCCTTCTCCTGGTGTGAGCTGAATATCAAAGGGGCTGTATTAGAGGCCTGCAGCACATAAAGCCATCTCTCAGGACCCTCCTCAGATCCAGAGCCACCATGCTGATTAATGCCACAGCCTGCCCATGACCTGCCATGGTCCAGCCCTGCTAACACCTCTGGCACTGGCTAGTGGAACAGAGAAAGACTAGAGAAAAGGAAGGCGGTTTTAAACTCCACTATGTTCCGCCTTTAGCCATGAGCAGGAAATCAACATTAAAAAATGGCATGGTAAAGAACGTAAGCATCTGGCCCCTGAAGTCTTCAGTCAGCTTTAGCTTTTCCACACGAGTGTTTATCTCGTCTTGCCCCCACGGCCCATTACATCACTGTGGTGTTTGGAGAAGTAGAGGGCCAGGCATTTTTTTAGTGTGCACACCAGTGTTATTGCTTTGGATGGTTGACTGAGGGTTGGACATTTGGGGCCTCCTGCTGCTAAAGCATGGGCTGTAGGAGGAGTCTCTAAAGGAGTCTGGAGTTTATAAATCTGACTGCACTGCTCTGCATGCTCTCTGCTCCGTTTGGCTTCTCTTCAGGTCAGAGGAGGTGCAGTCACCTCTGAATGCCAAATCGCCCATCTATGCGGCCCCTGTGGCACGCTTCACTAACCAAGCATGGTAAAAAAAAAAAATAGTGCTGCCACATTCTAACATCCAGCACTATCATCTGGAAGTGCAGCACTGAGAAAGCCATCATTTAAACACATTGGCTTATTCTCTGCTTAGCTACTGAGTTGGAATCTGAGAAACCTCAATCATCCGCACAGACTGTGAACAGCTTCTATCCTCTAGTGAAACCTTTCATTTTTGCTCATTCATTAAATAACGACCATGCATCATCAACACCAGTGGAGAAATTACAGAGAGCAAAATAACCACCAGCTGCAAATTACACAAGCAATTACATTGAGGGATAACTTGCTCTCTTACAGCAAGAAAAAAATGTGTAGGTAAATAAAAAAAAAATCCACTGAAGCCAATGAGTCTCAGACATGAGGAGCTAGTCATTTTGTTTCACGCTTTTCTCTTAAGCACACTTAGAGATGTTTTAGCATGTTAGAATCCCACAGAGGAATCAACCCTTTAAAGAGAGACTATGACAGCAGGATTAGAAAGCAAAGTCAACAGATTTGATCTTTCAGTAAGAAACAATTCCAGATTCCTCTGCTTTAATGCTGTTGTAACACTTGGAGCTGCTGGAGGCTTACGGGAGGTGTACTGTAAACAAGGCTTTGTCATTCACTGAGACGCACAGAGCCAGGAATTAACATTAAGGCCATTGACTTGAAATGCAGACACTGGTGTGGCTTTTCTTATAATTATAGAGTCCACATAAAGCTTAGAAACACGATATGAATGTTTTAAAACTTTCAGTTTTCTTTTCACTTGTAATGAAAGCAAACTCTTCTCTTGTTTAAGGCCAAACATGACAGACAGCACATGTCTAGAAAACAAAATGTTTTACATAATTCATACTGCATGTGCAAAGCCCGTGTTTTGATTGTCATGGTTCTTCAATACATAAAAGAAAGTGTGTTTAACAGTGAGCCTAGTCATGGCCCCCCAGGTTTATTGCTCTATGTGAGAACAAGGGAATCAGAAAACAGATGGCAGACAAGGATGACTTGCATCATCGTTATTGGGCTATACAGCAGTCCACACTAGAACACACTTACTGACAAAAGCACAGGCTAGACCTACCCCTTTGGTAATTACTCCTATTCAGCGACTTCAAAAACATAGCTACTCCGCAACCCATGCTGACAATTAGTTTTGTGCTCAAAAGCCTCTCATAAGCAACTCATAAACACATGCATATACATAATTAGGTTTGCTGGTAGAATGCCACAAACATAAACAGCCACATAGATGTGCACACACACATATACATGGCTTTGGTGCTGAACTGAACTGTTGCCTGGGTTGCGACGGGTGACTGGCGAGCTGACTTCTGGGTTTGGAAGCAAACGAGCACATGACAGATTAGTGTGTGGGCCTCCTTGAGCCCTGCAACCCTCTGACCCCATGGCACCCCAACGTCCACCTCACCCCACCTCTAGCCGAATACAAAACAAGCACTAATCGGGCACTAAATGAAATCACGTCTTCTGAATGCCCAAAGTATTAGCCTTCACAGCACGGCTGCACAGACATGCTGAATCAAAAGTGATGAAGAAAGAATGTAGAAGGAGTAGAACATCCATGTAAGTGTGTGTGCGTGTGTACGTGTATGTGTATCTGAACATGTGCCCAATCATTAACAATGTTAGCGGATGTCCTCCAGCAGTTTAACAGCAGAAGGATAGAAATACATCTGGATTGGAAATAGTTAGAAAGGCAAGGAAAGAACATAACTGGTTATTCTTCTACTGTCATCTGGGACAAGCATCCTTAGCAGACGTGGGCACACATTATTGGCTTAACCTGTTTATTTGTTTATCGTTTCATTTTCCAAAGGCTTTTAAAATCTTGTCTCTAAGGAAGTGACCTAGAGGTGACACTGGGTTACTATGGCAATTACTGTTCCTTAGGGAGTAGTGAATGCTGAGCCCTGTGTGTCGAGGATCAGGTAATAGTGAGATAAAAGTCCTCATGAATGTTTTGTTACGAATACAAACGGACACACTTCCCAAAACTTTGGTTTGTAAAAATCTATTTAAATAATCCATGTAGAAGCAATCAATAATCCATACTGAAATAGTTTTAGACAGCACAGATGATTAGCGACTGCTATGAATGCTAGTTACAGGTTGAAAACTAACCTTATAACATAATCCCATATAAAGACGTGCTAATGTGCTATTAGGTTCTCCCACAGACCTCCAAAATGGTCATGGGATCTATCACTTCTGTTTCAGTGACCCCAGGGGAGCAATACACCTGGCTTTGCAGCTTAGCAGCACTTCCCAATCAGGCCAGTCAGGAGGCAGAATGGCACAGAACCTGAGAGGCTTGATCTCAGACAGACTGAGAAAGAGAGCATGCTACCGTTACACCATCTGACCAACTCTTAGACCCTTGTAGAATCCACTCAGCCTTGTTCCTATCCTGCTCAAAGGGGCCTATTTATATTCATTGGTGTTTGAAGGTTTATGTTAGTGAAAAGACAGGCCAGGCCTGGAGTGGTATCTTTGTATCTGAGTGCTTCCTGTTTTTATTGCAAGGCCGACCCTTGTCTTTGCAGGGGCGCAAGGGCTGCTCTAGAGGAGGGAGGATGGGGGCACCAACGGGCTGAGAGAATTCAGAGTAGTTTTCTACTAAAACGTGCCCTCACACTTTTTTTGTGAAATCTAATAGACATTCCTTATCATATATCCTATTTCTTTTTTTCAAGTCTTCCTTTCTTTGACTTTTCAAGCATGTAAAGCCTAGCAGACGAATCTACCCTGCTGAGAAGTTTACCTTCCTGATAACATAAGCTTTCTGCACTATGGGAAAGATTATAGCAACACACTGGGATTTCCCCTTTCCTAATGGTACTGGAAAACATCCAGAGAAGCTGAGAGAAAAGACAGACAGCCACTGAGTGTGCAAGGCCAGTTTACACCATCTGATCTCTGCTCCAGTCTGCTGAAAGACGCTGGTTTGTGCGCTACTGCACGCTGTATGAGAGTGCATTAAACTAAATACAAGCACATTTCTGGCTTGCATTCTTCAGAGAGGATGGTGTGGGACCAGGCATCTTTCCCATCCCTTAGGAAGCTGTTGGTGGGTGCCAATTGAAGCGGTCCTTTTAAGCTGAGACAATTGTAATGGCGAAAAGCTCAGTGAGATTTCTCCCATGAAAGTGTGGGGTCAAAGTGTGCAGGGAAGGCAGGAGAGGGGAGGGCCATCGATTTTGTTATACTGAATCCAAAAGCCAACAATTGTTACTGTTGGCCTGTGTTGTTTTTCCGCACACGGGGCGGGGGGGCTGTCCTTTTGAGCTTTTCAGAAAAGGTGACAATGGCTGGATGTTGAGAACATATGTAGAGAGACCCCTGGAGCTCATGGAAGAGTAGCTCCATGCTGGCCTGAGTATTTGAGAAAATACAACCCTACTCCTTTCATTCTGCCCTCTCTAATGAATGCCTGAATGCCAGAATGCCCCAATAGGCCATTCAGGGGCCAAAGTCCCCAAGAATTCTCTCTAGCACAAACGCATTCTGAAATAGGAAATACATTTGCTTAACAAATTAAAGTAAAAAGTAAAAGAGTTGGATGTGCTAGTGTGTGGTATGCATATCTGTGTGTGACCAAGTAAGGAATTGTATAGGGGCTGAAGTGAGTAGTAGACGATAATTCAATTAGGCCTTTTTTTTCCACAGGAAAAACTATAAAGGTAGGTTAAAAGGAAAGGATTATTGCTTGTACAAGTCCAACCGGGTTTTTCACAAAAGGCTCTAAAAAGATGGGAGAAAACATGTAAAAAGCAAGAGAGCTACCAAAAGAAGAAGAAAATGGGGTCTTGAAAGCTGTACTTCCATGAATTAAAAAAAATACTCAGAGGCTTAATCTATCAGGCTTTATTCTCCCTCTCCCTTTCTTCTTTTTTTCTCTCTTTCTCTCTCTCTCTCTCTCTCTCTCTCTCTCTCTCTCTCTCTCTCTCTCTCTCTCCCCCTCTTCTCATTCACTATTTTAAAACAATTCTAAAGAAAATTGGTGGAAAAGGCTGTATAGCACTCTGTGAATCAGCCTTCATTTTGCAGTGCAATCGCAGGAGCTAAGAGAAGCCACAATAGGCATTCCTTGAGTCGCCAGGAAAAACGCCTAATGATCCCTCAATAAAGCAAGAAATTTCTGCATGGTGTGAGCCAAGTAAATTAACCAGGAGGCGTGTGTGTGTGTAAAAAAAAAAAAAACACCGTGGTAGGTGGCTCAAAGGAGGCCTCGAAATTTTTCTTCCCACTTGTCAAGCAACTTCAAGCATGAGGAAGGTAGAATGTGAATAAAGAAAAAATAATAATGCCTGTGATGTTAGCTCTTCCTAACACTCATTCTCAAATGAAAGATGTTTTACTGATTTACTGAAAATTTCCAGCAGAGGAGATGTAGCCATGAACAGCTGTGAAGTCATTTTGATAATGATGGGAATAATAAGCACATGGCAAGGTTCAGGGCTCGGCTGTTGAAGCTTCACTGCTCCTGAATAGGGAAAAGTGATTAAACAGCTCCTGATTATCCCTGACCAATATGTAATGGCTTTACAGGCCTTTCAATTAGGCTGCATTTGCAGGACCTCATTATTTGGGCTTTGCTTAGGTAATCAGCGCTGGGGTTAATGCTCCTGCATTGGGGGTTCTACAGCCAGCACGGCCAAACAGGGCACGTGACCTTGTGACGCATACAGATCACAGGGCTTAAGGCCGCTGTCTTCATATTCACATGCACAGACAGACGGACACAGACACACATGGCTCAACTTCCTGCATAGCCCCTTATGTAGCCGCATGCT
This sequence comes from Hemibagrus guttatus, assembly GCA_033459395.1. Classification (NCBI taxonomy): domain Eukaryota; kingdom Metazoa; phylum Chordata; class Actinopteri; order Siluriformes; family Bagridae; genus Hemibagrus; species Hemibagrus guttatus. Next base: position 18,281,090 of record JAUCMX010000008.1, read on the forward strand.
CGGGAACAGAGTTCCATGTAACCTGACCTTCTGGGTACAAATCAATACAGCTTGTAGTCTCCGATCATGTCCTGACATTAGAGAGGGCAATGGAACATGACCGTCTTTGGCCCCTCACTCACCCCCACCAGCCTGGCCCCCTCTGGCCTCCTCTTACACGGCTTACCCCGGCAACCCACACACAAAGACACACCAAACACCAGCCACGATCTCATATGCCCTCCCTAATCACAACACACAATATCTATAATGCATTCTTTAAATATTTAATTTGATGACGCATAAGTGTGATTGCTGCACTAAGCACTGAGTGTCAGATAAATGTATAGCCAAGATGAATAAACTAAAGGGTTTATAACTATAATGAGTATTTAGTCCTTGTCAGCCACAGACTTGGAGTGAAAGGTAATGAGATACTAGAAAATTGTTGTGGTTTCAGGAAGCCTCTTTGTGGTTGGAGAGGAAGAATGTGGAGAGTTGTGCAAGCTCAGGCTACATGTCTCAGTGGTTTAAGTCTGTTTTTAACAGAGGAAGGCAGGCCAGTTGATTGTGTTGACCCCAGTAAAATACCAATATAAATCAATGGAAATGTAAATCAATCTGACTTTGATTCACTCACATTCAGGTGAGTATACAGACATGTTTATGAATGTTGTTTGTGGGTATTGTGGGAAGTGTGGTATCATGTACAACTGTGCAATAGAAAGCAAGTAAATATCACTTACTGTGAGGTGCTGGAAGAGCCATGCTCGCATGATGTTGGTAGCCACCTTGGGGAAGATGCCACGCTTTTTCTGTCGCTTTTTGTCTTTGTCCGGGTCGTCATCGTCTCCTGTACCAGGTGAGGCCACGCTGTTGTCTAAGCCGTCTCCTGGTCAAAACGAGAGCTCTTTAGAAACTTAACATAATCTCCTACAGCCTCATGCACTTTTTGTAGTAGCCTCACTCATGGACAGAAGGTAATTAGATCTGAGTTTTGCTTTGACCGAAATAAAATCCATAAACCATAAACAGAAGGATTAAGTAAAAAGAAAATAGAAGAAAATAAAATTGTAAAAGCAACTCTTCCTATGCAATTAAGTAGACTATATTTGCATGTTTAACATAAACAGCATAGAAAGATCTAACTTCAAAACTTACAAACTTATAAACAAGTGCAAGGTAAACACAGATACAAATACCACCAAAATGATCAAACTTAAGGAACAGTGGGAGAGTAAGTGGGAAGTGTGCAGTGGTTTTTCATTGTTGCACTTGGACGCACATAATAGAGTGCAGTCCATCTCCCCTTGGTCCCTCCCCCTTCCGCCCGCTCATTTGCATGATAGGGGCATAGCAGCTTTGTGCTGCATTAATGCCTGTCAGCGTTTGATTTGGGCAGGAAACATGCGCATATCAAGGCAGGCTGGCTTCCTTTAAACCCAAGTTCTAATCCCAAGCCCTCGCCTTCTTTCTCCTCCTCTGCACCATTAACTGTGCATTAGCAAAAATGATTTACTTTTAGCAGTCGTGGTTATTTTTTCTTGCCCTCGGGCAAAAATGCCTTGAAAGCCTTCCTTGAGGGCATCTAAATTATGTATCTGAAAAACTTCTCCACTAAGGCATAGCAGGACCCCGACATTCTCCAAATCCAGACTTGTATGTCTTCCTGTTTTTGGGGAAACATCAATCACATGCACCTACACAAGCCATAATCTCACATAAATATTTGAAGTAATAACATTAAAAAGGGGGAAAGAAAAAGGATCCGACTGGAGGAGTAATCACATGCAAAATACATGAAGACTACAAGGACAGTGCAGACATCCCCCTTCTCTACATCTTTTTTTTCTTCTTCTTCTTCTTTTTTACTCTCTTTCACTTTTTCTTCTCTACTGAGTTTTGTGTGTCCCTTTCAAATCATTAGTGCAAAGGCACGCATAACAGTGAAACAGAGAGCTTGCGGAGACTCTGCTCTCTGCCTGGACTTATAGAAACTGCCACTGCAGACCCATACATGTGGGAATAGTGGACGGGGTCTGTGAGCGTTGTAATTGTAGAATGGGCATTCATTAGCAGCAAATGCCATAAATCCCAGGCTAAGTAAAAGCCCTTGTTCAGGAAAGCCTAAAACAATAAACTGGAGCCAAGCCGTAGCCTCAGCCTGACCGTGTGTGGCTTCCTGAGAAATGCTACCCAGACGGCGTGCTAATTCTCCAGTTTGCTCTCCACTTCAATAATAATAACATCACCCAAGGAGAGGGGAAGCTTGTGTGTGTGTAGAGGAGTTGTGGGGGTTTACAATGTCGTTTTTGGGTATAGTAGCAAACTTGTGTTGTTGTGGTGGTGTCATAAGCTGCGCCTGCTGTTGGCCACACAGTCACTGGTAGAGTCCAGACGCAGAGAGGCCGAGTGGCCCTGGCCAAAAGGATGGCAGATTAATTTTATTGACGTTTCCATTTTCACTGCAACTCGATAGCCTCCCCCTTACTGGGGCCGGGCCGACCCATGCGTATTTACAGACTGACCTGTCACTTCATTACCCTCCAGCTCTGGCCGCTCCAGTAGGCTCAGCCTGCCTCCCCAGCAGGGTGAAATCAGACTCCTAGGCTTTCAGCAACTCTCTATCTCCCACACAGACACACACACATGCTCCTACACTGTACACAATGTGATCAGCTTGCATCTCAGCTATAGCTATATGTATAAGTGGAAGTGAGTTTCCATTTGCATGTATTCAGGGTAATACAAATGTGTGAAGAAAGAAAGAAAGAAAGAAAGAAAGAAAGAAAGAAAGAAAGAAAGAAAGAAAGAAAGAAGGACAAACTTGCACACCCTCATTACATCTAAAGGCGAGTTGGTGATTTACATCCGCCCCCACTCCTTTCTTATGAGCCAGGGAAGAAGTGCTGCAGGGCAAATTGTCCCAAACACTAATGGCTTCTGACTGTTCCCTGGCAACTCTGGCATTTTAACCTGTGTGGATGTGCAATCTGCTAAAAAAAAAGGGGGCAGAGAGAGAGAGAGGGAGAGAATGGGAAAAAAGGGAAGGGGAAGCATCCCATCATCTGCCTGTGTGACACAGATGGGGATGGCTATTAGGAGGCAGGCGAAAGGCCTCAGGGAGGAGAGGTGCTGGAGTGTAGCCCCAGGCACTTGTGGAAAAGCAATGCCCTTGAAGGATGAAAAAAGCCAGGCCCTATTGCCCTCTTTCTTTATTCCCTCTTTCTCCTAACTCCATCCCTCTTTGTGTCATCTCAATAAAATGTGTCCCTGATGTAAGAATGCATGCATGGACAGTAAACCTGATCCTATAACACAACTAGCACAATTTCCAAACAAACAGTTGAAGTCCTCACTAAAGCCTGATTATTAGACTTTTACCCTCATATTTGAATGTTTTTTTTACCCTCATATTTGCATGCAAGATTTAGGAGATTCTGTCACTGTTGTTGTCCGCCTGTGGACATACCAGCCAGTGATGTGTGTCCTGAATTCTAAGAGAAGTGTATAGAGACCATTTGCCTGCACGATGCTACAAATAAGTCCTGCGGATATAAACGTGTTGACTACATGGCTAGGGGGCATGGTATGCTCTAAAGTTCTCAGAAATGTTCTCAGAAATGATGCTTAGGGCACTGTACCGAACTTTTTAAAGGCGGTCTGCCACCCAACATTCTGGGTCATGTTGTGCAAATATGTCAAAAGTGATTTGCCTCCAAATGCTACAAGATGTAAAAGTATATTTTTAAGTTGTTTGAGTTGAAGAAGGTATGACTGGAAAAACTTCTGCATGCTATCTATATCTACGCAATCTGTGTATATAGCTGATGTTCTCAGAGACCAAGCCTTGTCTTCACAGAGTGACTTTGCAGTGGATTTGCGTTTCGCTTGGCTTGGGCATTTGTTTCAGGGTAATGGAGCATAAATGTGGAGGCAGTGCCTTCCAGAGGCTGTGCTTAAAGTGACTAATTTAGGCCCCACTAGAGCTAAAGCTTCCCCCCACCCACTGGGTTATACTGCTCAGCCATGTTCATGAAGAATCCGCCATATTCAGCAGGAAAACACAAGGATATTGCATGAAGCCTCAGCCTCAGTGTTTAAACAAGAAAGCAGAGGGGTGCATGCTAGACAGCAGTGACCCAAGCCATAGTGCTCACCCTCAAAAGCCCTCAAAGGCAGAGGGAACAACGCAGGTCCCATCTTGTTAGGCCATCTCCTCACCTCAGCCTGCAGCACTGCCCTACAGCTCCCTCCTCCCTTTTGCTGATTGTTCTTCAAGGCTTCCTCGCCAAGCAAGGGAGAAAAAAAGAAGGGATTTAAAGCCTCTTTCCCTCCTTTTCTCCTGAACCTTTCAGTCGATATAAGCGGCATTTAGCACATTCAAGAGCCCAAATGGCTGCCAATGCGAGCTGGAGCAGGGGCTCTGCTTTCTTTGTCCACTGTCCCCCCTCCTCTTTTTTTTTATTTACTCAGGATTCACGCAGGGACCCTTGCTTGCACCCGGGCCACATGGTCCTGACACAGAACACTTCCATTCACACTCCAGCAGGCCTCATCACACAGGCACACACTTACAAAACACACACCCATGTCCACTGCTGTATTGGCAGTTTAGCACTCTCTAAAGGCTAGATTTGACTGTACTCGCTGGTTCAGGTCACAGTTCAGTCGAGCTCAGGTGAAGAGAATACAGAGCGCAGGATGGGATTGCCCCAGAGGACCGACGTTTTATGGCAATTATTTCCTGAGCAGCAGTGTGCATGCTAGCCTGTAAAACAACAGCTTGGTAAACACTGCACTGTGCTAACAAATTAGGAGTGAGACACTGCAAGTCATTAGCAGCTTTATGAAACTTTTTTCTGTTTTTTTTCCCTCCACACAGGCAATCAGTGTAAACCAGGAAAACTCTCTCATACACACACACACACACACTCCCACACACACCAAAAAACTCTGCAGAAACTTGCCTTCACACACAGCTGCATCCTCTCTCAGTGTTAATCTCTATCTGTGTATTGTTTTTTTTTTCAGCTGCAGCACTAATTTGTAGTTGTTTGTGCTGAAGAACACATAGTTAGGCCTGCTCGTAAATGAAGTGGAATAAGAGGTTTAATGAGATGTCTTTTTGCACTGGGAGGATGCAGAGTGTTTGAGGGGGTTAGAGCGCACACAAATGCTAGAGGCCCCCAGCCCTGCCATCAGAAAGATAGCTTTCTAACATCCCAGGAATGCTGTAGATAACTATCACCCCTCTATTAAGGCATTGCCCTGACCCTGCAGCACAGAATCTCTCAAACCCAGAACGGAGGGAAAAGCTGAGCTCACGGTCACATTTGTGCCTACCTTTTCACCCCACCAACCCTCAAAAAAGTGAGGAAGAATAAGATATAGACAGAAGGAGTAGGGAAAGAAGTGTCCTTCTTACCATTAGTTTGAAGTGATAATCATCTGCCAATAACCGTGATGTTTGGGGAAGCCCAGCTATGTATATTATCAAAGGCTCTGGGCTGGATAATTACAAGTGTAATTAACCTGCTACCTGTAACAACAATTATCTAATTACATCATAAATAGGGCCTTTGAGAGGCCTACAATGGCTGCTCCCGGCCTCTGATTGCGCCCCTGGTTTTCCCATCTCCCCCCTTCCCCTCCCTTCTGCCACTCATTAGCCTGTTAATCACTCAGCACCGCTGATGATTTCATAAGTCACAAAACCTTTCATTTAGATCAGTCTGTGTGCGTGCCTAAATTACCGGTCTCCAAGCGCAAAAGTCCTCACAACTGCCACAAGGGTTCAGAGAGGAAACTAAAATGACACTAAAGTGTTTTATTTTAAGATGCCAAAAACGATATGTAATGACTGAGATAGCAAATATTTGCATGCTGTGGATGAACTGTCGCTTTGAGCAGAACTGTTTAAGGCACTGAGAAGTGTCTATGGAAAGGAGGGATGCATCTACATCCCAGGGAAACAGGAAAGTTCATTTAGATGACTTAAAAAAGACAAAGAAATGCAATAAAGATGTGTGAGAGAGAGACACTGAGAAACAATCAGGCTGTTGCAGATGTCAGGCTCCAATTTGCATGCATTGTAAAGGGATAAATTGCTGAGGATGAGAGAGCAACAGCGTACACCCCCACCTCCTCTCAAACTCCTTTTGGGGAGAACTAAAAGGCGCTGTGATGCCCATGACTGCCTCTCGCTCCAGAGACAGGGATCAGAGCCTAATGAAGGGCCTTGGGTCTAGACCAAAGATTTCACACTCACTGACTCTCTGACAACTCCACCCCATTCCCCATTCCCTAAACCAAGCACACAGCCCAAGCTCTTCTTCCCTGTTTTTTTCTAAATCAAATTGTGCTAATTGGTCCCAGAGGTTATCGAGGTGCACCCAGCCTCTCAGCTCTCGCTCTCTCTCTCTCTCTCCCTCCATCTCTATCTTTCTGTCCCTGTACACTTTGATGGCTGCATTATTATGGAAAACAAATAACAACTGAGCCTGCGTGCCTGATTGCCTGTGTCTCGAGCTCTTGCTATTGGCGGAGGCGGAGACCTGCGGAGCAGAGCAGTTTCACACTGCAGTAATTAAAGTGTTAATTACGGCAATAATTAGCAGAGCAAATTACATAAATTTTCACCCAAACAGGATTCATATGCTGTGCAAATGATAAGCTGAAAAGCTGCGAAAAACACCAAGAGCCCAGAGAGTGAGAGAGCAAGAGAGAGTGTGATTTGAAAGAAAACAGAGACGGAGAGAAAAGAAGAGTGGATTTGGCTGCTAACGGCAATATGGCTTTATTAATTCCTGGTAAGGGAATATCAAAGTCCTCTTCAGAAAAGAGAGAAGAGCTGCAAAGAGAGTGAGAGACTGTGTGTGTGTGTGCGTGTGTGTGTGTGTGTGTGTGTGGAGAGAGAGAGAGAGAGAGAGAGAGAGAGAGAGAGAGAGAGAGAGAGAGAGAGAGAGAGAGAGAGAGAGAGAGAGAGAGAGAGAGGCTCCCTCATTCCAGTGCTAAGACTCAGATTTTACACATCCCTCCAGCAGATAATATTGTTGATGGTGATTTTTTTTACCATTAATTAAACTGTAAACTTAAACAAATACATAAATAACCTTGTGATTTTTAAAGGAGAGTCCATCAAACAATGCCGGATGTTGCCATCAAAGAAGGTGCTCACGGAGGCCAGTTTTTTAGCCTCACTCATTTGGACGAGCGAGGCGAAAGAGACGGGAGAGTAAATGAATTAAAAGGTTTATAAATCAACAAGTCAACCATCAGATTGTAGCCTCTGCTCGGTCGACCCTCTCATCAGCTCACTGCCATGAAGTTTTGCTCTGAAAATGTCCTGGAGGCAGGGAACAAAGCGAGCAGAACTGATTACTGCGCTGCGGCCCCACTCCACTCCGCTCCACCGCCTAAACTCTGTTTGGCTTCCTAATGAGCTCACTAAAAACCCAATTCATCACCCATAACCCTTTTTCAACCCTCCTTGAAATTCACTACACTGGGTTCAGAAGAGAGGTGGGTCCTGCTGGGGTGAGGGGGTGGGGAGGGGGGTGTCCCTGCGTTCAGGAATGTCCGCTTCTCCCTCAGAGGGACAAACTCGCTCCACTGGCCCCAACATCGAAGCCTTTCACATTAATACCCTTTCGCCATCCCTGGGAAGACAGGAATTTGGTAGGAAGGGAATGTGGCAGAAGAGAAGGCGGGGGAGTGGGATCCACTGGACACCAAATGGAGGCAAGAACAGGGAAGAGGAGGCTCTCTCAGTCAGGAGATTCGACAGTGATGACAAACAGCTGAGGGAAAGACGACTGTGAATTCCTCAACCATCAGGCACGGTTGGAGGAAAGAAAGAGCATGGTGAGAGTGTGTGCGCGTTTGAGAAAAGGGTGTTGCAGGGGAGCTAAACTCCCACAGTTCCTCATTACATGAAGTCGGAATGATCCTCTTGGCACCCGAGTTGAAACTGAGAGATTACTGAATTGATGAATCCTCAGTTTAAAATGCAGCTGTTTTATTCTGCTTTAGTAATTAATTCTTTTTCCAATAGTTTATTGATTAAGTGTAGCCCCTGATAAAGTTCAAACCCAGAAGGGTCCCCCGCTGGGCCAGGGCCGTGTCGGAGTCAGAGTATAAACTTCTTCCAATTCCACCTGCCTCTCTTGCACAGTTTGCCTTCATAAATTAGTAAGGCCTGTGAGAAGCCATGTTAGCTGATCACCACTTTTGTCTTCCCTATTGCTGCCATGCTTCTTTTTACCATTTGACCTTTTTTGCTCTCTCACACACACGTACACAGAAATACAGTCACTTTTCCCCTGCACCCCAATGTACCTTGCAGAAGCAAAGAACACTTCTTGCACAAAAAGTCACTTTGCATTCTTTTTTATCTGCCCTTTTTTTTTTACCATAGAGAAGTGAGCCCATGATCAGCATAGAGAGATAGAGCACGGCTGCCTCTCTAGGGACCCAACTAGCAGAGAAATCAGATACTTCTTTACAAGATTCAGGCCTGCTCACGTCTTGTCAAGACTCACCTACCGGCTCCTTTACAAGTCAATAACCATGGCCTGCTGTCCTCCCCACAGACATTCCTGACTGTAATTATCATTTCCAAAAAAAAAAAAAAAACGTGCACTCTTTTTATTCTCTTCCAACTTAAAGGGAAAACCCTCTCCAGAATCCCCTTGCTGTTCTCAGAAATGCTTAAATATAAGTAGAAGATAACTGAAATTTCAAGTGTAAATGAATTAATTAAGATGGAAATATCGTAGCAGAACCATGTCCGGTTGGCTTAATGCCTTGACATGAGACAATTTTCCTCTGTTAATGGAGGTAGCTGCCAGCTTTTGATGAGCTCCTCGCATCCATAGTCTGCAAGGTAAGATCAGCAGGTCATTTTATTACAGTCCAGTCCTGGCACTCTGTCCGACTTTAGAGCCTTGAAAGCTCTTGACAGTAAAAATTGCACTCGGGCCATAGCTAAGATGGCGAGGTGCTTATTACCACAGTGAGAAATAAGAGTTTGGAAGTCCAGGGCTCCAATTATTGCCACTCTAACACCTTGACCTGCCCAAATGAATTATCCCACACATTACTCGCATGTTTCCTTAATTAGCTGCCTGACATTAAGAATTGGAGAGCCCAGGCCTTTCCTCAGGGGAAAAAAAAAGTGTGTATTGAAAAATGGAGTAGCAGATGATGACAGTCACATCGTAAGTGTGCTTTGGCACTGTAACTTATAGAGAACTGGCTATAATATCTTGAACCTGTTCCTCAAGATATCATTATAATGTGGCATGTTCGTAATGATGACATTAACAGGCACCTTTAAAGTAACTGCATGGTCAGAAAACATCTGATGCAATTCCTCACCACCATTATGTCTCTTCAAGACCATTATTTTCTTTGCTTTCGTCTTTTTTCTTCTTTTTTGTATCTTCTGGTTCTTTCTTTCTTTTTCTGGCCCGCACTATTGACTTTCCAATTTTTCCTTTCCCATCAGACCTCAGAAGCAGAAGCTGAGGAAGTCGCCTGAAGCTCATGGACAGAGTGTGTAGCTCTGAATGTGCACTTATCCAGACAGAGAGACAGATAGGCAGACAGACTGACAAACACTTATCTGAGAGTGAATAGCCAATATTGAGCAAAACGTACTCAGCATATAAAATCAAGAGGCAGAGGACTACAGATGTGGTGGATGGTGGGAATGAGAGCAGCGGTGGCCATAACTGATCCTGCATGCCTCCGGAGCCACAGGGAGCACGACTCATTTTCTGTTACAACAATGGAGCTGGATGGATGCCCACACAATGGCAGGTGCACTGAATAGCAGGCGGCCATGGCAGCAGGGAGCAGTTCCACACCAAACCGGAGCTCTTCGGCTACATAACCTCTCCTGCTCTCCGTCTCCACCTGGCTCATCTTTACTCATAAAGGATGAAAACGATCTCATGAGGGTCCGAGGAGGAGCAGCAGCAGCGAGGCCTTTGGGGCAAAAAAAAAAAGACCAGTCCTATATGCTTTGGCCTGATCTAGCTTTTTCTTTTTTGTTATCTTCCTCTCCCTCTTTCTCTCTCCCTGTGTCTTTCTTTGTGTAGTTTTTAATAGTTGCGGAGTTTGTTCTCATGCGCCGCTTAGCTGTCCTCCGGGCCATGTGAGGGGTAAAGTCAGCATTCCCCCACCTTCACAGCATTCTTTTTTAGGGTCAGGGGGTCAGCCTCCACAGATGTCTCCACCAGACAGGCAGTTGTCTGAGGACTGCATCCCAGAGAGGAAGTATTCGGCCCAAACAATGCAGTTCTACCCTCACTGAGGGAGATTTTTGTGTGCTTTTCTTTTCAGTATCTACATTAAATAAAGTCTTCTAATATGTTTGTTTTTCCTCTTGGAATTGACTGAGCAGGCTTGTGGAGATGGCTACCTCGACTCATTCCTTTTGTATTTCTTTCTTTCTCTCATTTACTACTCTTCTTTTCCTAAGCTTCCTGCAATTGTTCTAATGGAGCCCTACTCATTCCTGTTTTACTGTTCAAGGAAAGATGGGTTTAAAAAAAAGGAGAGAGGGAACATGTGTTGTCAGGACACCGAAATCAAAACATGGCACTCATGGAACATGCAATATCCAGTTCATTACTGGAGCCAATTTAACAGCAGTTATAGTATTAAAAAAAAAGAACACTACTACATTTAGGTTAAGTCAGAACAAATGGCATCAAAAGCAAATTCTTTAGCCAAGCGGCTTTCATTAAAGACAAATCAAGCTCCTGTATGTTGAGTGAGTAAAACAATGCCAGGGATAGGACGCACAAAAGACTGGGTGCGTTTAAGAAACGTGTTTTGCCTGAAAACATGGAAACTGTAATTGCAACAAGCCTTTAGAAATGCAGCAGCCAGGCCATTTCTGAATAGTATCCTTCTTTTTTCATCTCCTTTCTTTGAAATCATGCATGCATGTGTGTGTGGTTTTTTTCCACTCCTCAAAACAGCCCCCTCTATTCTGAAATTGATAACCTTCTAAATGAATTATCGTAATGCATAATGAACATTATCTCCCCCCAGGCTGTAGCCCTGTTTGGCATGTTGATTTGTTTTGTTTCACATTACCCTCCGTTCTTTAAGAGTGCTCACTGCTTGAGGCGTGTAAATAAGAAATTATCCTTGCTTCCTAACACTCCTAATACCTCCTTGGGGTAATTAGAAATTATTAGACTGCTGCCTCCAATAACAAGAGCTAATGGCACTAACTACTGTCAAATTTAACACCTCCTCCGTCCCTCTCTCTTCAAATGGAAAAACAAAAGCTCTCCACTGTGTGCAGACTGCAGGGCACGAGGCCGGTATTCTTCCCCAAACAAGCACCCCCACGCTCAGAGACTCATTATAGCACACAGGAGAGTGGAAATCAGGCTATAAAATGAGCTTATCTGTAATAATGCCCAAAAAGATTTGCATAAATGTGTTAGCTGTGCCGATGGAAGCAGGCGGGGGAGAGACAAACTCAAATCTGCCCATGCTCTCGTTCTCATCCTCCCACTCTCATGAGCTGTTCAGTCTGACAGGTACCTGTAGGGTATGGTTGCTCTGTTTAGCTCCATCTCCACCACACCATGCATGTAGAGACTAAAGACTCTCAACCACAGGTTCAGCAACTCTCGCTTTCTTCCAGGAAGCCAGTCTGTGACTGGGGCTCGGACATTAGCAGAACCACAGGGAAAAGGAGGCTGGGTGGATTAAAAGGCCAAGGGAGGCAGAAGAAAGAAGAAAGTGGAATGAGAGTAAGGCCCATCGGACAAACACAAAAGGGTTGATGGGAGGGGGGCCTAGGAGTCAGTGTTAATTCCCAAATAAGTACACCTTAAATGGCCTGGATGAGCAGTTAGGCACAGCTTTGCAGTTCCCCTGCAGGTGTGTCTTTGAGTACAATGGCCTCTCTAACCCCTTTGACTGCTCTAATGGAAACACAGCAACAAACACAGGTCCAAACCCGACACAACTGCAGCGACTTCTGTCTCTTTCCTCGTTTCTTCTTGGCTTTACTTTTGATGAAAACTCACACAGAGCAGCAGCAGAAAAAACACCTGCAGTCAGCGAGAAACAAAATCTGGTTGAGACAGGAGTGATCGGATTATTACCCCTTACGAATGACTTCTTAGCTGACCCCCTCAGGCATGGCTTGCCAAAACAAGACTGAAAAAATTCCAGTGCAAACTGGTGTCTTTTTAAAGGGCCAGCACATTGTCATGCTTGTAAACATACAGTGGCCTTAATGGAGCACACGGAGCCCCCGGGGGTGTGGTCTCAAATCCCTTTTAGCCATATTACATCAGGTCCTGTGTGTTCAAAATCACCACCAGGACATGAAAAGGACTGGAGAGTGCAAGGTCTTCATATACCAGCCTTCCACTCTCCCTTTTCTACCCCCCCCCTACATTTTTTCCACGTTCTTCTTGTCTTGCTCTCACTGTCCTGCTGTAAAAATCACTCAGCTCTATATAGTTTATGATGATTGTCCTGCCCTGATAAACCTCCTTATTTTAAAATGTATGGATTATAAAAACTTCCTAATGGTGCACAATATTCATTCAAATTTAGCTATAATTTCAGCATTTTTTATGCACTTTGAACTGAGTTTACTGACTGGCCAAGATTAGGACCTTCCACATAGAAGGAAGGGGGGGGGGGGGGTGGGAGAGAGACCCTGAGGGTAAAAAGAGACAAAAGACAGGGTGTGACAAAGGTACAGGGGGTGGAGAAGCAAGAATGACGTTATTAGAAATACTCTCACTAACTTACTGGACAGCATTTAACAGTGCTCTGCTTTCTTTGCTTTTAATGTGTTTTTCTTCTAATACACTAATCAGGCATACATGTAGAGTGTGCAAGAGAGAGCCAGAGAGCATGAGAGAGAGATGATCATTCCGTTTAATCGCTCTCTGGAAAAAGGCCAGAGTCTATTATAGAGAGAGAAAGAGAGAGAGGGGGGAAAGAAATGGAGAGACAGAGTAGAGAGCGTAAGTGGGAACGGGAGAGAGCCTCAGAGCGCAACCCCTTGAAACAGCTCGGAACAGAGAGGACTGAGTGGTGAGGCCTTTTCCCGTAAGCGCCTGTGAATGCTGAATCCAGCAAGAAACGCGCTCTCAGAGCACTATCTACATTAACTAGAGCTTTCCCTTAAGATTAAGCATTCATCATGAATAATTTACTCAGTTTTATGCTAATGGGAGTCTGAAAGTATCCGCTATGTTGTTTCCCCCCCCAACAGCCCATCTATACTCAGTGTTCTCCAGGTCACTGTCTTGCTTATAGATATACAAGCTAACGCTCAGGAATCTATAATCTACAGCATGATGTTTCAAGTCAGCTCTAAATCACAAGATGGTATGCTGAATCACAAAACAAACTTATCATCAAATAACAATTAAGAAAACTGCATGGGTAGTTGCTGTAAACAGCCTACATTTTGGCTAAAATAGAAGCTATTCTCCAGACACCTGTTCCATCCAAAGCCCTTTTGTGCATGAGAGAGTGTATATTGCCTGGCAGGGTATTGCACACTGTAGCCTTTGCTGGACCATTGGGCTGTACTGAGCCTGGGCACTGTGTAAAAATGATCAGTCCTCCAACAGCTGGGAGTGATGGCCATGAAACAGCAGGCAATGCTGCCGCTTTATAGTTTATCTTTTGTTTATGGGGCAGTATTCGGTTTTAATTATTCCTCTAAATTATACTCTTAACAGGCATGGAGAGACAGGCAGCAACTCCCAAGCCCCCCTCACCCCCTCACTCACCCCCTCACTCACACACACACACACACACACACACACACACACACACACACACACACACACACACACACACACCTAACAGATTTCATTGTGAGCCAGGGGCAACAACAAACACACACCACAGCCTCCATCTTGATTTTTAATGAAGCTGGAATCCTTTCTGTGTTTTCCTCTCCTTTTCTGCCCTCTTACATTCTGTGACACAGACGTTGCAAGATTGCTGAGAAAGAAAACAGGGCAAATGCTCTCTATATCCAGAAACAGGCCGAGTCAACAGGCCTTGTTCAAGCTGGGAGTTGTGCCCTCATCAGGAATAACTACTTATAAGAAACTTTGACCCTGCAGAGAGAGGCCTTAGGCCAGGAGAGGCCTGCCATGCACTCAATGGCCCAAGTGCAATCATGCACCCACACAACACTTCTACACTCCATGCTCTCGCCGTGTCATCAGGGATGCGCAATTGCTGAAAAAATCTGCAAAGTGTGCTTTTATTTAAGTTTATTTATTTATATCTTATAACTACAGTAGAAACCGTGAGCTTGTGCTTTCAAAATGTTGAAGCTGTTAACCGATTTCATCAAGTAAAGATCTGAGCTAAAGGAAAACTAATGGGCAACTTGTTCAGAACTGTTCATAAATCCACCCTGGCTATTAGTCCAAGTAAGAAATTTTTTTTTATCTTGCTATTTAATCTAATATAATCTCTTTCCTCATGCAGGGGAGCAGGTACAGTTAGAGAGTGAGTCAGCAGATGCGCTTCTTTTACTTTTTTTCGTTTTTTACTTTTTTTTTTTATTTTTTACTTTTTTCAATTTTGAAAAAAAGTAAAAAACAGGACAAAAAAAAGTACAAACAGGGACTGATTACAACCACACTATCAAATTTATGCCTCCCTCCATAGTGTGTGTGTGTGTGTGTGTGTGTGTGTGTGTGTGTGTGTGTGTGTGTGTGTAAATAGTATAATATTGTGTAAAAGGCACACAGTAGCTTCTGAAATAATTAAATTAAATGCTAATTACATAAAAAAGCACTAAACTACACAAAATCAATCTTTTGTCTAAAAAACCATCAGATACATTTTTAATGGTTTTATAAGGAATTCGGCTGGCAGGGTTTTTTTTTAAGCTTCTTGGAGAACCTGCCACAGGTTTTTTGGAGATTTTGACTGTCTCACTTGCCTCTGATTTTGCAGGTAATTTCTGACAGCAAGCATTCATTTATTCTAAAATGTGGTCTATTATATATGTTCTATATTTTACTAACATAGAAACATTTTCTGTTACAGTTCGTTTTGTTTAGAAATGTGATGTTGGAAATCTAAAATCTTCCAAAAAAATTCCAGAAGTCAGAATAAACATCTAATAAAATTAGTGTTTAAAAAATTAGGGTCCCTGTGATTTATGCACAGTACTGTATGTACAGTTTCTAACCAGAAATGTACACTCTTCATTACAATAATGACTGATGGAAATAGTACAGGAGTTAAAGAAGCACCTCTATCTATTTCCTTCAACCATTCCCAAGAGATCAGACCTTTTATGGTTTTACAGAAGGTTTTTTTTTAATTTTTTTTTTATGAACATCATTTAGTTTTCTTTTTTTCCAACTGGCTATTTCTCTTCACTTTCTTTCTGCTAACCTACAATTGGCCTGTTTTCAGCGGAGTGTGGAAACTCTTCACTGATGAGCAGCACGGGCCGCTGGGAAGCAGCCGGAGCCGTTTAGTGCAGTAGAGCTACGTCCAGCCAGGCCCGGGCAGGAGCTGGGAGTCAGTGAGTGCTTCAAGCGTTAACGTAATTGCAAGAATGTGAAAAATGAGGCGGCAGGGCTCCTGAGCAGAGCGAAAGGTCATAGCGAGCCTCACACAAAACAACTGGCTGCAGGGACAGCCTCATTAGAGCAGTAAATCAGCTGCCCTCTCCCTCCCCTCTCTCTCTTTCTGTTTTTTTCTATCATTCAGAAGAAAAGAAGGTGTGCTTTCATGCTGAAGTGCCTTTGGGCTCGGCTGGGTCGAGTCCGGCCTGAGCACTTTACACCGTACCGTAGCCATCTTGGTCTGTATCGATCAGCCGTTACTGGATCTGGTGCACAGGAGTCGATAAGTGCTCTGTGGATTACAGGTCACTTGTACTTATGTGTGTAAGATAATCAATAGGCAGTGCATTTCTCTACTCCTCTTTGCTTTCTCGAGCCTTTCCCTGCCTGCCTGCCCTGCCTGAGAAAAAAACAATAAGGAGACTAATATTTGCTCTTACATTGCACCACTGTGCTATTTGCATTCTGATATGTTTGCTTATTAGCTTGCAAGCCGTGCGTACAACAATTAATGAGGAAGGTATATGATCATGTAAGGCACTATAATTAGACAATCTGATTAACTGCTGATGGGAGTGTGATATTAGCTTTGCCTCTAGAACTGTGTGGTAAACATGTTAAAACTGCATCATTGATGAGCAAGATGGTTAAGCAGTGATGATACTGGTCTTGACACAAGTGAACCACAAAGAGCTGTAGTGAAAGTGCCACTGTGGTTTGGGGTTGGGTTTAAAACAGCCATTGCTCTGGATGGTGTACTTTGCCATAGAATGCTCCATCAATACCTGTGACTGCGATTGGATGTGAAATCAGTGTCGGGCAGAGTAAAGAATTCGGACGTGTGTGTGATGAAATTCTGTGCAAATGGCACACACTTTGTTGGCCAACACTGAAGGTTTGAAGGAGTCATCATCATTTATTGTCCATCAACAAAAATACTTCCAGAAGTTTCTAGAAAGAGTTGTGAGGCCTCACACAAATCTAGGAGTAACTAAAATGCATTTAAAGATGAAGAACAGAAGAAGAGAGAACTGTTTATATCCAGTTAGTGCTGCCGTTTAGGTTGAGTGCAATGTGTAAGACAGGAGAAAAGGGTAGCCATAAAGTCATCTGAATGCTTGCTCTGACTCAGGCAGTCCAGTGCTTAATGAAAACACAAGCCTGTCTGTTATTGCTCCTGAGCTGTGCAGAGTTAATATGTTTTACACGTTACTAAGAGCTGGCAGAAAAATGCAATTAATCATAAGGGTTACTCTGTGCTACAGAACAGTTTCAGGTTCAAGCTTCTAACATGCTGTAGTCTGTGGATGTGTGCTGTTGTTGTGCGGGTGAGTGGGTGTAAATGCTGAGCATTAAAATTTATTTTCTAGTAAATGCCATAATGATGAGTATAAATTATTAAAGGAGTGAAAGTAAATAAAATCCAGAATGAATGTGAACATTTCAAATGTTAAAATTCATGGCTAGAAAATCTAACACACTAGCTCATTCCATACAATTTGGAACCATTTATAATTAGTCGTGTTTCATGTAATTATTAATATCCAAAAAAAAAGCCTACTTTCAAATGGAAGAGCTTTGCATTCCTGTATTTAGCATGTGCATGTACGTTTAGTAAGGTTTCAAATAGCATACGCATATGTGTATCAGCACACTGTATATATCCATGTGTATGCTCACCTTGTTCACTGCTGTTGTCTCCGCTCTGTGAGGCATGTCCTCCGCTGGAGGGCCCTGGCGTGCCTGCCGAGTGCGTGGAGGTGGCGTCATCGTGGTCTCTCCAGGAAGCTGGGTTCTGGGGTCCGACAGAAGGGATCCATCCATCCACGTTCCCCATCCAAACCGCAAACCAGGAGCAGAGCACAGGAATGAATGGAGAAGGAAAGAGAGAGAAAAACCACATGAACACACTGGAAATGTGAGAGGGACATGAGCAAGGCTCTGGAGTGCTGTGTGGATCTCTGCCTGTTTTAGCTCTCCTTTGCTCTCCACAAGCACTGAGACTCAGACAAACACGCCAAATCGACAGCTCCATGCTCATATTTACTTCTATCCTAGCCTGGCAGGCACTTGCTCTAAACACTACAAGCCTAACAGCTTAATTACAGCCTAAGAGTCCATCACGACTGTATTTAATGTAGCATCGTATCCTGAGCAAGCTCAAAAGAACTGTCTAAACACATGTGGCGGAAAAATGTCAAGTTAGTTTATACCGTAACCAATTGAGACTTCCGTGTCAAGTGAGAAATATATAGGGCTAAAAAGTCAATGTACACCACAAGCTCCATTTATCTTTAGCACTGTCAGAAGTGAAAATAAGATATGAGAGGCAGTCTCTCTAATCTGGCAAAGACTGCTCATGGACAAAGATGCACGCACATACACACACAGACACATAAACGCACACTGTGAGAGGTGGAGGAGCAAGGAAAATGGCGAGTTTTTCACTTTTGAGTGGCCTCTCCTCCTCACCCTTCCTGGTCGTTCTCACTGCCTGAGTGCTCGGCACAGGGAAACAGGATTTGTACTGTACAGGAAAAGCTTTATCTGTGCAAAAATGAAGGCAGGCCAGAGGTGGAATTTCCTCTGCCACTCAAACCGGAGAGGGACTTGCTGACCACGTCACCTCACCCGCACACACACACACACACACCAACACTGTATACGAATGCACAAAAAACACACATTAATCTGCAGCTAACATATCACCTGCACTGCATGAACTGAACAGTCAGAGAGCTAGACTGACTGTTTCTGTGCACCACAGAGCAGCCCCCTTGAAAAGAACCCAAGCCAAACAAACTCAGGCCTGCATCAAGGCTTCCCGCAAACCTCAGCCCACTCTTCTGCTCTCTTTTATCCCATGTGTCACTCCTTTCCATGCAGACCCAGCCCCACAGATACACACTCTTCAGTAATAAAAACATTTCTGTAATGTGTCTGAAGATGCAGAGCTGCCATGTGGTGTAAGCTCATTACAGTCGGAGCTGAACTCTTAATCTGAGAGTGATCAGGCGTGTGTCTAGCTGACGGCACAAATGTGAAGCACATACAGAGAACACTGCTAAGGTGTTTGTTGACCAGCAGTTACAAAAGCTGTGTTCGTACTGCACCATAGATCCCCCTTTGCATCCGGGGAACGAGTACATGCCAGGACTGTTCACCAGGAAGAGTTTTACAGAAGACAGTTAAGAAAAGTCTGGTTATTTAGCTGATACAACTCTTAAAAGAAACCTTTCTACAAACATGACCTTTATCCTAAGTCGCCCTTTTAGTCATTCTCAGCAACATCAGAGCAGTGAAAATGTCATTAATTTGGTCATAACATTTCCATCATGCCTGTGGAGCAAATGCCATAAAAAGGGAAGGAGAGGAGAGACAGTAAAGATTGCAAAAAAATCACTATGTATAATGTAGTTCAGTTGAGCCAGACTTATGTACTTAGAATGGGCCTTGTTGTTTTAAGAAAAGAAAATGACTGGGTTCCACTTCCTGGTGGTGAAACACCCACTGTCGGCAAGACAGGCCTCAAAAATATGCTCCAAACCATACAACGTCAAACTGTTGCATTGCATATGTTAAAGCAACTGACATATCAATATTTCTAATGCTCTGCTACACATACTTTGCTAAACTGTGTGACATGATGCTTTCATAATTACAAGTTAAACAGAGTGCAGAATCTTGGGCCCCGTTATAAGTCAGCAAATTAAATAAGACAACAAGCAACATGACTGTGCCGTCTAAGCACCAAACAGTCTTCAATACACAGACAGCACATGGTCTTTAACCCAAACAAACAAGACAGACACATTTCCACCATGCGTGTCCTGAAAAACACAACCAATATCACAACAGTCATACCAGGAAGTGTTAACTTTCTTCACCCAGCTCTGGAACTAAAGCAACAGTCTTTTTCCCCCCAGTATGAATAATGCAGTAGTTTTCTCTCTCTCTCTCTCTCTCTCTCTCTCTCTCTCTCTCTTCTCTCTCTCTCTCTGTCTCTCTCTCTCTCTGTTTTCTCTCTCTCTGTTTTCTCTCTCTCTGTTTTTTTCTCTCTCTCTCTGTCTCTCTCTCTCTCTTTTCTCTCTCTCTCTCTCTCTCTCTTCTCTCTCTCTCTCTCTCTTTTCTCTCTCTCTCTCTCTCTCTCTCTCTCTCTCTCTCTCTCTCTCTCTGTCTCCCTCCCTCTCTCTGTGCCACAGTCAGAGGGCTGCTCGACAGATACAGGCCTCGCAACACAACAAAACAGTTGTCAGGACTCCCCAGAGGGCCATTAAAGTTCAAACAAGCTGTAAAAAAAAAAAAAAAAGAAGAGAGAGCGAGAGCATCACCCAAACGGCCCTCGTCAATCTCACTACGGAAAGCCCCCCCTTCCATCTTTCGGAAAAAAATCTGCTCATGTGACTATTCCCTGTAGTTTGGGATAATTAGGAGTCAAACGTGGTTCACTCCATGCTTTTCCCTAATTGTGTTAAAGAGCACTGTTACTAGGAGAAGAAGTGCAGCAGCCAGCAAACACAGAGGTGCAGCACAATAGGAGGAGATGGAAAATAAGATACAAGGACGGCCCGTCTCTGGGGGCGGCCTTTTCTATTTGCCAGGGTTACCGACTCATGGCTGATAATGCAACTTGTAATTAATATAAAAGCAGGAGACAATATGGGGGGAAAACTTGTAGAGGCACAGGCCACAGGAGAATGTCTGATACTGTCACTACCGCTGTTTCTCACTGACACACACCTGCCCTGCCTATCAACTAACTGTGCAGGCTTTTTCCACCATCCTCTCTCAATATCCCTTAAAATTTCAAATAAAATTGATTTAGCACTGTCACTGGATTGTGTGCCAATTCTAAGGAAACCTGGTGTACTTACAGAAAAATGCATGTAGGGACAGGACAGGCTGAGAACGGCGAGCGCTATGTAAAAGGACGCAGACTATTGCTGAAAGGAATCGCAGCTACATCACCGAGCATGCTGACACACATGAAACATATCACCACATAAATCCTCAGGCCCTGACATTTCCAAATGCATCTTACACTTAAATGTCTAGCTTTACTTTTGTAGAATTTAACACATAATTACACAGGTGCTTTAAAAGATGTTAAAGGAACTGGCTGACTGCAACCATGGTGTATTTATGAGACCATCAATTATCTGCCAAGTATAAAAATAAAGTATCAACTGAGCATCAAATAATTGACATCTAATGGATCATTAGTGACTATTTGCCTGGTTCATTTTCCGAAGTAAGGTATTGACAAATGGTCCTGTAGGATCAGTCATTTGATGCTAAACATGCTATAGAGACTTTAGGTCGCACAAAAATAAGCATGAATTTTAAAACATCATAAAATTTTAGGGAGTGATTTGCAATCCCTGGTGTAATTATTTATACTGCACACACAGCTCTTTGAAAAGCAAGACATTGTAGCATTCTAGGTTACACAGCAACAAGTTAAACGCAGCCCTGTCTTCTCATAGGGACTCATAGGGGAGGCCTGCCAACAGGCCTGAGCTCTCTAACACTAATCAAATAGGATATGTAGAGCCAGACATCATCCCATCACAAAACAATTGTGTGGGGTGGTGAATGCTATCGTGCAGCACGTTACTTGAAAGGGGAAATCCTATCGGAGTACATCTGCGCGTGCTGCTTAATTTAGAAGACCCCCAGAACTAAGTAAATGCACGGTTCACTGGCTTTAGAAGCCCTGTAGGCTATATGTATGCAAACACAGAGGCCTGAAGTAGTCGATCACGAAGCAAGGACCATGTAAATAGCCTCCATAAAAAAGAGGTATGGCACGTTTAATTGATTTATGAATTGATTGGAATTCACTGTATGAGATGAGCTGAAATATTATTGCTCTACACATAATTCACTCCAGTACACATGAGGGAAATGCAGATGTTAAGGAATGTGAATGCAGTTGTTTTCAGAGCTAACACACTCTGACCATGGAGGGAACTTCAAGCGTGCGTGAATAGCAATCTCTAACTACACACTAGTAATGGAATGATTTCAGGAGCAATGGGAGGGAACGCTGCTATAATAATAATAATAATAATAAAAAAAATCTTAGCAGCAGACACAAAGACAAATTAATTAGCACAGATTACACTTAGCAAGCATTAATGCATTTCATCCATATTAATTAGATGTAGCATAAAGAAGAGCGAAATTACATTGTATTAATTAAAACACAAAAGTCTGGTGACTAATAGCAGCAGTCTGATTACTGATAGAGACTGGCTTATCCCTTTCACAAGGATTCCCTTTTCATATAGCCTATAAAACTGACTACATTCCTTTTTCTTGAGAGAAGAAGTTAGGGCGCTGGAAAGACTGCTTTGGGTGTTTTGGAGAGCGGACAGTAACAGGAAGCAAGCTGAAGAAATTACCATTGGCCTTATCAGTGCTAACAACACTACAATCCACTAAGCAGAACAATAGTTCAGCACTGGGGTGTGAAAATAGTGTGCTTATTAGTGCCTGTGTCAGGTAGATGGCAGAGCGAGAGAGCTGCAGAAGGTGTGCGACTAATACAGCGGGCTGTCTTCTTCATGGTGAAGAGCCTCATCATCCCCAGCAACCAGCTTTTGCCAAATGAGATGTAGCCTTGGGCTATATATTAAAAATGCATAGCAAAGCAAAGAAAAATGGACGTGAGGACGTCTACCTAAATAAATTAGCATATCTAACTATAAAATTGCCTGTCCCTCTCCCGTTAAAAAAGATGGGAATGAATAATAAAATACAGAACATTTAAAATGAAATAAATAAAGCAAAAAGCAACTAGGTATTTTTGCTGGAGGTTTTTTTTTTTTTTTATGTTTTAATATTTCCTAATTGTGTTGGTGCATATACCTTGAGTAAAAGCAGAGACATGGGCAACCACACAGTTCCTATTAATTCTCAAACATTTTACTATTCTATTCTGTAAATAATACCTAAAGGCACTGTATTAAAAAAAAATTAAGAATAATATCCTAATCTCAAATTATGCATGCTAATTAGTGTCTATTAGCATGCTAATCTAAATTCTACGTGGTACATGATATAAGAATAAGTAAGTTACATACTCGTTAAATCATGTTTTAATGTCAGTATAATGACTGTCATAGCTTAAAAAAACTTTTAAACACAATGAAAACTTCAGGTTTAATAGTAGCGAGCGGTCAATTTAGAAGTTGTAAAATGTCACTCCTGCCAAAGGAAAGAAATAAATCGCTCAGAAGTAAAACAGCTAATGAGGTGGTCGGTGTAAATGACCACAGACTGAGTGATCTGTCCTATAAACCTATGTTCCTAATTATCAAAAGTATATCCCTAATAAGTAGCCCAGTGCCACAGGCTGCGTGTGTGTGTGTGTGCGTGCGTGCGTGTGTGTGTGTGAGACTATCAGCCATCTGCCGCCGTGAAGCTAAAGCGGCTAGTTTATCTAATCTCCTCAGTATAAACAACAGCATGGCCCATTTCTGCACTTCTCCTTCTCCTCCAAGCAAGTTTTATTCATCGCGCTTCTTTAATCGCATCCTAGAACCCGTCGACCTCACCATTCCTTCGACTTTTACACCAGATAGCTATAGAAAAGCGGTGTAGAGTCAAAGAAATGACGCCAGACCCCGACAGATGCAGTGTAGTGACTTTACAGCACACCCCAATCTGCTTTAGCGCCTAATAGGCTTGTGCCTGTGCTGCTGATACATATTAAGCATTCCCTCGATGCGGCAACTTTACTTTGCTTCATTGTACTGAAGGAATAAAACGCATTAACGCGGGTGCGTTCCAACACCGCGACCATTTCTCACCGCGCTGCGTTTATTACATCCAAATAAACGCGCTTAAACCACGACATCGATTTCCAAATTCAAAGCTACTACACTTCAGGTGCACATAAATGGAGTCAGGATATAGCGCAGCCTAAAGGCCGTAAACTGGGCACAAGCGTGAGAGGAAACCACAAGGCGATCAATAAAAAACAATTAAAGACATTACCATCAAGACCGCTGCCAAACCATGAAGCAGATCAAACATTATGAACCTGATGGTCAGTGAGACCATGGGAAAAAAACGCGAAAATAAAGAAAGAAAGAAAGAAAGAAAGAATTTCTTAACTTTATTTCCTCACAAAACAACATTTAAGCAGACACGCGTGTCGCACAAGAGAAACTGCAAAATTATTATTTCGGTATGCAAAGCCCACTCGCCGCCTCTCGTGTACGTGAATATTTTCAGAATGTATAGCGGTGTTATTCAATCATAGTTACAAATTGTATCACAAGCCAGCTGTTAGGAAGAGAAAAAAAACGAGGCACAGCAGCACAGCCTCTGCTTTCTTTTGGCCAGCAGCATTTACAAGTAGGCCCAAGCAAACTTCCTTCCATACATAAAAAATATACAACACCAAATATATATTATAAACTTGCACTTCTTGAACACAATCCAACCTTAATTCTAGCTTCAAAAAATCTCTTAATGTTCTGACCGTGCTATTATTCACAGGAAAAGGTGAACGAAAGTTCAGCCACAGCGTCACACAATAACAACTTGGCTCCATATTAGTTCAAGGCATTTTCTAGCAGCCTGTTGGGCTCAAGCAGCACCGTTTTATAGGTACAGGGCAGTGAAGGGCACTCCAGCGCATTATCCTCATACAGTAACATAGAAGAGGGCAAATTAAAACCATGTTACTTACATGATCGGCTAAATTGGTGGAAGATCCTGAAAGTTCTTCGTGGTCCGATTTCGAGCTGCCGTCCCGCTCATCTATGACCAAATCTATTGGCATTTTTCCTTTCAAGCAACTGATGTACCGATGGCAAAAATTATCGCAGAGCTCGTGGACCTAAAGCAGAGAGGATATTTTAAGGGTTTTTTATGTTGTGTGTTTTTTTTTTTTTTTTGTCTTTCTAATGGGAAGACATAACAGCCAGGATATAAATAACATACAGCAAGGGGCACAACCGCGCCAAGGCAAGGAAACAATAGTGAAATTGTTGCGGCGCTTATTATTCTCATGGGGACCAGAGCAACAAGTTAAAATAATAATAATAATAATAATAATAATAATAATAATAATAATAATAATAATAATATCAGGGGGAAAAACATGCACATATATGTTCGCCCTTTCGGCTGTGGACTTGACTATGAATCTGGACTCCCGCCGTGCATTATTACATATAAATAATAAAATGTTTAAAAGTTATAAATAAAATAATACAGAGCATTAATATGACTGTTGCGCCTTTTCAGCATGAACACAACCATATTATTCTTTCTTCTAACAAAAAGAGCAATCTCTCAGATTTTAACTAATTAAAATTTAACGCCCAATTTTTAAGTACGACTATACATGCAAATAAATTAAATAAAGCAGAAATTACCTTTTCTAACTCCAAAAGGTGAAACCGTAATACTTGGATAGCCTGTATCATCTGCGGAAAGCAAAATATATTATTATTTCCCCCGCAGACTAAATATGCATGATTGATTCAATAACAGTAATATTAGTAAGTACGCGCAAATTATACAAAACTATTTATAATACACTAATGGAAATAAAAAGAATAATTCCAACATGCATGTGTGTGCTGTGATGTGCCCGTGTGCACTGTGAAACGACTGCGTGCTTGATATGAGGGCAACAGTCTATAGCAGCAAATTACACTCCACTTCAGATAATCGTGATTAGGCTTTTGGTAGAATCAGTGTGGAGTCGCAGCGCATAATCAGTGATTTCCTTCACGGCCTCCTGTGGTAGCCTAATGCTCTGCCACTCGAGACCTCTTGGAGCTTCCCTCTTATTCACTTCAAAGAAAGCTGTCCAGCATCAGGGTTGTGCTTTTGAATCAAAATCCCCTCATATTTACTTTGCTAACCTGCACATAAATAGCTATGGGACTCTTCACCACATCAGCAAACAAACGGCTAACTAGAAAACAATAACAGTTCACGAGAAGAGCTTACCAAGTTGTCCAGCTCTGGATTCGAAGAAAATAAAGGTTTTTCCGCGCGGACCTAAAACCATTAAAAGCACAATTAATTCCATGCCAGCCTTTATTTTTCCTTTCTATTTTTTAATCCCTAATTGTCTTACACACCACTCTGGGAGCTGTCGACAATTAATTATATAACCCACATGATCATAATATCATAACATGCCTTGTTTTATTCTAAAACAATTTCACCAGTGCATTAGAGAAAACTAAAATCATGCAATATAATGAAGGAAAATATAATAATAAGCACGTCATTCTACACTTCCTCCATAATTCATTTGGTGCTGCTTGGATGTAACTAAGAAGAGTTCGGTTTATTGTTGCTTCAGTACTTTGAAACTAATTGACAGGTGAGATAAAGAAAAGAAAAGACAAAAACAGTCAGAGACGGGGATTGAGGAGTGACCTGTTTGGCGAACACGGCGATGTCCTCGTTGAAGGAGTCGGAGGAGCAGACGTCGCCTCCCGCCACCCCGGGCTCTCTGGGCGTGCACGTCGCCAGCTCGCACTTCTCAAACACGAGTGCGAGCAGAGGGAAAAGCGGGTGACTGCCAAGAGGGAAAACGAGCGTAAATACAAGACTAAACAGAATCCCTCAGAGTAACCGCCCGCGACCGGCTGTGATAAAGTTTTCCCCGTGCTTTCCTGGCTGTTTACACTGGAGCTTAAACGCGTACTTGTAGCTATTATTCGGCCTTTAACGTTTGCTATGAAGCGCGCTGGTGAGCAATAGCCTATAAACTCATGTCAGGATTGTGCAAAGATTCAAACAGACAACAAACTTCATCTGTTCTTAACCAGTGCGCTTGTTTGTTTATTATCAGTGTACTGACGAGTGTTTTGTTCGGCTACAATCCACGATATAATGGTTATGAGTTTTGCAACTTTGTTTTTTTTAGCTAAAGTCAGTAATTCTAAGCACATAAACAAATAACTTCATTATAAAAAAAAAGCGAACTGTCAATTAAATAATCTTATATATATATATATATATATATATATATATATATATATATATATATATATATATATATATATATATTATACAATAGTTGGTTTTATTGTCATACTATTATATATATATTTTTTAATTTATTGGCATTTAAACACAACACACACCATAGACGGACAATTAATATTTTAATATGGCTTACAGTCAATTCTGTCTTAAACTGAATGTAGTGAGCTAGTAAAATGTGCCCGTTCAGGATGATCGGTTCCGTTGTTCAACAAATTTAAACAAAACCCAACGACTTTGCTTTACTAACTCTGTTTAGTAAAAGACGAAAGCAGCAGCTAAATAAGCAGAAGCTAATTCGGGATAATAATATTTAACTCACCCATAAATTTGATCTTTATCCCGCTTTAAAACATCGTTGACAGCTGAGCCCATGCTAGTGGGCATTACGTTGGGATGCGGGGCATGTGCGCCGTAGTGCTGGCTGGCGTGCAGCGGCGGCCCGTGGTTCAGATGGTGCACTTGGGTCAGCGGCCGAGGCGCGTGTGGGTCCCCGTACATAGACGCCGGAACTCCGACCCCGTCCATACCGCCGTAATGGGCCAACTCATCGTACTAGAATCAAAAGATAAGAAAGTCATGTACAAAGAATATGTAAAGAATATGCAGCAGTTAAGAAAAAACAAGCTAAAATGAAAATACATGAGTAAAGTGAAAGAACGGCTGTAAAGGAAGAAATTTCAATTTTTTCTCGTAGTTCTGAGTGTGGTTGGAAACGTGTTTTCTAACGCGGGAGTGTAAAACACTAATAAGAATTATTTGTGGATTACCAGAAACATGCTAAAGTTCAGGGTTGCGTCGTGTTACTTATGGTAGGAGCTTTTAGTTAAAGCTGTCTTCACAACTGCTGCAGAAAGCTCCCGAGCCCGCCGCTACACCGCGGGGTTGTCACACCGGGCGAGTAGTAGAGATTCGGGGAAAACGTCAAATAGAAATCCTTATATAGCAGTTTGTAAATTAAGCGTCAGAGTGGCGAAGAGAGCGATACACTCGGCCCTTCCTATAGTGAATGTGTATAGGTAAGTGTTAGAGATTTAAAACCTACCCTCTGCGCCATCAGGCTGCGCTCCAATAAACTCCGGGACGTGTCGTATATTTAATATCCCAGTCCTGTAAGAACGTGATTTAGTGGTAAGATTCCCTTTTTAACCAACTTCGTGAATTCGCCTATTCTCCAATACAGTTCAGACCGAGCACAGGCATCGGGAAGAGTTTGGCAATTTTTCTTGTTTTTCTCCTTGCCCCCAAAAAGTAGAAAAAATGTCAAGAAGCAAACTGAAGGTTACAATCGGCCCATCAACAACCTGCATGTAACTAAACTGTCGTGTCTCATGGCTTTTTGCCACTCCGGCTGTCAATCAAAGCCAGAGGTTGTCAAGGTAATGAATGAATGATGGTCGGTGATGATGTTCAAGAGAGGACGAAATCTTTTTAGTCCGTTTTCATCCAGCAACTCCGCGGCTCCTCCACGCCTCCGCTTCGTTTTCTTGTTTTATGAGTGCTGTGAAAAAGGAAGACGGAAAACAGCGACAAAATTAAAAGATTGCCATTGCAGATCTCTCCTTTCCTCGGCAGGTATTCGTCTATGGCGCGGTCTGAGATGAGTGAGTGTCAGCGAGTGTTGGCAGGTTGGCTGCTGGCGCGCTTATAGAACAGAGTGAGTTCACAGCGCTGAGCGGCGCACAGTGGAATGACGGAACCCGGAAGTAGCGCGGCCACAGCCAGTCCCGCGGCGCACACAGAGAACAGACCAAACCCTGCGATACGCAGCGCGCACACGAGAGGACGGCTTCAACTCCGCACGGGGGGAGCCAAACAACAACAGCACACACACAGTCACAGAGGACTGAAGTATCTGGGAAGAAAAGAAAGAGAAAAAAAGCACTCAAACTCGTTTTGCGCGTTAATCTGCATTGCATTTTAACCGATGTCCACACTACTTTGGCATCTGGTTAGACTACAGAATAGATATGTCAAATTAGAAGATTAGCATTATAGGCCAAATTCACTTACTGCCTAAGTACTTTCAAGACAAAATATTGTTTTAGTTTAACGCATTAATTAAAAAAAAATAAAAAACCGTGCATTTTGACTACGCAGTTTATCTACACTGTTAAACTACCCAGTAATTCAAAGCATTTAAAAAGAAAATAATGTGCAACATAACTTACAAATCCGCCGCAAACACTGCCCACTTTGACGAGTCTATCCGCCAGGTTTCTTCCAAAATAACCTCTGTTTCCGAGTGAATGCAAATGACTTTGTTGTAATGTCTAATATCCAGTTACTCTTCTAAGTATGAGGTATTTGTTTGTTAGGACATGCTGAGCACCCCTTTTTGAGTAAAATGAACTTTCCCAAGCAGGAAAAAAATGTTTTTATAGGGAAAGTGTTTAA